>PVIW01002786.1:0-198617 GCA_004026585.1 Noctilio leporinus | reverse complement strand
ATTTAGAGAGGCCACTTGAGCTCAGAGTCAGGGTTTTGGATATAAATGACAACCCTCCAGTGTTTTCTATGACTACTTTTCTAGGACAAATAGAAGAAAATTCTAATGCAAGTAAGTGGGCAACTTGATTAAGTAAACAAGAATATATTGGCTTCTAGGTCATTGCTTATAGCCAGTCAGCTGGAGGTTAAACTGTCAATTTATTACATCACAAACATAAGAGATAATTATAGAAGAGCATGCAGAAGACAGAGGCATGAGGAAGTCTCCATAAAGGCTTTCCCTTTGCAGCAGAAGCAGCTCCAAATGTCAGACTCAGAAGCAACTCCAAAAGAATGAAAACAGTTTTCTCATATTAATTCACATACCAGCTCTAGTATATTCCTGATGAAAAATTTCTAAAGGATTTTGCCCAGTGTTAGCAGGGGCCCTGGGGGAGAATTTAGCCTCCCAGCCTGTTTTGAAAGGCAGTATCATCCACTTTTATTCATATTGCTTTTTTAATCTCTCCTTTTGAAATGTTTTAATTACTTAAAAGCCACCCATAGCAATCACTTCCCATTAAAACATTGTGTGGTCATAATCTTTAGGCGCTTCAGTTGACAGCAAATGAATGCAAAATAAAAATTGTCCCTTGTTCTTCTATATGATTATATATGTGTTGTGTGTATCTGTGTGTTTGAGGGCTTTTTACTCAAAGTCACTGATTTTTAAAATGTATTACAAACCAAATCCTGTTTGGCCCACCATGCACATTAAAAACTGAATGTCTCAGGTAGTGCACATTGAGGGGAACCAGAAAATCTATAATTAAGGGCCTTTACCTGCAACAGGTGCAACAATCCAAAGGTGCAATGGCCTCTTTATGATTTACTGTAATGACAACATTTTAACTGCCAAATATTCAGTCAGAAGAGATAATATATCAACTGCTTAGTTCACTATGAAGGATTGTCCTACACATATTAAAAACAACAGAGATAATTTTCATTTGAATTTAAAACTTTCCATAATTGCTTTTAAACTTTAAGTGGTATAACTTCTTATAAATTAAAAAATCTGTATACTTTACTTCGTTCATTAAAATGCCATCATTATACTTGAAACTTTTAAAAATATCATTTTAAAACTTGTGTGTTTCTTTTTCTTTTAATTAATTTATAGTTATTGTATTATGGTTTTTCCATCCCCCCCGCCCCCATTGCTCTCCTCTTCCCCACCCACCTCATCCCCTGCCTACCAGCCAATCCCCAGATGTTGTCCATGTCCATGGGTCATTTATATTAGTTTCTTGACTAAGCCCTTCCCCACCTTTCCCCCTTTCTCCTCCCCCTTCCCCTCTTGAAAACATTCACACAATATGCAAAGTAAAAATGTAATAGAAATTTGGCTTTTTTGTCATACCAACAAGTGCTATCATTAGTTGCATAGGTAGATATGTTCTATAATTACATAAACCTATATAAATATGTTTTTGGAAACTTTTCTACATAATAGTACACAATGTAATCTTTATTTAAATTATTTTGAACATATGTTTATATTAAGAAATGTAGATTTTTTTCAATCCTTTTGACTGTTGCAGCAGATTCTTTGTATTGATGTACCACGGTTAATTAACTGCCTTTGCTTTAAATATATTTTTATTGTTGTTATATTCATCTTATTTTTCCCCCTCTTATTGTCACCCCAACAGCCCATCCCACATGTTGTGTCATGGGTCATCAATGCTAGTTTCTTGACTAATTGCCTTTTAACACATTTTTTAAATGACACCGAAAAGAATGCACACAGAGACTGAAAGAGAGTGAAAGATGAGAGATACTTTAGTCATTTGTGTCTATAAGACACAGATTATGTTTAAAACAGTTTGAATATAGAAAGGAATTCTAGTTCATGAACAGGGGCAGCTTTTCACATTCTACAGTGTTTTTCATCAAACCTGCTTAGAGGTTTAATGGAAAAGATGAGGGGCAGGACAAATATGTAGTTAAACAAGCATCTCTCTAAACCTTCCTGGTACCTAGCACTAAACTAGGGACCAACCAAAACAGAACAGAATAATATATATTATTGAGTGTGCATTTTTCAATAAGAATGTTATATAATGTTTTTTCATTAAACTGCTTAATCCTCTCATGAATTCAAGGAGGATTGTCCTGTTATTGTTCTCATTTACAGGTATGAAAACTGAGGGCAAGATTCTATAGCTAGAAAGAGCTTCATAGTTGAGAAACATTTGGTGTGGTCTTAAGATCATTTTGTTTCACCACAGTAGCCCTAAAAAATGTTTTTAAATAAAATAAATTTTAAAACACACATTCTACTAGACTAAGAAATGGAAAGGCAGACTAAAACATTGCTTTGTTTTTTAACTATCAGCCATATTTAGGTTATTGGTAAAATGTGGTCTTTTGTTAATGCAAAGGTATAGAAAGAAGCCAATATAGGAATATGTTGAAGTAGAAAGGAAAAATGGTAGCGTGCACATTATATGAATGAACTAACCCTAGTATCTTGTTGGAAAAGTAACAAACTATACTATAACAAAAATGCCAAGTGTTTATTTGCAATCAATTTTCCTTGAATTTTAGATACACTGGTGATGAGACTCAATGCTACTGATGCAGATGAACCCAATAATTTGAACTCAAAAATAGCCTTCAAGATCATAAGCCAGGAACCATCTGATTCACCCATGTTTATTATCAACAGATACACTGGAGAAATTCGAACAATGAATAATTTTCTAGACAGAGAGGTAATTTCTTTCTCTTTGAATAAATTGTTAGTTCATAGACACTGATCCTAAAAGCAAGAGTACCTTAAAAAGAAACAAGAAACTATATTTAAAAATTTTAATAACCTAATTATTTCACATAATGGTAATTTCATACAAAATATCTTGAAAATATGGGGATTATACTGTCATTTTTTATACTGTCATTTTTTTTCATTTAATCTTAAGATTTTCCCCAAATTGAGAAAACTATTTTGATAGTGTAAACAAAAAGCATGAACTAGAAACAAAACTCCATTTATTAAAAAAAATAAGTGAATTCTATAATATAATGAATGTAAAAGACATCCCCATCTTGAAGAGACATGATGCATGTCAGCATGATGGAGGCTCCAAGAACTTTTAGAGGCTGAGAAACTGATTTATCTTCTTTAACACAAGTGTATTTTAAGCTCATTTGACAACAAAAATCTTTTTTTTTCCTCCTATATCACTCCTATTGATTACTTTGGAAAATGAATCACAGAACAGAATAATGGAGAGTAACATCAATGTTTTCATTTACAAATAGGAAAAAATATAATGATTGTTATTAAACTAAAGTCAATATTATATGGTTTTTATCATGTGGTGTGGTCCCATAACAATGTAAAAATATCAGCTTTCATTATTTTTAATATTAATAGAATATAGCTGAGCTGCATTATTGTAGGGATATAAATGAAGAAATTTTATTTTCTAATTAATAATCAACTAATCATTATAGTTATTTAAAAATGACAACATCGTGTTAATGATGTAGACATTTAGGATAAATCATATTATTTTTACACTCTTTAATGATCCAAATGTTATCAGTTTGTAGGTTACTTATATCTCCTGTTATACTTGTTAGAAAATTACAATTAGAAGAAATTGACTATTTAGCTCTTTCTCAAACATTCTTAATGTGGAAGGAGTTTTAGCAGTGAGGAGCTCTAAAAAGTAAGGAACTTTTCAGTCACTGCATGCCACCAGAGCAGTATTCTTAACCTTGGGTCCAGGGAGAGAATCAAGATGTCTCTATCTGTGAATTCTCTAAGATTATATTACAGCTTTACATGAGAACGCAGTTATGCATGTGTCTGCAAAAGGAGTCATAGCCTTACCAGCTTCTAATAAGCACCATTGAGTAGAATCAGGAAGACAGCTCATGAGTAATGCCGCTGCCACAATCTGCCTCCCTCACTTTCCCTGAAATGCAAACCATTTGTTATCTGTCTGTTCCTCCACACTCAGGGGCTGATTACCAAATGCATGAATTTTCAAGCTAAAATTCCTGATAAACCTTAATCTCTCTTCTACTGATCGTTTTGACCCACTTTACCCTTTATAAACATTTTATTTTCAAATTCTGAGCATAGACTAAGGAATGAGCCTCTAAGAAATGCTTTTTTAAAGTGAGGCTAGATAAATATTTTTGGAACTAGAAATGGCAACTTTCATATTGATTCATATGAGATTTGTGAATTTTCAATCATCTGTGTTACCCTTATTATCACCATAGATCTATGTAAATGTTGAGCCAACATGTTAAAAGAACTTCGCATGAGACAGAATAATATAAGGTTGGCCTCTGTCCAGTGAGACACTCTTTGTAATGTGTGTTTTAGCAATACAGCCAGTACTCGCTTGCTGTAAGGGGCTCAGATCGAGATGGCGGATCCGATGGGATGTCAGCAGAGTGTGGATGCAGCATTAAAATCCTCGATGTCAACGATAACATCCCATACTTGGAACAGCCCACAGTAAGTATCTGTCTTTGAAATTAATCATTTTTAACTCTACATTCTAGCATTTGTTTGAAAAACCCTATTTACAGGTATCTATACTATCCTTAGTATAGATCCCAAATGTAGATGTGTACTTTGTGCTTGTTTATATAATGCACAAGGGGAGAAATATTTGAACAATGAAAAGTCTGACAATAAACACAGATCCCTTTTCTAAATAATGAGTAACTATAAATATTTAATATGTCTGGTATAATTCTCTCATTCACTAAGTTATTTTTTACTTCTTGTTTCAGTTTTCCATAAGTATAGAAGAGAATGCTCTGCATTCAGGACTGCTGGAAATTAGAGTCATTGATCTGGATGAGGAATACTCAGCTAACTGGATGGCGGTGATTTTCTTTATCTCTGGAAATGAGGGAAATTGGTTTGAGATCGAAATGAATGAGAGAACAAATGTGGGAATTTTAAAGGTCATTAAGGTATGATACAATCATCCTAAATACTTTGTCATCTTTGTCTTTTTCCAACTATTAGTCTTAAAATAAAATGTGAAAATTTTAACAAACACAAGTGTGAAAGGATAAAAATTGTTGTTTTAAAATGGTATATAAAATAGAGCTTTGACAAAGAGGGCTTTCTGCTTTTGTAATTTTATGAAAACAGGCATTGAATTTTAAATCTATAACTTCTATCAATATAAACTGGTAAGAACAGATACTACACTTGATCTTAGCCAAAAGGCCAAGAAGCGATGCTTTCTCTCAAGATAGTGCTCCCTCACAGATCATACGAATTGTTAGAATTTTCAAACAAAACTTATCTTATGCTTACAAGGAAGTATGATAAATCATCAAGGATTTGTTTTAAAATAGTTAGAAAAATATTTTTTAAATCAAATTTAACATAGCCTTTTTAAAATATGCTCATGTCAACATTGTATAACAGTTATGCACTAAGACTATTCATCACATAAATTGAAAGTTCTTTTTTATAAAATTTTATAAAATCTGTATTAAATAGCTGTAATTGTAGATTCATGTTCCCATTTCATTGTGGCTGAAGACCAACCAAAGTTTATTGTGACATAAACACACTAGAAATTTGGTCCAAATCACTAGAGTTTACTTGTGTCCCCCTTACATTAATGATCCACCAAGTTCATCTACAGTAGAATTTCCTCTGAGGTAGGAGGGGACAATTTCTGATTCTAGGGAGCTGCTAGTGAAAGTGCTACCATGTACTAAAAGACCTATTGAGTCTATATTTAAAATTTGTAATAGCTGTTCATGGACTGTATGTGATGTGTGAAATAGGGATTCTTCATAGTAAAAGGTAATTCCTTTTGTACTATATTCTTCCTTCAGAATAGTCCTGGGAATTAGTCCTTCTAAGGAATTCTGTCCCCACAGGAATGTGTGAGCATTTGTTTCACATCTTCACATGGCATCACCATGTCTATAGCATCTATTTAGTGAAGCCATGTGCAGAGGCTTTAGGCTGTCCCTCACAGCACCCCTGCAATAAGTTACATGCCCATGTTACAGATAAATGCATTGGGGTTCAGAGAGAGTATGTAACCAGCTCAGGTTCTTATAACTAGTAAGTGGTACAGCTGACATTCACCTACGTCTCTCTAGCTATCAAGTCCATACTTTTTCCACTGTGCTACCTAGGATTCCATGGTATGAAATAGTTCAGAAACTGGGTCCTGAACTATTTCACACCAAACTTCTATATTACTTTATTATTATTATTTTTTTAATTTATGGGCACTTTATTCAGGTGGTCATCCCCTGAGAAAACAGCAGGTTTGTACCCTAACAGGCTGTCTTAAATTCCATTGTAAACAGGCCTTTTATAAGGAGAAGAAAGGTTTAGGTAAAGGGTTTGAAATTCAGGAGAAAAGTTAATGAGATAAAAGCTTCAGTATTCTTCCATCTGTGCCCTGGGGGGTGGTCTTAGTGTTCCTGGCAGTGGTGGTCTCACCCAGAAGTATAATGGCTCCTATACCATCTTGGTTGCTTGCAGTCCTCCTGTGGCACAAGGTGGAACTGCTTCTGGTTACCTAGAGGCAGCATGGGTCATTCCTCCAGTTCCTGAAACAATAGGGAGGAGGTGCATCTCCAGCTACAGGGAGGCAGATATTCTATATTACTTTAGAAAATTAATCTGCCCTCTATATCCCAATCTGTGAAATGGAAATGATTTTATTTTTTCTCTCACGTATGTCATCATATATTATTAACTTTTTATGATTATATGGTATATATAATATGTATTTGTGTTTTTGTGTAATGTGTGTGTGTGTGTGTGTGTCTGTATGATTTTTGCAGTCACTCTTGGAGTTGGAAATACAGTCAATATTACAGGAAAGACTAAAAATTTTAGCTAAGTAAAGAGTTCAATGTGTGAATAAATGGTCATCTAAGTTACTCTCATGTAAAAATTTATAAAGATATATTTGGCATATTTTGTGGCATTTATGAGTCATGAATATTGGCACCATCTTTTATAATGAAAATGACTACTTGAGGATATCATAAGATGGAATAATTTTTCCAAAATATGTTGAAATTATAAGAATTCCTTTTTATTATTTATATGATACATTTTAATACCTGACTTATTGAATAAAGTCATATCTATAGAAGTAAAATTCTTCTAAACAGTTTTTATGGATAAATTGATCAAATGATGGAACCTAAAATGTATCCTCCAATACTTCATGTGTGTGTGTTTATATATATATATATATATATATATATATATATATATATATATATATATCTCCCCGCTTTCTGAAAAACATGAAATTATATAAACTAACATAAACTATTTTGATTGCCAATTAGGACTCATGTCATACATTGTAAATTTTTGCAACAAAGGATCAAAGACAATTGAACTTTTTCTTACTATATATTTTATGTGTTTGTATTGCATTAAATATAAAGTAAGAATACATTGTATACTTATATGTATACCTATATTTAACTAAAGAAATGTGCATAAGGATTTTTTCCTATTATCAAAAGATTACTTATAGAATTTTTTTCTTCTTGTAGTAAAACTATTTCACTCTGTATTTTCTAGCCCTTAGATTATGAAGCAATGCAGAATCTGCAACTAAGTATTGGTGTTAGAAATAAAGCTGAATTTCATCATTCAATTATGTCTCAGTATAAACTCACAGCCACTGCCATCTCTGTGACTGTGTTAAATGTAATTGAAGGCTCGGTGTTCCGTCCAGGTTCAAAGACATATGTAGTAAACAGTCAGATGGGACAAAATTACAAAGTGGGAGATTTTGTAGCTACAGACATGGACACCGGTCAACCTTCAACAACTGTTAGGTAAGATTGACATTTTCCAACTAATTTTCATCACATATTGAATTAAGCACATATGTTCTTCTTAGAAATGTTAAGTATGGATTTAAATATTTTTCATTATTTTTAAAACCATCATTTTTGAAACCATCATTTAATCATAAAAAGTACTAACTTTTTAAAAGTAGTAAATTATTACTTAATTTAGAGTGCTTCAGAAAATATAAAAGTTTGTGCAAAATGTAAGATGTAAAAATGTGAAGATCTAAATTGTGAAAGTATTGTATCATTCAGGTTTGACACTTCTGTGTTCATGCATTTTATTGACCAATTTTATGGACTGATTTTCCCATTGCAAATTTGCCCTGATTGAAATCCATTAGATTTAGTTACTCTCTTTACTTTAATCAGTGCTTAGTGTGCCCTATAATAACTTTTGTATGAAAAATGACTTTGATTAAAGAAAAATCATGCTATGTCATTTTTTTAACTCTGTCCAAGTATTTCTAATTGGCCTTCAAAAAGTTTGTGCATAAATGTGCACATGTGTTTTACACATGTGCTTGAGATCAAGAATGACAGTGGGGGAAAGGCTTCACAAATGAGTTTCAAAAGTTCTTCCTCTATAGTTTTCTCACACTGAGTGAGCATATCCAGTACAGCTCTTATCACACTGTGCCACCATTACTGATAAACTCTCTGCACCCCCAGGTGTGATTTCACTGAGGGCAGGTCACTCCCCAACCTCCACTCCTGTGTCCTCTTTAAGTTCTATTTCCTGAGTTTAGCCCAACACCTCAGGCAGAGAGTTACTAACCAGTATTGTTTTTAACAAATATAACTGAGAGGAAAAGACTGAAGTGAAAGATTAGGATGAGAGAGAGAACAGAAAATAGGACAGAAGCACAATGAAAAGACATAAGTAGTTTGAAATTCAAAGTCCTATGAAGTCACTTTGTATATGGAGAGAGGGAGTGGAAATAGGGAAGGGAGGATGGCCAAATAATGATGAATTAATTTGTTTAGTAGAATGACTTAGAATTATTAATGAGTTCAGGAAGTCCTAGGATCTGGGTCTTCCAGAATAGTTCTGATGCTATCAAAATCAAATGGAAATGAAATTGCAAGCATCAAAGGAAAACTATGACATCCTACAAGGCCTAAGAGACATTTCATCAGAAATGGCTGCTTAGTAACTCTCTTTTTGACATTTAGATCTTTGTCTATTTCTGAATATTCTCAAGCAGCAGTAACTGTCCTGAAAAATAACCGTTGCTAATAACTGAAAATATCCAGGGGCTATTACTACTGACTTACTGACTGGAAACATATGTTTTATAAATAAAATCTCTCTCTCTCTCTCTCTCTCTCTCTCTCTCTCTCTCTCTCTCCCGTTAGAGACTTTACATTAATTTGTACTGTTATCTTTCAAATACAGATATGTAATGGGAAATAATCCAGCTGATCTGCTCGCTGTTGACTCAAGAACGGGCATAATTACTTTGAAAAACAAAGTTACCTGGGATCAATATAATATGCTTAATGGAAAATACCAAGGAACAATTTTGTCTATTGATGGTAAGAGATCAAGTGATCAATTTATTTTTTCCTTCTAGAGGAAGTATATATATACTTAGAAATTAGCATTTTAATCACTGTATTTTGAAGTAGTGTTTTTTCCATAAAACATATTTTATTGGGTATTATAGAATCAAAGTTTGAATAATATGAAAGGCAGTATAATTTAGTGGATAAAAGCAGGAGCTCTGGAGTGAGAATGGATTGGTGTCTTGTACCTTCGCTTTCTAGATATGGGAGTTTAGAGAAGTTATTTAACCCATTTATCCCAGAGCCTTCACTATGGACTTAAGGAATTACTACTACATGTAAAGCACTTAAACATAACAACAAATGCCAGTTCTTATTAATGTAAATAATTGAACATCTTAAATCCTATGTATTATAAAATTATTTTCAAATAGGCCAGAATCCAAGCTAACTTAACTTTATATAATCTTTAGAAAGTTGATGTAAAACTTTGTATAACCAGTTTGGAAGTAGTACATTTATATTATGCTTCAAAACAAGTAAAATTAAATTTGGCTGGTTACTAATGGAATAAAGTTCTTAAGGGTAATTCTAATAGTAATACATGCTACATCAGTTGCTCTTCCTTCCTTCTTTCATCCTCTCTTTTTCCTCTTTCCATTGTCCTAAAAAGGGGTTGATAATTTCCACTTGATTTATATATTAAAAATAATAATTAAACATTTTAAGTTATTAAACAATTCAAAAATTTTACCACATTATAATATTTTTTCAACAATCAGCCAAAATAAATATAGTTTTAAAACTAATATTAAAATAGAAATGTGGTTGTATCTTATCAAAATAAGTTTTTTATTTTGATTCAGTGCTGAAATAGGCTTAAATAATTACCAGTTTACTCCTTTTCTTACATCCAATATCAAGCTTAATTGGAGACATGAAAGGAAAATCGGAACTTAGCCTACAAAATTGTTAGGCTTTCAGCAAGCAGAAAGTATGCTTTTTGCATCAAAAATTGCCACATTCTGGGGATAAGTTTACATGTGATGATGATAAAAATAACAACAAAACAAGAACATTAGAAACAGCTAAGTTAAGCTGAAAGGCACAGGCTTTCATATCATGGACTGAATTTAAACTTGTCTCTGTTATGTACTTCCAAGGATATCTTTCTTCATTTACTCAGCAACTATATACATAATATGAGTCAAATGTCAACCATTGTGCCAGGTTCTATGGTCACATCATTGGACAAAGGCTGACAACAGAGCTCACATTTATATTAATAGAGATAAAACCAATCATATGAAGCCCTGGCTGGTGGCTCAGTGGATAGGTGCCAACCTGCAAACCCAAAGGCTGCTGGTTTGATTCCCAGTCAGGGCACATAATCAGGTTGCAAGCCAGGTCTCCAGCCAGGTTCATAGCTGGAGGCAGGTGAAAGGCAACTATACATTATATGGTGTTTCTCTCCCTTTCTTCCTTCCTCCCTACCCTTCTTTCTAAAGATGATGAATAAAACCTTTTTTAAAAATCATGTGAAACAAAATTATTTATTTATTTTCAGCAAATTTTAATAATCTTAGGAAAATCCCTTAATATAAAAGATAATACACATCAATGTTACTTATAGCATTATCTATAATAATCAAATAGAGCAATATCAATAATAAATGACTGGGTAGGTAAACAATTGTCCACTTGATGTGAAATTATGTAGTTACCAGAAATTATTTTAATGAAATGGCTTCTTAAATATAGAAGAATTCTTACAATGTCAAGTAAAAAATATAAAATGTAATGAGCTATATTTTCTCTCAATGGAACTTAAATATTTTGTAAATTTTATTAATTATAATAAAGGCCAAGAGATAATACAACAGAATATCAACATAGGTTGTCACTGTGTGGTGCAACTATCAGTTTGGTTTTGTCCCTATTTCTGCTTGTTTCTTTATATAATTCTATATTTTTCAAATTATATATAATATCTTACTACTTATAAAATAAAGAAATATTCCAATAGTGTTACTGGTAATAATTCATAATAAGGTTGATTTTAATAATTCACAGTTCTTGAGAACATGCTATGCACATGTAAAGTGCCACAGTAGGCACATAAATATTGCTACTTCATTGGGGGGTTATTTTATTTTATTTTATTAATATATTTTATTTATTTTGCTATTTCAATTGTTCCAATTTTCCCTCCTTTGCCCCTTTCCCAGTACCCCATTCCCTCCAGCAATGCCCCCCTTAGTTCATGTCCATGAGTCATGCATATAAGTTCCTTGGTTTCTACATTTCCTTTGTTCTTTTTAACATCCCCATTCTGTAACCACCAATAGGTACATTTTTTTTCCTTTCACATCCAGACAATGTACCATTTAATTACTGCCTTCTGTCAGCTTCTCAAATCATATTAATAGTTTTCATTATTCCAAAATGTCTACATTAATTCATTTGTTTAAAGAATTACTCTTTTAAGTAATATGAATTGCAATATTACCAAACACATCCAAAAATACATTTATACCCATACATATTCTTATACATGTTTAAAGTACATACTGGACTTTGAAGAGTTAATACAAAAAATTTAAAATATGCTAATAGCTTACATAATTATTACATATTAAATGATAGCATTTTAGATATATTGTAGCAAGGTTAAGTGGTTTTTCTTCTTTAATACTTATTTTACTCTGAAATGCTATTTTTGTGAAATATATCACAAAAATGATATATTGTAGAACTCACTTTTGTGAAAGTTGTCCTAGAGACAGTGCCAAACTCATAGGAAAAAAATGAATTCGATTTTTGAGTCAGATCCTCCCCGCTCCAAAAATACAACTCAACTTTATTTTAATCTACCAGAACTATAACTTATTCTTTTTGGAGTTTTCCATCCTAAATAGTAGAGTTATTTAGTTAGTTAGTTAGTTAGTTAGTTAGTTAGGCTGTGTGCACAGGTCTTACTTCTTTCAATACCCTCTGTTTTTCCTCTGCATGTGTTTTACAAGTTGAAGCCTTCAGAAATAATGGCACTTGTAATGCTCAGCCGGTCCCCATAGTAGAAATTACTATGTCTACTAAGTTGAGGTAAAAAATAAAAAGCCCTAGGATTTAAATAATTTTGTAGAATAATACTCTAGCTAGTTTTTGAACTTGTGGTTGACTTCCTATGTGGTTCTAAACTAACCCCTGAACTATTTAAGGGTCAGTTGAGGTAGAGATTAGGTATGTTCACATTTCAATAATAAAGTTTACTATAGCATTCATTCCTTTTCCCAAGTATCCCTAGTTTGGGGGCTTTCATAATTGGAAATGTATATTTCCATGATTTAGTTGAAAGGAATCTCATCTAATTTGCATGCTAATATGAGAATACATATTGTCTATGTACATGAATCATATAGTTTAGTAGTTTGCAACTTCCATCCAAATTGGTCTTCATTCTCAGCATCTTTTCTAACCTAAAGATTGACTGATTTCACAACACTCCCATGACCAGTTGGTTGCTATTTAAAACAGAAATTGCTAACAAAATCTATATTACACACCCACAAATAAGCATATATTTTGTAATAGTGAATAAGAAAGATAGATGTCTTCTGTAATATACATCCACATTTTCTTACTTTTTTTCTTCTTCCTTAACTGCATTTGATTTTTCTGAGTTATTGCAAGTAACCTGATTTTCCCATATTGTGAAATGATTTCAATCTAAGAAAACTTAACCTGCAATAATGCAGATACAAGTAATATACAAAATTGTACCTTATTTAGTAAAATCTATTTATAATAAGATCACTTTAAAGCATTTATAAGTTAAAGTTGGTTCTTATCCATTCAGCTGCCCTATGTCTTTTGATTGGTGCATTTAATCCATTTACCTTTGTACCTGTGTTCCTGTCTGTCTCTCTGTTTCTTCATCTTCATAAAGCGGACCCTTTAGCATCTCTTGCAATGCTGGTTTGGTGCAGATGTAGTCTTTTGGACTTCTTTTGTCTGGGAAGCTCCTTATTTCACCTTCCATTTTGAATGAGAGCCTCTCTGGGTAGAGTATTCTTGGTTGCAGGCCTTTGTTTTACATTGCTTAAAATATTTTTTGCCATTCCCTTCTGGCTTGTTGTGTTTCTGTTGAGAAATCATCTGATAACTTTATTGGAGCCCTCCTGTATGTTATTAGCTGTTTCTGTTTTGCTGCTTTTAGGATTTTCTCCTTGTCTTTGAAATTTGCCATTTTCATTATGATGTGTCTTAACCTGGGCCTGTTTGGGTTCATCTTCCTTGGGACCTTTTGTGCTTCCTGAGTTTGCATGACATTTTCTCTCCTCAAGTTAAGGAAGTTTTCTGTCATTACTTTTTTTTCCCTTGAAATTGGATGAAATTAGCTTTAGCTGACCTGAGTTTATAGACAGGAGCAGCACAGTATGTATATAATCTGAACAATAAGTCACACTTTATTTTTTTAAAAATATGCTATCATGACTTTTGCAACAATCAGTTTCATAAATATGGGTTGCATAATACTTAAAGATTACTGGTTCAAAATATTAAAAATAATCTATGTGGCCCAAAAGCATGTAAATAACAGGAAAAGGGCTGATGAATGGGAGAAATGGGGAGATGTTGGTCAAAAACTACCAACTTCTAGTTACTAGATAAATATGTTCTGGGAATCTAATGCACAATCTACCGCTGTGATTATAGATAACAATCCTGTACTATAAATATACACTCAAAATAGTATAGTAAATCTTAAATTTTCTCACCATAGAAAAAGAAATGGAAACTATGTTGACATGGTGGAAATATTAGCTTAACACTATTGTGATAATCATATTGTAATATATAAGTATATCAAATCAGTTCATTGCACACCTTAAATTACATGATGTTAGATGTCAATTATAGTATCTCAATAAAGTTGAGGGACTAGATAGCAAAAAAAAGGTTATGTTGAAGTTTTAAACGACTGTTTCAGTAATAACCACAGGCAAATTGTAAGTGAGCTAGAGAAAAAGATAATGCTCCATTAACATCATTTCTACACTATAGCAAGAATTATTATAACTACTAGCCCATGTTCATGAAGAACTTTTCCTACCTGGTAATCACTACCTTTGGAAATCTTACCTCTGAAGGAGAAAACAGTCACACCTGGTACTTTCAGTGATGTAGTTTTTCTGTAAGTAATTGTTAATCACCAGTTTTCAGCTTCAAGTCCTACAGAAAATAAATAGTGCAAATGTGATGAATAAATCTTTTTTAAGGTAGCTTTAGGGAGAATAGAGTAACTGTATACAAAATACAAATACAAGTAGCTTTTTTTTTTTCATTTAAATAGATGTGAAATATGACTGACTTTTTAAATCAAAGATAAACTATCACAACGGTGTCTTTTTAATAATGATCTGAGCAACTTTTCTCACTTAAAAATATCTTTTTTATCATTTCTCACATATGCTATTTTTGGTTGAATTACTATAGAATGAATATATTTTTATTTTGATAGCTTTTAATGGATCAGTTTTCTTTCAAGTTATGGACAAAAATATAGATTCAAATGTATTTTTTATTCAACTTTATTGAGGTATAATTTACATTGAATAAATATACCCTCTTTAAGTGTATACCTTGATGAGTGTTGACAGATGTACACATCCATATATACCTTGCCACAAACAAGATCTAAAACAAATTCCTCATCAGGAAGAGTCCCCTAGCACCATTTTGCAGTCCTTACTACAGCTCTGCTTCAGCCCCAGGCATCTGCTGATCTAAATGTAGTACATTTTGATGTACTGCCTTTTGTATCACACTCAAAATCAGTCCACTGTTCTGAAATTCTAGTTGCCTGGTTGATTAGTTGGTTGGTTTTATGAACTGAACAGCAGGTGTAGAGCCAGTAAGTTGGAACAAATAACAAATGTAACTACCCCTGTTTTCATCAAGGAACACAATACCTTACTAAAATTTTGAAGGGCCAAAAAAAAAAAAAGAGGCAAATTAAGCCCTGAATGGTGGCTTAGTGGGTAGGCACCAGCCTGCAAACCAAATGTCACTGGTTCGATTTCCCAGTCAGGGTACATAACCAGGTTGCAAGCTAGGTCTCCAGCCAAGTCTCCAGCCAGGTCTGTAGCTGGAGACAGGTGAAAGGCAACCATACATTGCTGTTTCTCTCCCTTTCTTCCTCCTTCCTTGCCTTTTTCCCTAAAAATAATGGATAAAATCTTTAACAAAAAAAAAAAAAGAAGAAGAAAGAAAGAAAGAAAAAGAAAAACAAGAAAAGAAAAGCAAATTAGAAATATCTGCTTATGAAACAAATATTTTATCTTTTAATTGAAATGAAATTTGACCCCCACCTCTAAGAGTGCCAGTTCCCTCTCCTATATGTTATTGATTGTGAGTTTGGGAATATGCTGCTTTATCACTAGGAAATTTTTGTAGAAATGATATACCAACCTTCTCCAAATCTGTTCATTTTGTCAGCCCATAAAAAGAAATGAAGAAACATAATTGAAGAAGGACAGTGAAACAACAACAAAAAACATCTAACTCCAACATAAAAAATGTGCAAAAATTAGTCTAAAAATGCCTCCACTGTGGCTTATAATGCACCACTGGACAACACTTACATGCTACGGTGTTTACTATTTTTGATTCTTGACACATGTGATACTTTTCAGGAGCACTAATAGTCATAACAATCTGATATTTTTTTAATTTTTTAAAGATTTTATTATTTTAAGAAAGAGGGGAAGGGAGAGAGGCAGAGAGAGAGACATCAATGTATAGTTGCCTTTCACCTGCTTCCGGCTATGACCTGGCTGGAGACCTGGCTTGCAGCCTGGTTATGTGCCCTGGCTGGGAATCGAACCAGTGACCTTTGGGTTCACAGGCTAGTACCTCATCCACTGAGCCACCAGCCAGGGATAACAGCCTTATTTAAAACTAAGTCATGAACAAGGGACAATTTGGGAAGTTATTGGATGGATAGGAATAAAGACATTGAAATAAGTGTTGACATAGCAGCACTATTTACAATAGCCAAGTGCTGGAAACAGCCTAAGTGCCCATCAGTGGATGATTGGATCAAAAAGCTTTGGTACATTTACATCATGGAATACTACACAGCAGAAAGAAAGAAGGAACTCCTACCCTTTGCAACAACATGGATGGAACTGGAGAGTATTATGCTTAGTGAAATAAGCCAGTCGGTGAAAAACAAATACCATATGATTTCATTACAGGACAACAACAAAAAAAAACAATAAGTGAAATAGAACCAGATACATGAATACACTGAATAGACCTTCAGTGGTCAGGGGGAAGGGAATAGGGGAGGGGGGAGGAAGAGACAAAGAAGGGGAACAGTTTAGTCAATAAATTGGTACGGAAGAACCATGGACATGGACAACAAGTGGGACTGACTTTGTTGGGGAGTGGGTGGGTGGGGAAGGCGACAGAGGGGAGTAAAAAGGGGATGGATGTAATACAACAACAATAAAATTTAAAAAGAAAGAAAGAAAAAAGAAGTATTGATACAAGAAAAAATAGTTTAGTATTGTCCAATTATTACACTAAATGTATAAAATATTTCTCCCATTTTTGAACTTTGTTTCAGATGGTCTTCAGAGAACTTGTACTGGTACAATTAATATTAACCTTGAAGGTGCCGACTGGGTTACTTCTGAGCAAGCTACAACAGGAGGATACTTACAAGATGAATATACTAGTTCTGGTGTTGGTGTTGGTGAAAATAATGGAAACACAGGAGTAGGTGACAACTTGGAAACAAATGAAGATGGAGTAGGCGGTGGTGTGGCCCTCATCGCAGACAATGTACATTTTGGTGGTGCTGGCATTGGACTACTCATCATGGGATTTTTGGTCCTAGGATGTAAGTACTTTAACTGTCCGATTTATATGTGCCCCCTCCAAAAGAATTGTGAGAAGTCTTCTGATCTTTTGATAAAATGTATTTTACATACTCTTATTTTGTTCAATTGTCAAGCTATTTGTACATTTAATGCTGGATTTATAAGATTCAAAAACTCAAACTGCTTGGCAGTGGAAAATAAAAACTTCTTTGCATTAAATCTCAGTGTAATAGGACGCCCCATAATATGCAGGTCAAATTACTATTTGAGTGAAGAAGACAATAAGAAACAATTGATTAAAAGAGTCAGGAAAGCCTCCATAGTGAAAATAAATTCTTAATTGGGTATTAACAGGACTAGCCTAATGAAGAAGAAAAGGGGAACACATAACAAGGAGGGAAAGAAATCTATGTATAAACCCCCCAAAGCATGAGAGTATTTATTATCAAAATAAAAGACTCAAATAAGGAAGATATAAAAGATGAGCAGGACTGCATGGTTACAGTTGTGACTAGAAAGATAGAACAGGGTCTGGCCCTAAAGGGATTTCATGCTAGGCTAAGGCTAATGAAAGGGAGAATCAGATACATGTAGGGTTAAACTTCAGCTTCTAAATGTAATTGTCTGAGTCTTTCAAGGATTACCTAACTTGCTGAGCCATGGAAACATTTATGGTCACTAGAGTAAACCTAGTTAAGATTCTAACTATGAGGGTATAGTATCCATTGGATTCTATAAATGCTGTTCAACATTGCCTTGGATGATGATCAATTTTAGCGTGGAGATGAGCCAGGTCTAACAGTCTCTGAGGAAGAGAAGGAGAGCTCTAAAATAAATAGGTTGATATCTGCACATTGCTATTAAATTAAAGAAAGCATTGCTATTTTTTAAGTACAGAATCATAAAGTCTCAGTAACACAGGATACCTCTGGCATTATTTAATTAAAACATACACACATAAAATATTAAATCAGAGCACTCCACATATTAAATATTGTTCTACTTCATTTTTTAAATACATAAGCAGCTGTACAATAGATACTTCACACTAAATTTATTTGTAAACTGGATTTTCTCTTATTTTAAATGAGTTTCACTCTTTTGAAGTTTTTGACCAAAAATGAATTCACCTAAACCACAAAGACTTTGGAAATGCTGGAGTGTAACTTAGAGTAGAGGCTCTTTTCCCATAATTGAAACTAAATTACAAAAAATAAGAAATTTATACATAAGCAATAGAATTTCATTCTTTTTGGCTCATAAGAAATTGAAATGACCATGAAAAGTTCTATTAAAGGAGAAACAAGGTTAAAAAAAATTCTCATCAAAATAAACCAAGGCAATAAAATAGCTAGCAAATTTGCAGAATAAAATATAAAGTATATATGAGAGGACACAATTCTCCATTTCCCCTTTTTGGACATATTATATAACCACCATTTTAAAACTTTAGGTTAAATATTTTTCAAAGTAACAATTGACCCAGGTGCTGATTATTACTATAAAAACTATATAACTTTAACTTTGAGTTAGCTTTTTATATTGGTGGCTACCTTTGGTTGGTGTCGTTAATAAAATAATTAAATACCTCCAGATTCAAAGCTATCTCTAAACCTGACATGTTTTAGAGAAAACCAAGCATCTGGAATTATTTTCTTCTTTTTTTCTTCTTCCCTCTCCTCTCTCTTTTTTAGAAATAAAGTGTGTATATCGCTTATTACACTGAAAAAATAACCACAAATAATCATAGTTTCTGGCTTAACTCCACTGAGTTAAAAACATTAACAAAAATTTGCATAAAACAAATGTAGTTTCCTAAATAATGTGGGTATATCATTCTACATGCACCTTTTAATTTTTTTTAAATTATTTTTAGAGAGAGGGGAAGGGAGAGAGGCAGAGAGGGAGGGAAGTATCAATGTATGGTTGCCTTTCACATGCCTCCAGCTGGGGACCTGGCTGGAGACCTGGCTTGCAACCTGATTATGTGCCCTGACTGGGAATAAAACCAGCGACCTTTGGGTTAGCAGGCTGGTACCTTGTCCACTGAGCCATCAGCCAAGGCCGCCTTTCCATTTTAAAGCAGCAATGTCCGCATGCCAGCAGATGAACAGGCAGGCGCTGCTGGGAGTCTGGGGGCCACCTCTGCTCCCCATCAGCCTGTGGCCTGTAGGCAGGAGGCCTGGAGGGTGCCTAGCAGCCTGGAGTCAGCTGCCAGTGGGCACCACAGGGTCAACTGTCATCACTTACGATCAGAGCTGTACTCTTCTCTTGCCATTATAATCTCACCAAAGCCATTTGGGGTGCAGCACACTGCGCGCCAGGTGCAGGGCAGCTGCGGACAGGGAGCAGGAAGTGCAGGTGCGCTCCCTCCCTTCGCAGGATCTCAGGCCAGCCCAGCATTTCCCTGCCTCACTGGACTCACTGCGTCCTCCCCAACTACCTCGCTTTCTTCTTTTATCTTCCCCTCCACCTCACTTTTTAAAAACTGTACACATTCTTTCTTACGTACACCTATTTTTTAATATATTTTATTTATTTTGCTATTATGTAAAGTTGTCCCAATCCCTTTTGCCCCCACTCCACCCAGTACCCTATTTCCTCCAGCAGTGCCCCCCTTAGTTCATGTCCATGAGTCATGCATGTAAGTTCTTTGGCTTCTCTATTTCCTTTGTTCTTCTTAACATCCCCCTCTATTCTGTAACCACCAATGTGTACTTTTTTTTTCCTTTCACATCCCGATAATTCACCATTTAATTACTGCCTTCTGTCAGCTTCTCAGATCATATTAATACAAAGTTTTCTTTTCATTATTCCAAAATGCCTACACTAATTCATTTGTTTAAAGAATTACTCTTTTAAGTAATATGAATTGCAATATTACCAAACACACGCAAAAATACATTTACACCCATATATATTTTCACACATATTTAAAGTACATACTGGATTTTGAAGAGTTAATACAAAAAATTTAAAATATGCCAATAGCTTACATAATTATTACATGTTAAATGATAGTATTTTAGGCATATTGTAGCAAAATTAAGCAAATGTTTTCTTCTTTAATACTTATTTTACTCCAAAAAGAGTAAGCTGTAGTTCCAGTAGCTTAAAATAAAGTTGAGTTGTATTATTGGAGAGGGGGGGATCTGACTCAAAACCCAAATTCATTTATTACTATGGGTTTGACACTGTCTCTAGGACAACTTTCACGAAAGTGAGCTCTGCAATACACCATTCCTGTGATATATTTCACAAAAATAGCATTCCAGAGTAAAACATACACCTATTTATTATAAATCATTATTTAAGATCATATTATGTAAAAGGCCCTGGGATAGAAACTTACATAGATAATAAAAATCTGATTGATTCATAGAAAAAGACATTGTTAAACAGTGTAATGTTCACTTTTTGTGCATAAGGAATTTCAAGGGAAAATTTCCATGTAGGGGCAAATAATAACCTAATAAAGAATAATTGCTTGAAGCATGAAATAGATGTTGCTTTGAAATAAAAAAGCAGTAATGTGTAAAAGGCAAAAAATAAGGACTAGGAAACAGGAGTACAAAAAATCAAACATGTAGACTTGTCGTTTCAGCATTTTTTCCCTCTCCTTTACTATTTTCCTGAGTAATGACAGGGGGAGACTCATCTGTTTTAATGTTATGATACTATTTGTGATCTGAATCTCATATAGCAAATTAAATTGATTATAATGGAGCATAGTAAAGCTCACATTGATTTTGTATCTCACTGTTACTCATTTTATTTTCTGAAATCTTCATAATAATTTTAGGATCAGATAAGGTTATATTAGGAATTTAAATTTAAACACAAATGCAAGTTGCTTTGTTTTAATATGGCCCCGCTGCTAATTTCCATATTCCCACCTCTCACCACCAGTGGTCCCATTTTTGTTGACCTACCTTGACTGTGGAGGTGCCCCTGCAGGAGCCAGCTTTGAACCTGTTCCTGAATGTTCAGATGGAGCAATTCATTCATGGGCAGTAGAAGGACCCCAGCCTCAGCTCACGGTAAGTGTCCATGTGTAAGAAACAGCCTATGGGAGACACCTGAACTCAGCCTTGTGCACATGACACAAGATGTTGGTGAGCACACAGTCTATGTTATCCTTTGCTCTGGGCTAGCCAATGGGGAAAATGAAGAGAAATCAAGGGCACATCAAGATTAGATGGAAGCAACCAGGGAAGGCTTTCTGAATGAGGTTCCTGTTTTAAATGGATTTCAAAAGGTTCTTAAGTAGCATTCATTCAGAAAATCTGAGCTAATTTGACTACTAACCCAATGTAAAACTATAGACAGAATACTCATTACAAATGGAAAAATGCTGTTTCTTGTCTTTTAGGATATGACCATTCTCCCTATACCACAAATAGCGCTGGATAATGGAAATGTGATTGAATGTATTGACACTTCAGGTACAGTTTTATTTTTTAAATTTCAATAATTCAAATGACTCAAAAAGAATTTTGCTCTTTCTTTGCCTATCTCATGGTTTCTCAATTATTTCATGTCTTTAAAAGTGTTTCTATCATTTCTTTTTAAACAATTGATTTTCTAATTCAATGGTGAGGGGAACTTACAGTATTAACATATATTCTTATATGTTAAATTTTTTTAATCATTCTTCATTCCAGAGAGCACTTAGGAAATGACCTGATTAAGATTCCTATAAATAAAAAAGAATAACTCAATTGTAACCAGAAATCAATTTTGTTTTTTTTTGTTTTGTTTTATTTTAGGGTTTTTCTTGTTGTTGTTCAATAGAGCAAACCTTACTTACCAAAAAAATACTATTTAGAATTAAAGTAAAACCCAATTAAAATAAATCTGTGCTTATTTATCAAGATGAAAATCTACTCTCAAAAACACTGATTGGAATTAAAAATGCAACCCAATTAAAATAGGTACTCATTTATTGAGACTAGAATCTACCTCTACAATTCATGAATGGTTCAAGATAAATCCCTGTGACTTCAGCTGCTCTCAGGACAAAAGTTAAAACTGCAGCTATTCTCAGCATCACCATAAATGTTGACCTAAAAAGCTTTGTCCCATTTATCAAAATGAAAGTAAGTTTATGACACTATCAAAATCTTTTAAAGCTCTCAGCTCAGGTCGAGTTTCTCCTTGCATGTGGGTAAAACTATCAATGCCAGTTACCTTACAACAGGGATTTAGACAAATCCATAGGCAGACAGCAGAAGACAATTAAAATTTTGCAGTAAGTGAGCACCACTTTCATAAAAGAGCAATTAACTTTTAAAAACTTCTTACACCTTTGAAAAAAGTTGTTCCATCTTTCCTTTTTACAAGGTAAGTAAACATTGTTGATTCTCTTATTTTTCTCTCAATCTTCTTCCAACTTGTAATTATGACTTCTCTACTTTGAACACTTTAGAATGCAAGAGGCACAGACATGTTTGTAACTTGTAGAACTGGCCCTTATCCAAAGGACTGGACAAGCTAGTCTTTAAAACTATTTCTCCTCCTGAAGTATTGATTTTTGTCCCTGAGATCAACATGCCCCACCTCCAAAGCATATCTCATTACTTTATATCTCTCTCTTCATTGATATCCACTCAGTCCTCAAGACTTGGTGAATCCACCAGGATTTATTGATGGATTTATTGTCTCATTAAGCCTAAAAGCTTTACACAAACCTTGAACAAAGCATAGTCAGGGGCACCAAAATAGTAGAAGTATGGAAAACACAGACCCTAAAATCACTATCTTTAAATATCAAAGCATAGGACACTCATCCCATATCAGCACATGCCTATCCACAGCACTTCCATAGTCCAGGCCCCCATCTATTCTCACGTATCTAAGACACAGTGAGAGGCTCTACTCACCCCTCATATCCAAGTGCAGAGTCAAGCATCCCATGCAAACTTTCTCCTTGCCATAGATACAGCTTCTTCTCTGAAAGACATACTTCTGGGCCTACTGCCAGAGACTATGTGCTTCTGATATAATGGGATTCTCATTTAGTTTTTAGAATTTAGGATATCTTCCCCCAATTTCTGTTAATATAAAATCAAACTTCATAATAACTATATATGATATCAGTTGGATACTGGAAATAATCAGAGGAACACTGTAAAGTATATGATTAGATCTAATCAATATGTTGTGTACCTGAAACTAATACAAAATAATACTGAATATAAACTGTAATTGAAAAAAATGTTTAATTTGAAATAAATAAAATAATCCGTAAAGCATAGGTTTTTGCAACCTCTATGCAGTCCCTCTCTTCTAGTACAACATATAGTTACCAACAAACAATTAACAAAAATAATTAATAAATTTACTGATAATATTATTTTTGAACTCAGTATCATATTTATTGTTCCAGTACTTAGGTATCACCTATATTTTTTTTCTTGGCTCACAAGCACATACTTAAACGAAAAAAAAAAAACATATATTAAAGTAAGTCACTGATTTTCAGCTTATAACACATAAGATAAAGTAAATTTAATTTATTGTACACTTTCAGGGGTTTACACAAATGAGTACTGCGACAGAGAAATGCAAGGTATGGGCGAAGATGAAAGATTGATAGGATTTGAACAAACTGAAGGAGTGAAAACACCAAGAGCACCTGAGACATGTCAAGAATATTCTGGAACATTAAGAAGAAATTCTATGAGGGAATGTAGAGAAGGTGGCCTGAATATGAGCTTTATGGAAAGCTACTTCTGTCAGGTAAGGGTCTAGCCCCTCTCCCCGCCTTCCTGTTCATCATGTACCCACTGCTGAGCCCAGGCTCCCGCCATTTCTCGCTGGGGCTTTGGCAGGCATCTCCCAGCCAGGCTTCCAGCCTGAGTCTTTGTGCCTGATGACCCATCATGCTGCTAACTAATGCAGCTAAAGCTCTGGCCAAGGCCTGTTGCTCCCCACTTAAACACAGCCGATGCCCCTCTAGCCCCACGCTATGTCTTCTTTATGGCATGACGTGCAACATGGCAAATAAGCTTACTCACAAGTTGATTCCTGCTCTCACATCTTTAATACTCCTTACTACTAATCCCACTTGTCAAGTGCCCTTCCCCTTATCACACCAGCCTATTGCCCTGCATGTCTTTGCTTACTCAGTGAGGCACTGGGATGCTCTTAGCCAATCACTACTCTTGTAAACCCCCACCCATGTTTCAAGATCCAGTTTAAATGTCACTGCCTCTGAAGTTTTTATTGTTAACCATTTCATCCAAAACTAGAATTGGTGTTTCCTTATTTGTATTCCTATAGTGCTCATTCTTCTTGACTTACAGTGATGTTATATCCCGTTAAGCCCATCATAAATTGGAAATACGTTGAGTTGAAAATGCATTAAATGCACCTATCATCAAACATCCTAGCTCAGTCTATCTCATCTCTACTGAAGGCCTATCACTTTTGCACCATCATTGGTCAAAAATAGAATACACCGTTGCTAAAATATGCTGTTTTATATGTTACCACACTTTTCAGTGCCTCAAATGCAGGTTCCCTGTATTATGGTGCCAGTATTTAGCTCAGTTCAAGGCACATAATAAACATCCAGTACGAGTGGGCTCAAGAGCTATAGTATAATTCCAGAACATTCTAAGAACCAGTAAGAATTAATTTTGTCATCACCAGGGAGAGACAGAATTAGCCATCACTACACACCATGAGATACTTATGCTTTAAGGGATTTACTGTCCCTGATACACCTATGTCCTTCTACACATTGTCTTAAAATGCCTTCATGAACTCTCCTAAGGGTTTAGATGGTGGTTGATAGTTTGAAATAAGATGCTGCTAAAAGCCTTTCATATCCCAGTAGATAATAACAAGAGCTCTGTTGCTGAAATCCATAGGAATGCTTCCTATCCATGCCCCAACAAATTAATATTATTCTTATGAAAAGTATATTTTTGCCTAAAAACTTTTTGTACTTATAGCCCCTTCTGCCCAGAACATTCTATCTGCTTTACTCACCATCACTTGATTAGAATCCCTGATCATACAACATTTTTGGAAAAGCATTCCTTGACCATTCTTATCTGAAAGTGCAACTCTTATCACTTTCTCAACACCTCCTGACCAATATGTTAATGTGTTGTCTGTTTCATCCTACTAAAATGTAAGCAAGCCCTTTAAGAGAAGGACTTTATATAGTTTTGTTCATTACTTCATTACTAAGTTCCTAATAGAGTATATGGCAAGTAGTAAGGACTCAAAAAATATGTGTGAATGAATGGCTCAATAAGTTGGTTTTCTAATAAATGCCTTTTTGATACTTAACTTAAAAGTTTGCAACCATTATTATAAACAACAAAGATAAACTAAAACTATGCATGTCTGTGGAATTTTGCTTGGAATTGAAGAATATTTTTATTTTATTTTTTAAAAGAGTTTTTATTTATTTTACACAGAGGGGAAGGGAGGAAGAAAGGGAGGGAAACAACAATGTGTGATTGCCTCTTGCATGCCCCAGACTGAGGACGTGGCCCACAGCCCAGGCATGTGCCCTGACTGGGAATCAAACCAGCAATCTTTCAGTTCACAGGCTAGTATTTAATCCAATGAGCCACACCAGTCAGAGTGAAGAGGAGTCAATTTTTTTAATTTTTCTTCAGTTACTTTCAATTTTGAATTCTAAAGTGGCACAAACACAGAATTAAATGTTTCTGTTGGTTTGTGAAAAGACAGACATTGAAATAAATTTGGCAAATTCAACATAATCATTCAGTCTGAAGAAAGGAAAGCACAATCCTGAATGAACTCAAATTAGCTATGAAATACCTGCTTAAATTAAACGAACAAACTAAAAATACACAGTTGGGTATAGTTCAAATTCAGCATTTTTAAGTACCTCCTTCTAACTTGATTATAAAATACTCATGTTCTTTTCTTGTGTGTTTTTGTGTTTATTGTGTACTATTTAAAGTCCATCTAAATAAGTTTTAGAATTCAAAATGTATTATTAGAATGACATTAAAATAATTTCTAAGCAATTTCTTTCACACAGTTATATGATTTTTAGAGCATCACTAATAGATGTTAGAATTTTGGGTTTTTTATCATTCTTTGGTAATGCCCTGTGAAACAATAAATAATAAGGACTTCCATTATTGTTAAAATAGGTATTCATGATTTCATTTTCTCTTCCCTCTACAAATTTAGAAAGCATACGCTTATGCAGATGAAGATGAAGGACGCCCATCCAATGACTGTTTGCTCATATATGACATTGAAGGTGTAGGTTCCCCCGCTGGCTCTGTGGGTTGTTGTAGTTTCATTGGAGAAGAGTTGGATGACAGCTTCTTGGATGCACTGGGGCCTAAATTTAAGAAATTGGCAGATATCAGCCTGGGAAGAAATGACGACCCATATCCAGACCTTGATCCCTCATGGCCACCTGAGCGCACTGACCCAATTTACCCTCAGCAAGAAACAGATCCCCTTCTTTGCGAACCCCCTCCCATCTCCCCACATTTCGGTACCACCGCAGTCATTTCTGAGAGCACCTACCCCTCGGGACCTGGTGTACAGCATCCTATGCCTATTCCTGACCCTCTGGGCTATGGTAACGTCACTGTGACAGAGTCTTACACCACCTCTGGCACTCTGAAGCCTTCTGTCCATGTTCATGATAATCGACATGCCTCAAACGTGGTGGTGACAGAGAGGGTGGTTGGCCCAATCTCTGGTGCTGATTTGCATGGAGTGTTAGAGATGCCTGATTTGAGAGATGGATCCAACATTATAGTAACAGAAAGGGTAATAGCACCAAGTTCAGGTCTACCCACCACTTTGACCATCCCTGATCCTAGAGAGTCTTCCAATGTGGTAGTGACAGAAAGAATAATCAGACCCACTTCTGGCATGATGGGCAACCTGGGTATGCACCCCGACTTATCAAATGCCCACAATGTCATTGTGACCGAGAGGGTTGTCTCTGGCTCTGGTGTAACTGGAATGAGTGTCCCAACTGGGATCATTGAAGGTGGTGGCACAGTCAGCAGTGGCTGGGTGGCCAGTGAAGCTGGAATCAGTGGTGGGGGCATTGGGCTGAGCAGTCTGGGTATGCACCCCGACCTATCAAATGCCCACAATGTCATTGTGACCGAGAGGGTTGTCTCTGGCTCTGGTGTAACTGGAATGAGTGTCCCGGCCGGGATCATTGAAGGTGGTGGCACAGTCAGCAGTGGCTGGGTGGCCAGTGATGCTGGAATCAGTGGTGGAGGTATTGGGCTGAGCAGTCTGGGAAGAGGTGGGGGCCTGAGTAGCAACATGGCAGGGACAGCCACCATTGGCCACATGAGGAGCTCCTCTGACCATCATTTTAGCCAGGCCCTTGGGTCCGCCTCCCCTAGCACAGCCCGAAGTCGAGTCACAAAGTATAGCACGATGCAGTATAGTAGTAAGTAGCCAGGATCCCAGCCCACTTTTCCTCAGTCCTTGTGCCTTAGGTTCAATTCCCACCACCTAAAAGCTAACAATGCAATTTATGATGGATGCACAACTAGGCGTTAAGGTAACTGTGGAGCAAGGTAAGCAAGAGAAAAATTGATGGAAGCAGTGCTGTTCAGTAAGAGCTCTGCTTAGCATTTGTAAACTGTTTCTTATATTAACACTAATGGAATCATGACAGGGAACTGAAACTTAAGAAGGGGGTTTCTTTGCTTCTGTGTGGCATGTAAGTGCATCTCCATTATGTGAAAGAAATAAAACTCAGTCATGCAAAATCATGGACCTTAAGATGACAATGGACATAATTCTCTTGTTTCTTTTCATTTGCCATGTAACTCAGGCAACACTTAAACAGAAGAAAACATGCCATATATATTCGTGTTGTGTGGGACAAATTTGAAATTTGTGCCAAATGCCCTGCCAGTTTGACCAATAATATATATGAAAGACCAGGCACAGATTCAGACCAGGATTAACAATTAAAGAAAAAAGGATCTGGTTACATAGCCAAGTCCACAAGCCACCAAGCCTACGTTAGTAATCACACTAGGTAAAATAAACCTCAAACTAGAAAATGTTCTCTGGGGGGCAGTTCCAAATTATATCCTATAATATTTTTCCACCTTCAAAATTTAGCTATGTAGTATTTATAATATGTCATTTCTGTGTTTTTGCTATACAGTATTGCTTGATTAAATGCTGTAAATAGAATTAAAGCATTCTTAGCCAGAGGCAAATTTACCATTGCATCATGGAGGATTATTTTTCTTTTTTCTAATCTCAGTGTTAATATGTTGAATTCACTAAAGTAAAACTGGATATGACAGAATCTTTTAAGGATTATCAACCCTAATTACTCAAATTTCCCAAGGTCTTAACATGATCACTTCCAACACTGGTCAAAAGTACCTGGGGAATGAATTATTTTACCTAGAGCTATTTTACTCTGTTATAAAAGATGATGTCAATATTTTGAAAGCCACAATAGGCATCTCATTTTAACTCTGTAGCCCATGTAAAATTGTAGTGATCTGTAGTATGTCAGAATGCAGAGGTATAAATAAAATCATTTACAGGGAGTCTTACTTTTGCTTCTTTCTCCTGTTTATGGGTCCCATTAGTGATCAGTAATTTATTTCAGATATAAAGTCAAAGAAGAAACATACTTTAGTATGATTATGTCCAAGAGCTTGACAAAGTAAAATCATGATTTATTATTTGTTAATTAATTAAAGGGTATGATATCTGACCACAAATATCTTACTTATCACTTTGATATGACATACCATCAAAAAATTTCTTCAGAATCCTCATATCTTCCAGATATGTTTTTTGTTAGGTTTTCTAACAAATGCCAGAGTGACCATCCTTAATATCTGTTAGTTACATAAAACCATGGAACATACAAGAAAAAAATAGAATTATTCATCAATTTTTCCAGGAAGATACTTTCAATTTTTGTTTTGGATTTTTTTCTTCAGGATTATACACTGAATGAGTCAACCTGTTATCCATCAAATAATTTGAAGCACTAATCTACCATTTGCCGTTTAGTTACATTAGAATTGCAAAACACTTTATTACCAAACTGTACTTAGTTTAACTTATCTTTCCTTTGCTATTTTATAAGTACTTTGAAACTCTAATAGTCATCTTAAAATACAGTTTTTTTCTTCAAGTTTCAATATAAAAAAGTTCATGGCTTATTTGAGTGTTACTTCTTGCTTGGTCATCTGTTGGCTGTTTTAAATTGGTTTGTAATTTCTAAAGAGTTATCTTTA
Source organism: Noctilio leporinus (assembly GCA_004026585.1). Classification (NCBI taxonomy): domain Eukaryota; kingdom Metazoa; phylum Chordata; class Mammalia; order Chiroptera; family Noctilionidae; genus Noctilio; species Noctilio leporinus. Next base: position 169,079 of record PVIW01002786.1, on the reverse strand, counting down.
CAGCAATAAAATGACTACTGTTGCTTTTATTATCTTTTCTGAAGTGTTTGGGGGCTGGGTAAAAGACCATAAGGAATAATTAGAGGTTATTGATCCAGTTATTTTCAGCCCATATAAGGGAAGGATTTTTTTTTTAATTTCACACTGTTAAATTTTTTTTAAAGATTTTTATTATTTTTCAGAGAAGGGGAAGGGAGAGAGACAGAGAGGGAGAGAAACATCATTGTATGGTTGCCTTTCACTTGCCTCCAGCTGGGGACCTGGCTGGAGAGCTGGCTTGCAACCTGGTTATGTGCCCTGGCTGGGAATTGAACCAGTGACCTTCGGGTTTGCAGTCTGGTGCCTTATCCACTGTGCCACCAGCCAGGGTGATGAATTTCTTTCTTTTTCTTTCTTTTTTTTTTTTTTTTTTTTTTTTTTTTTTTTTTTTTTTTTTTTTTTTTTTTTTTTTTTTTTTTTTTTTTTACTTTCTATTTCCTCTTTTTGTTCATGTTCACTGAGATGCCTACTTTCTGGCATGCAGCTTAGAAATATCAGAGCACAGTCTTGAGTGGCCCCGCACAAATAAGTTACTAGTACATATTAATAACTTGCTTTTAACTTATTTGATACCTTTAACAACTTTATGCTTTTTACCACTTTCTCTTTGCTACTTTGGGGTTTTTTGTTTGTTTGTTTGTTTTTGCTACTTTGATTTCTTTGTTTTTGTTTTACATTTAACATTTCATTTCTTTTAAAATGGCTTTTCTTTTTATTTGCTTTTAAAATCATACCCTTTCATCTTTATTGGGTGCATCTGCTCTTTGCTCTCCAATACCACTTTTTGAACCATTATCATGCTCAGTTTGCACAAAGCCTTACACTTCCCAGACATATGTGATCTGCTCTTATCCTCCCCCTTCTGTTCTCCAGGTGCCATTTACTGACTTCTTTCTTACTAATATCCCTGCTCTTACTGAAGACTCATATTCTGGCTCACATTGGCTTCTCCAATTCCTGAGGGCATTCACAGTAATTTAAATGGCCCTACAGTGAGGCATTTGACACCCCAGGTTATCAGTTACCAGAGCCCCATTCTCCCCAATACACTTCCTCCTGGTCATAACCAGCAAGGCAGCACATTGGATGCCTTTGTTTTACTTCCTCCTCATCCTTTCACTCACTTGATTCAGTATTTCAGTTATTGCAATTCCTCGCCTTCATTAAAACTTCCATTTGGTATGGACTCTCACCACTTTCTCACTGTTATCTTCACTTCCCTCTTTTTCTAATCAAGCTGTAAGAGTTCAACTCTAGTTACCTCTTGGTGAATACATTCAACCCCTTGCCCATCTATCCCACTTTCATATTCCAAATCTTTCAACTTCCATCTCTGCACACAAACAGCTAAACAGATGAGTTAAGAGAATTGACTTTTTTATTTTAAATCTTCTAACTAAAATCATAAAGCAGCATCTACTGCTTTTTTACAATCCTGATTCTTTGATAGATTCTTTGATAGACTTCCCATCTCAAATCTAACAGACTAAATACTATTATTCCACACTTTGTCCTCAAACCTCTCACACTCCCTCTTTCCTCTCCATTTATAGTTGGTGATTTAATTCTATTGTTTACTGAGAAAACAAGTCTTCAATATGCAATCCACTCATCTTCCCCTGCCAAACCTACACATCCACTTGCATGTGCACTCATTTTCTTCCGCCACCTATTACAATAGAGCTACTGTCCTACTCATATAAAAAGACAATCCCCATTTGTGCTCAAGGACTTTGCTCCTTCTCTCATAGTCTTTTTGCTTATGTTCTCACAAGCTCACTCTCTCTTTTGCTCTCACTCTCTCTCTTTCCTGAACATTTCCATCCATAGCCTTTTTTGTAGCAAGCCAGTGTAGTTTAACTCATGCACTTCAAAGTTAAACCATCCTAGAAAAGAGGGAAATTGTGTATTTAGACATTAGCTGCTCCCAGTTAAGGGCTGCCTCTGGGGACAGAATTCTCTGTGCCTGCTGTACAGGTGAACAAAGTAGCTATGGCACCATGATGTAAAGAAGCACAAGCACTGATAGAATTGGGAAAAGTGGGCACAGAAATGATGAAAGGGACCTACAGAAAGGGCAACAAGAAGGTCTGAAAATAACCACTGCTCTACTCCGTAGCACTTTCTGGAAAAATATGCTTATGCTACAAGACACCTCAGAATTTTCTGATTTGACAGGTTTTCCTTGAACATAAGAATGGACAGAAGCTAAAACATTGATAGAATCCATTATCAAACCCAATGGTATGAAACAGGAAAGCCTTCAGGTCTCCCTTTTAATTAATGGTGATATGCTATTGTGACATTTATGCTTATTAGATGCCTATAGCCATAGAGCATTTAGACATATAATCACTCTCTTATGATACATGACTTAGCTTTACTGTTATCTGTTATGCATTTAGGAGTGACCTTCATAGATAATTGGTTTGATGTCTATTTCCAGAAGAAGGTCTATGAGTCAATTAAAGTCATTATTTTTTATAGCCATAACCCCAAGATTTTAATCACTTATTTCTAACCATCATGCCAATTCACTCAGTCTCTAAGACATGTTTCTACACCTAATTTATTTAAAAAGACACACCAAAAACTTTTCTTATGATTATTTAGATATGGAAGTAATTAAATAACATATTTTGAATTAAAGTGTGATGCAAAGAGGTCAGCACAGTGACAAGCAAAAATTCACTATTTATTTCTTGAACATATGAATAAATGCCATCCATTCACTATTCAGTTTTTTTTTAACTCATCCTTCCGCTGACAATCTGTGTGAGAACTGAGCCCCCAGATTACATCTTATTGCTTACCAACTTCCCACCATTCCTAATAAAACTTCTTTTCCTGAATTGTTCTTTGGCACAATGATGCCTCTTTTCAATGTGTAGAACAAGTTTAGAACAATGTATAGACTATGTTCATGATTAATATTCTTGTAAATTTTAGTAGATTTTTATTAACTTCATACAAACTATTTATAAAAGACACAAAGGAAATAGCATATTTAATGGTACAATATTAAAAGCTTTCTCTATGAAATAGAAAAATAAAATAATGATGCTCACTCATGAAGATGCATTTAACATTTTACCAATGGTTCAAAAGTACATGGAAAAGGTTATTATAGGGTTGAAAGAAAGAAACAAAACTACTATTATTGTCAAATTAAATAATTGTATAGTTAAAGTCCAAAACAATCTTCAGAAATATCATTCAAATTAAAAGTAGGGGTCAGCAACACAAATAAATGATACAAGCCAACAAATAAAAAGTCATAGTCACATGTGGGAGAGGGGATGAGTTGGGTAGGGCAGGGGAGCACAATGGGGGGGAAATGGGACAACTGTAATACAACAATAATAAATTAATCTTTTAAAAGAAAATAAAGCTTTTCTCTCAATTTCTCATTTAAAAAAAGTCCATAGTCACAGACAACAGTATGGTGGTTATGGAGGGAAAGGAGGATAAGGTAGAGGTAGAAGGGGGTAAATAGGGTAAAGTACATGGTAACAAAAGGGGACTTAACTTGGTATGATGAACACATAATGCAATATAAAGATGTATTATAGGATAATACACTTGAAACCTATATAATTGTATTAACCAGTGTCCCAATAAATTTAATAAAGTAAAAAACTATATGGGTTTAGTAAAATTGCTGGATACAAAAATCAAAAAACAAAATCAACTGCATTTCTACATGAAAGAAAATAAATGCTAGAAACTACAATTAAAGAAACTATATCATTTAGAATAGTGCTCTAAGGAATAAGCACACAAGAAGTCTCCATAAGACCTTAATAGTAAAAAAAATAAAAGTTTACGAAATAAGACCTAAAATAAAAGGGATGTTCTTTGTTTCTATGTTCCAATACATAACTCAAAATTGAAATGTAAACAGTTCTTTGTAGTTTATTTTAAAATATTGTGTAATCCTAAACAAATTCGCAGTTTGCTGTAAAACAGGTGATTCCAAAATGTACAGGAAATGCCATTGGCTTAGTATAGCTAAGCCTTCTAGAACTGAGCAAAGTGAGAGGACTTGCTCTACCAGATATCAAGGCTTACTTACTATAAAGCTATGCCATTAAAACAGCATAGGACTAATATAAGAATAGACAAAAGGGAAAAGAAAGACTAAAACCAGATATGAACTTTTATTTATATTTTATTTATATTTATATTTTTAATATTATATGTATTTATATTTTATTTGGATATTATTCATTTGGTGCACACATTCAGATTTATTAGACTTAGCAGGGGAGAAAACACACTCTTTTCAATGAATGTGCCAAGACAGTAAGGTCCACATATGAAAATGCAGGTGAGATAGATCCCATGCCATTTACAAAAATGACCTCTCAGAAGACTTACAAACTTAACTGTATTTTGTATGTAAGTAAAGCTTTCTTAAATAAGATACACCAGCACTAACCATAAAAGAAAAAAGTATAAACTTGATTATTTCAAAAATAAGAACTTCACTATATTACTTTAAAAAGTAAGGCAAGCCATAGAATGAGTGAAAATATTTGCAATGTACATATCCAACAACACACAGATATGCATAGGTATATAAAACATTTTAAAGAGAGCAATCTAATTAAAAAGAAAACACTTCAATGTGCATTTAACAAAGGGACAAAATCCAAAGGGTCAATAGCTATATATAAAGATATTCAACCCAAACCCAAAATAATTAGGGAAATCAATATAAGATACAAATACCTATTTGGCAAATTGGCTAAAATTTAAAGTCTGACAATGCTTTTGAGGTCAGTGTTGGTGAGCAAGAATGAAGGCTTGCCTCACTTTAGACTTCAAACCCTCAGAACTATAAGATAATGACATTGATTTGCATCTCATTGATGGCTAGTGATGTTGAGCATCCTTTTGTATGTCTATGGGCTATCCATATGCCCTTTTTTGGAAAATTGTCTATTCAAGTCCTTTGACCATTTTAAATTGGATTATTTGTCTCCTTTGTGTTGAGTTGTATGAGTTCTTTATATACTTAGGAGATCAAACCTTTGTCTGAGGTATCATTGGCAAATATGTTCGCCAGTGTGGTCAGTTCCCTTTTTATTTTGATGATGTTTTCTTTAGTCTTGCAAATGCTTTTTAGTTTGATGTAGCCCCATTTGTTTACTTTTTTTCCTTTATTCTTACTGCTTTAGAAGATATATCAGCAAAAATATTGCTTCTGGGACCCTGGCTGGTAGCACAGTGGATAAGGCACCAGCCTGCAAACCCAAAGGTCACTGGTTCAATTTCCAATCAGACTACATAACCAGGTTGCAAGCCAGGTCTCCAGCCAGGTCTGTAGCTGGAGGCAGGTGAAAAAGGCAACCATACATTAATGTCTCTCTCCCTCTCTGCCTCTCTCCCTTACCCTCTCTCTAAAAAAATACTAAATAAAAAATTTAAATATATTGCTGCTAGGATATCTGATGTTTTCCTGTGTATGTTTTCCTTCTATGATTTTTATGGTGGCATGGCTTATGTTTAAGTCTTTTATCAATTTTGAGTTCATTCTAGTGTATGATATTAAGTTGGTGGTATAATTTCATGAGCTATCACTTCACACCTGTCAATATGGCCATCGTTAATAAATCAATGAACAAGTGCTGGCAAAGATCCAAAGAAAAGGGAACTCCCGTTCATTTTTGGTGGGAATGCAGGCTGGTGCAGCCACTGTGGAAAATAGTGTGAATTTCCTCAAAAAACTAAATATACAACTGCTATTTGATCCAGCAATTCTGCTGCTGGGGGTACCCTAAGAATCCCAAATTACCAATTCAAAAGAATTTTTGCACCCCTATATTCATAGCAGCACTATACAATAGCCAAATATTAGAAGTAGTCTAAGTGTCCATCGGTAAATGAGTGAGTAGATAAAAAAACAGTGGTACATTCACACAATGGAATACTACACAAAGGAAAGAAAGAAGGAACTCCTCCTACCTTTCGTGGCAGCATGGATGGAACCTAAGTTATCATGCTCAGTGACATAAGCCAGTCAGTGAAAGACAGATACTGTGTGATTTCACCTTTAAGAAGAATCTAATGAACAAAATAAACTAACAAATAAAATAGAACTACTGGCCTGGAAACATGGAACAGACTGAAAGTGACCAGAGGGGAGAAGGGAGAAGGATAATGGTGGAAAGTAGGGGAAAGGACTAGCAAAGAACATGTATGAATGACTCATGGGCATGGACACAGTGTGGGAATTCACTGTGGGAGGGGGGTGGTGGGCAGGGGAGGGCAAAGGAAGAAAATTGGAACAACTGTAATAGAGTAACAATGAAAAAGTATATAAAAAGATAATGAATTTGTGTTGTTTTCAGGTACAAAGTTAGCATAGCAATAAGGAACTAATAGTAGGATTGTTTATAATAGTCTGTTGTATGTAAAAATATAATCATTCTCAACAGCAAGAAAAGAAGTAAAAAAAGTTGTCACACCTATTACAACAAGTTAGTTTTTCTTACATACAAACAGTATTTATAAATTAATAATAAAGGCATTGATGATAGAAGGGAGAAAAGGAAGTGTTTTTCATAAAAAAGAAGCACAAATGGCCAAAACCCCTCCCCCATCAAGAGATGGTACTCTTACCATATTTTTTAAAAGTCCATGTTTCTGTTGCCAATTCCCCCTGAGCAACCCCATAGTCCCAGGTTAATTGCCCTGGTTCAGTAGTTCCTACACTTGTGCCTGCAATCTCAGAATTGCCCAGAAAACATTAAAAATGAAATCATTCTAGTTTCATCACCAGAGATTCTGACTCAGAAAATCTGGGGTCAAAAACTTTTTGCATACTGGGCCATATGTTTTTGGTCCAAGCAGTCAAAGAAATATATTTTTAAACGCATTGTGTAGCCCTGGCTAGTGTGGCTCAGTGGATTAAGCACCGGCCTGTGAACCCAAGTGTCGCTGGTTCAATTCCCAGCCAGGGCACATAACCAAGTTGCAAGCCAGGTCTCCAGCCAGGTCCCCAGCTGGAGGCAGGTGAAAGGCAATCATATATTGATGCTTCTCTCCCTCTCTGCTTCCCTCCCTTCCTCTCCCTCTAAAAATAATGAATAAAATCTTAAATAAATAAAAGCACTGTGTAGTCTTGGCCGGGTTGCTCAGTTAGCTGGAGCATCATCCTGTACACCAAAAAGGTTGAGCGTTGGATTCCTTGCATGGGCACATACCAGTTCATCCCTGGTCCAGGCAGGTAGGGGAGGCAACTGATCCATGTTTCTCTCTCTCTCTTTCTCTCTATCCCCAGCTTCCTCTAAAATCAATAAAAACATATCCTCAGATGAGGATTTAATTTTTTTTTTAATTTTTATTTAAGAGAAAGGGTAAGGGAGAGAGGCAGAGAGGGAGAGAGACATCAATATGTGGTTGCCTTTCACCTGCCTCCAGCTATGGACCTGGCTGGAGACCTGGCTTGCAACCTGGTTATGTGCCCTGGCTTGGAATCAAACCAGCAATTTTGGGGTTCACAGGCCAGCACCCTTCCACTGTGCCACCAGCCAGGGCCTTAATTTTTTTAAACAGCACTGCTTTTGACTTTCTTACTGCCCCTAACAACTTCAGCCAGCCCATTCTGAGCCTGCTAGATGCACAATTAACAGCATCGAAGATAAACCACATGCACATTACAGCTTTGCTAAAGAGGGGAACTGCCACTGACATTGAAGCAGCCAGGGTGAACATCTAAGTAATTATCGCACTAGAACTTCTGCCACTGAGGTCATGATCAGGAGTCAGGGACACCATAAGATGACATTAGGGAAGATAACTATGTAGCAAGCATGTAGTAAGTGTGTAAGTGATGCAGTGTAATTAAAACAAAGTTAGGAACCATGTGATTCTTCGTGCATTTATTTGAATAACATCCCACACCGAAGACATGAAGTCACAGAGAGAATCCAGAAGACGGCTCTGTCAGGGTGTATGATTTTAGAGTATAAACTAACAGCATCCTTATGGTATTAACATAACTCTATAAGAAACTGACATTTAATCGCCATGATTTCTAACACTCACTAAAGAAGCCGGTTTGCTGGCATCCTTGTTGCTACACATAAATTGGCATTAATGAGAAGACAGGTTGTTTACCTTCAGTACCATTATCTTCAGGTGAACAGTCACAGCCACTGCTCTAGGTAAACAAGCTTTGTTTACCTTTTGTCCATCTCCCAAGGCCCATGCCAATGAAAATTATTTTGCCTGAGTCAGCTCTAAACCTACTTGCCTACTGCATTTCACAAGCATAATTTAGGACTATAAATAATTTTAAAATGTCCTTTCCTCTAATACTTGCGTTCAAAAAATAGAGCTGCCCTTGCATACTTAAGTAATATCCGACATTAAGCCTAAGCCATAATAATTTGATGGAAAACTTTGCCCTAACCTCAACATTTTTTACTGTGTAGATACCATGTCTTTTTTTTTTTTCCAAAAATACTGCGTACTGCAACATGTTAAATTAACTATCTTCATGTCACACATGATGTGTGTGTGTGTGTGTGTGTGTGTGTGTAAGGGCACTTGCTATATTTTAGGTCAGTGATTTTCAACCTTTTTCATCTGTCATGGCACATGTAAAATAAATGCTAAAATTCTGCAATATACCAAAATATATGTTTTGCCAATCTGACAAAATATAGGTAGAACTTTGAACCATTTACCAGACAGCTATTGCTAGGTTGGTTGTGGTCATTTTTTTTAATTTAACACTATAAGGGAAAAGAGGTGAGTGTTCTTGACTAAATAATCAGGTATGCACATTTTCAAAATTCTTGCTGCACACTGGTTGAAAAATCATTGTTTTAGATGGATACAATGTAGAGAATAAAAATATCCCACAACTTTGGAAGCAGGATGATATAATATTGCAGAAGCACAAGAACAATAATTAAATATCAAGAGCATCCCCAAAATTCAATGCAGACTTTCACATGAGCAAATGAAATGCTACTAGTTTGAAATCAAACATAAATAGGACAAATATAAGTAATAGGACAGAATTCTGCTTGCAGAGCCAACTATTAAGCTCAGTAATTAGGCATACTATAAAATATATAAAGAAGCTGTGGCTGGTGGCACAGTGGAGGAGGTTTTGTAAACCCAAAGGTTGCTGGTTCGATTCCCAGCCAGGGCACATAACCAGGTTGCAAGCCAGGTCTCCAGTCAAGTCCCCAGCTGGAGGCAGGTGAAAGGCAATGATATATTAATGTTTCTCTCTCTCTTTGCCTCTCTCCTTTCCCCTCTCTCTGGGAATAATAAATAAAATCTTTAAAATATATATGTAAATATATATGTAAAATATATATGTAAAGGTTTTTTTAAAAGAACATTCAGCCATCAACTCTTCTATTTTGCCTTCACATATTTAGCCAGTATTGGAAAATGCCTTGGTATTTCTATAAATTGGCTATAAATCAGGAGGTAAATTTCTTTTCTTCAGCACTAATAATAATAAACTGCACCTGTACCTATAACATGTATAGGAAAGAAGTTAGAAAGAATAGGTTGAATTAGGTCATCTCTAGGGTATCTTTAAGCAGTAATATTCCCACACTTTGTTTCTGGGATGGCTGCTACCCCACAAGAGAAATGGAAGTAGCTGCTATTTACCTAAGTTTAGAACCATGATCAAGTTTTGCCTTGAAGATCATTTAAATTGAAACCCTTTGGGGATTCTACTTAGAGATCATCCCCCAAACCTTCATAAAGAATAGGCACAAATGAGATACCAGGGCAACAAAGGACTACTTCTCAGTTATGGCAGACTCTTTACCTCTGCCCATGATGGTAATGTCCAGATTCGAATTCTAGGGACCACTAAAATCAGGAGCTACAAATGGGGAAACCTGGAGGAATCGCCAAAATAATGTAGTACATACTTCTTTTGTTTCTTTCTCTTCTTTGAAACTCATATTATGAATAGCAACTCAAGTAGATTAAAGATTTCATGTTTCAAAAGAGACCAACTAATATAATATAAACACAAAGCATAGAAACCCTGCATCTCAATCAGATGCAGCAAATAAAGAATTTCCCACTGTGAAAAACAATAGCACATAAGGGTTTAGACCTGTTTCATTAATTCCTTAAGCAAATTAAATTATTCTAAATCAACATTAATTGAAATAAAACAAAAGTGATTTTCTTCAGCTGACTAAACAATGGTCAACTTTCCACACAGCGTATCTTATAAGAATGTACTGGTATAGGTGGCCTCAGAACCTACTTGGAAGTAGTTCTGGAAACATAACTATCATGAGAGCCACTGACTTCTCCCAGATCCTTTCGTTTATTTTTAAGTCCTGAATGACCCATTGTTTCTAGCCATAAATCCACAAAAGAATCCCTGTTGCATTCTCCCATTCTCTACTGTTCTGCAGGGGCTCCTGTCGCAATCAGAGATCTCCCACCTTTATTCCTGCTGGATGGCCCAGAGCACAGAGCCAGAAGCAGTAACACATCTATACACTCTCTACCCTCCTCTCATATTGCCTTTTAGATGCAGACATCAAGAACACTTTTACAGACATGGGCCATGAGAAACCAGGTAGCACAAAGAAAGAGGCCATCAGCCATATATGTTTTAAGCCTGTGATTCAAGACACTAGATTCTCCTCCTGTGTTGCTGTAATTCAAATCTTAAGCAGCATTGCCCATTAAATTTCCACAAGATGCAAACCATCTCCAGGTTGGCCAGGAGGGAACCACTTCACATCACCCTGACTCAGAAATAATCTCAAGCAGCAACAGCCTCTGTATTTCCCATACACAGAGAAACAACGGAAAATGTTGCTGTACCCCAAATCCCAAACAAAGTTCACTGGCTCTGTTGATAGAGCATATATCTCAAGAGTAAAAATAATGACATGCTGTTCTGACCTAGCTATAAAAGAAAACATTTCTATGACAGATGTAATGGTCTCATTTCAAACCTCTGAGCAAAAATTCATGAAAATGAAAAATGATAAAAACTCAATTGGATATAGAACAGTTACCAAAAAATTTATACTGCTTATTTACTCAAGAATAGGTTTCCGTAACCCTTGGTTTAAATTCCTACTTAGCACATAATAAAATAGTGGGTTAATAAACCATCTGGTAAATGCATGTCTGTTAGCATTCCAGATAATCTAGAGACACACCTAGAGATACATATTTAAAACACAATATACCTGGTCAGCGTAGATATTTTTAAATAAGGCAGATATCCCCAAATATATAAGACTTGGTTTGGGCAGATATATCCAAGTACAACCTTTTCATAACAATTCATTGTTTCCCATTACTCATATATAATTTCCTGCTCTCTCATACATATCTCAGCATATAATTCATTTCTCTTTTTTTTAAGATACTAAACCAGCTCTCTAATTGCCTCGACTCTTTCTTTTGCTCCCAAAATGCTAACCTGATGTTCTCAAGACACTAAGCGCTGTTTGGAATCATTTCATTATGAGAAATAGAGCCCGCCTTGTGTCTGAATTTCAGTGATGGGGGAGTGAAGGCAAGAGACAGTCTCCTTTTAAAGTTCTCCAACCAACCTACCTCAGCAATTAGAGAATATTTAACTATATTTTCTTTTTATGTTTGTTGAGGTGGCTGCCAGCTTGTAATTTCTTTCATGAGGAAACTGTATCCTATTCTAAACTCGTACTAACAAAGGGGAAGTGTGAAAGTAAAAAGGGAAATGATTTTCAGATATGTTCACATGCTGCTCTGGTCTTTTTCCCTTCATCTCTCAGGTTTCAAGTTTGTTTCTTCTTAATAAATATTTATGAAAGTCTAAAAAGTGTTCCCATGGCATGTAATTTTTAATCAGTGAAACGCCAGGAGGAGTGAACAAGCTCTTTTTGTGGTCACCTTGAAATAATTTAGTTAACATTATGTCGTGTGGGTTTGACTGTGTATATTCAGGGGGAAAAGGTGCTAAAACAAACATACTAGTGCAATCAGAGTTCCTTTGTCTTAACCTTATTTCCTCAGAGCATGTTTAAAATGAAAGAATGCAGCTCTATTTAAAAGTTTTCAAGGAGGGAAACAAGAATCACCTGAATTGGGAGGTGCATGTTTTCATCATTGTATTTTTCCTCCTACATCAGACTTCACCTCTTCACAATGCCCTTTATCAAAGAGTCGTTCCTTGAAGTTGGTTTGGTAGTGGATGTGTGTGTACGTATGTGTTGTCAGTATATGTAATTTAGCTTTTACAATGTTGGCAGTAAGAAGAAGCCTACTAATTTTATTCAGCATGATGATAGGCCCTAACATTTTAATTATTTTTCATGTTGTGAGTAATTTATTATTCATTGAGTATCTTCCCTGTAAATCTAGCCTTCACTCTGTAAGGTTTTTCTTTGGTGTCCAACAAAGGGTTTCATTGCAATAAGAATCAAGGTGTGTCTATCTTCTTACCCAGAACCCAAACAATGCCAGCCTTCCAGGCCAGCCCAGGAGTTTGGGGTGGGGAAACAGAGTCATTATAGAACACCTTCAGTCCTCTGCCTGGAGACGAACAGAATCAGCACCCATGTCCTCTTAACAGGGCCTCTCAAGGCACATCTGCTGCAGAGCTGAATTCAAGACCCAGAGGACTAGGACTAAAATCTCACTGGGGCTTGCGTTCAGGAGAAATCCGACGGAATGGATTGGCTCCTTTTCAGGAACATCCGCCTTTTGATCATTGTAATGGTAAGTGGAATTTAAAGGCTTGGGGAGGAAAGGCAGTCTTGAAGCCCTGTCACTTGATGGACTTTCTACATGGGCTTTTAGCGCATTTGTAAACCCATCTGCATATGCAGTTTTCTGAGTTCAGCTTCTCGTGATTTCAAAAGACTATCCATGCTCGAGGGACTAAATGCTATAGCAAAGCAGGGTGAGATTTTGGCTAAATTAGATTTAAATAACATCAAAGACATAATCTCACTCAGATTAAATGCTGAACAAGTCTAAAATCTATAATCAGATTTCCTGGTACAAATGGGTTCTAAATTTGTAGGGAAGTAAAGTTGACCAAAGCCCATTTCTTTCAGGATGGAGGAATGTTAGCTTAATCAAAATTATATTGCAATTAATTACAAAATGTTTAACTCATATAGAAATTTTCTGATCAGAAATGACAAAAGAAAAATGAAGAAAACCAAACTATTAAGAAATCCCTTCTGGAATTATTAAATAATTTCTACAGCCCAGGAAGGAAACATTTAGATGATATATTTCTTTAAAATAAACACGATGCTTTGCATGTATTACTTTTCTCCAGTAATGATATGTAAAACAAATACTTTAGTACCTGTGGGGAGAAATTAAGTGTCAAAACACTAAAACTAAGAAGGATAATGAATCAGAATGCTCTCAGAAGAGCACCCAAAACGTGAAGTACTTTCTACTTAGGTATTTTTACATACTAGGTGCCCCATTCTGAAAAGAGGTAAGAAAGTTTGTAATACTAGGTCCTTAGAGGAACAGAGGTCAGGTTGATCAATTCACCAAACTATTCCCAGTTCAATTCAAAAAGTTGATTTAAAGGATCAATTAAACTAAGCTAGATTAGATTTGATTTAAGTTTACTAATGGTCAAATGACAGAAAAATTCAATCAAACATTTCATAAAAAAAACAAATGGAAAGATAGGAAGAGAGAATTATTAGGAGATTGTACACATTTTTTTTTCAAAGCAAATAAAAGCAAATAACTTATATATAGCTGTACCTCTGTCTCCCAGAAATGTCCTTAATGGTGCTATGACATAAGTGTGGAAAATGATTTCTACCCTATTATTAAGATGGCATTCTGCAGGACGCATCTAAGCATCAGTCCTAAAAGGCAGAGGACAGCTGAAGCTGGACAGATATGGGAATACACCGTGTCCAGTTGGTCCAGTGGGTCCCATTCTTCTCGAGTTCTCATCTACAAACTTCAAAAGCAGTGCAGGAGCCCAACCCTGCCAAAGAGTACACAGCCCAAGCTGGGAAGAAACAGTGGTGGAACATTCCATTCTCTGAGCTTGGAGATATTATTAACCAAGACCATTATTGAGAAATATTTGTAAACCAAAACATTCCAAATAGAAGTGCAATGCCTTGTCCTGATGATCACCGTTTATTTGCATTACTAAAGAGGGAAGAATTTTATTTGATCTTTAATAGAAATCAATAATGATAAGCATAGCTCTCTTACTACACTTCACATTTTTATAGGAAATTTCCATGCTTTGACTCAGATAAACTTGTTTCCTGTAAGGAAAGATGATTATATGCATTAAGGTTTTTGAGGCAACTTCTGAGCACTAAATTTTGCCTCCTACTTCTCTCTGCACAGGTATATTTTATGACAATACTATTTAATCAAAGAGTGAATTTGCTTCTTGAAAGAGAATTATATATCAGATTCTTAGAATCTTTTTGATGTATTGATTTATTATCCTTCTTAGTTTTAGTGTTTTTGATACTTAATTTCTCCCCACAGGTACTAAAGTATTTGTTTTACATATCATGGAAATTATGGTAGACAAGTTATTTTTGTATTTAAGATCTCTTAAGATAACTAATACTTTCTGCAATTAGGAAGTAAAGACTTTTAGCATGTCTCAAGATTGGGACAAATGCAAGAAGTTTAAGGGGACTCAATATACTATCATGGATGTTGTGGAAAATAGGAGTTTCTGCTTGTCTTTCATTTTCTGAACTTCAACTCTGCCCCTTTTTCATTAATTGAATCAAAGGCTCTCTGGTGCATCATTGCAGCTTACACCTAGAAGGGTGTGGCAGCCTCTCAGAGACTTATGGACACTGTCTATATTTTAACCACAAAGAGTACTTAAATAAGGTTTTGACTGACTTAACCTATAAAAGCTATCCAAACTACGCTGTAATAAGCATTTCATTTCATCATATGAGTCCTTCAGCATTTTCCCTCTAAGGATGTTTGTTCTTCATGTTTCTGGGCTATAAAACACACCAGGATGATGAATTGTAGTCAATACTGTTTAGATTTTGAAACCCTGGATTTAAGCCACAGATTTCTCTCAAGGGGTTGCATAGCTTTGACAGAGATACCCAACTCCTCAGGGCCTCATGGTGCCCTCAGGAGCAATATGTGTACAGGCATAATATCACCAACTTTCTTCCTGTGCTGAGACTCTGAGATTCTATAATTTTATGGGATAGTTAGGTAGTGTAGAAGGTCATGTCTTCCAAATATTTTCATAACTTCGGTTGGAGAATCTAAAGATTTAGGTAATGCTATAGAATGTATGAGTTTTACTAGGAAGGAATCACTGAAGGCAAAACAATTATTAGCTGTGAGAGGCCTATATTTTATTGAGTTGATAGGATCATAAAAATGCCATGTAACTTTATCAGATAAGATTTTTGTGCACCTGTGGTGGTCATTCATGCTACATATAAAATGTTAACCTTTCTATTAAATATTCTGGTTCTTGGACAGTGAAGAAGGTAGGTGGCTAAACACAAAGATATTATCTCACTGCATGTTGAAAACAGGCATCAAAATGGACCAATATATTATAACTAACCTTAGAACCACTTATCAGTTTAGTTCTCACATTAAAAATTGTGATTTTGACATGTGAAAAAGAAATTTGTTTATTTTTTATCAACTTCTACTTCTACAAATTTTCCTGATAGTGAAATAAATAAACACAATCTGTTTGGTCGTATGTTTGTTTAGAGAGAAGAAAGGAGGCAGAGAGGGAAAGAAACATCTATGTGAGAGAGAAACATCGATTGGTTGCTTCTGGTACAGGTCCCAACTAAGGACTGAACCTGAACCTGACCAGGAATCAAACAAGCAACCTTTTGCTTTGTGGGATAACACCCAACCAACTGAGCCACGCAGACTAGAGCATGAAAAACAATCTTATCTGATTTCTTTTTATTTGTACTAAACTGAATTCCTTAGATAGCATTAAATGATTGGTTCCAGTACCATTTGTTATAGAAATTATTTTTTTTTAATTTTATTGTTGTTGTATTACATCCATCCCCTTTTTGCTCCCCTCTGTCCCCCTCCCCACCCAGCCATTACCCCCAAAGTCAATCCCACCTGTTGTCCATGTCCATGGTTCCTTTATACTAGGTTCTTGTCTAAGCTGCTCCCCTTCCTTGCCTCTATTATAGAAATTATTGATGTCCTCATTGCATCAAAGGTTATATATAAGTAAATCTCACCTCTGTTATTTTGTTGTTGTTGTTGATATAAGTGACTAAACAATTACAAAATATAGTTTGAACCAAGTATATAAATTTATAGTGTTGACTTCAAGTTCCTGCAGAGACCATGAGGGACTAAAATAAGTTTTGTACATCAAGAGATAGCATTATTATCATATCATGACCTATGACTTGAATATAGTATTTGTTTACAGAATTGTAGGATAAAAATCCTGCTCTAAAACCAATGCCTCTTGAGACTCTAGATGCTTTTCTTTCTTCTTTTTTAAGGTATTTCCTTTTCAAAGAATTTTTGATCCTGAGTAGGTAGCCTTATGACTCCTTTCTAGTCTTTAAGTATCCAGGGAGGAGTTCCTTCTAAAGCAATGGATCTGTTGTTTGAGTTGCAGCTGTTTCCTTTGCCTCTGTGAGTGGGATCATAGGTGGAATTCCTTACTCACAAGAGCAGCTCTGATGACGGGGTGTGTGAAAGGAGTGACGGGTGAAACTTTCCAATATTACCTGCATGAGAAATGTGTGCCCGTCCTCTCTACACAGAAAATTACACAGCTTACCAATGAAAATGCCATGATGCGATATACCTTCAATTATAAACAAAAGTGGTATAATTAGGCTTGAACTTGGCATCTCTAGCATAGCCCTATGTGGATGGCAATTGCTTTACTCAATTGTTTTTATGAGTATTATTCAGGAGAGAAAGGCTTATTAATAAGGTACGAGATGTGCAAATGACTGCAAAAACTGACTTCATAAAGGTAAGTCATAGAGATGAAAAGGAGGTCTGTTCAGTAGCTACTACTTTAAATACACTCAGTTTGGAAGAGAATCATGTGTATTCTAATATTACAATAAGCACATGTAATATCTTAGACTCCACACATCCTATGTAAAAGCATCATATTCTCTCTAGGAGAAAGTATTAAGAAGATGGAAACTAGGCCCAGGACAACTTCAGCAATCTGACAGAAGTTGGATGGCTGTAATTGGCTATCCTATTAATTCTCCCTAGAATGTGTGTCTATCCTAACAGGTCGGAACTTACCTTGCACAACAAGGACAGTGCCTGTCACAAAATATTTTATCAATGGAATTTTTGGAATGAATGAATGGATTTTATTTCTGAGTCATCTTTCTTACCAAGTCACTTCACCATATTTCCCACCTATATGCCAACAGGCACCTTTAATGTGAACAGTGAACTTCCAAGAGAGCTTGGAGGCTTAAAATTGAAACAAAGGAGTTGGTACTCCTTCTTTCCCGCAGGATATAGAAATATCTCTGGTATTCGGCCTGTCATTGCTTTTTCATCTTGCCACACCACACTTGCAAAACATTTTTATAATTAACAAAGTTTCTTCACTCATGTAAGACTTTTGAAAAGTAAATAGAAGTATCCCTATTTTACAAATAAAGAAAGTTTCAAGGCCTAAATGATGCCGATATCCCATAAGTGGTAGAGTCAGAATTTGGGCAGGGGTGCTACATGTCCAAAACTCTATCCATTGTTCCAGAGTCAACACCTCTCCCCTTTGAGCCAGCGCTGTATCCTATACTTGATTCATTTATATTGTCTATAACATTCCAACGCTCTTGCTTATTTATCCATTTTTTTCCCTCTTTTAACATGTGATCTCTTTCAGAGCAGGTACACAATTTTCATTTTTCATCATATTCTTGGACATTAGCACAGACACATACATTTTAACTTCATAGGCACTTCTGTATTGCCAGAAAAAGTCTTTTTCAGATACTTTAGTTGATGCAATTCATTGTAAGGATATCCAGAGAAAAAAGGAAGACAGGGAAACTCTCACCAATTGGGCCGCAGAAACTGTAATGCGCTCAGGACACCAAGACATTTCTCGGGGTTATTTTTGCACCCTTAACTGCAGGCACCTCTAGCTCACTGGTTTTCCACCATTGTGGTAACTGGTTCAGCCATTTCCACTTTTTGCACTACATTTTAGACAGACTCACAGGCCAAACTCCACCCTTGGATGAGATGTGACCTACATAAGCTCTAAAAGGTGACTTTTATAGGCAAGGAATGTCTGCACTCACCCAGGAAGCCATAGCTATTCTTCACAGTTTAATTGAGGTTCCTGCCGTTATGCTATGGGCAATTAAGGAAGATGATGTCACTTAATGTTTCCTCATCGGTAAAGCCAGCCAAGCGTAATGCAGAATTATCAGAAGTAAACCACAGAGGCCTCCATCAGGCACAATATAAATTCTGCTAGACAAGAGCCCAGTGATCCAACATTACAATTGCCCCAACCTAAACAAATATCAGAGATAGCAAAAAGATGAAAAAGAACTTTGACTTAAGATTCTCCAGGCTTTTATGGAATTGTGCTATCCTTCAGTTGACTTGGGTCAACTGAAGACAAGAGTAAGATAAAATGAATTCAAAACACTTCTTTTTTTTTAAAAGTGTATTTTATTGAGTATGCTATTATAGCTGTCCCTGTTTTTCCCCCTTTGCCACCCTCTTCCTTGTACTCCCTACCCCCTAACCCCCGCCCCTTAATTCATGTCTATGGATCATGCATAGAAATCCTTGGGTTTCTCCATTTCCTATACTTTCTTGCTTTTTTGTACCTACCAATTATGTTTCTTAATCCCTGAACCTTTTCCCACATTCTCCTCCTTCCCTCTCCTGACTCATAACCCTCCAAATGATCTACTTACCTATGGTTCTGTTATTGTTCAGGTTGTTTGCCTAGTTTGTTTTTTTTAGAATCAGTTGTTGATAGTTGTGAATTTGTTGCCATTTTAATGTTCATAGTTTTTATCTTCTTTCTTTCCTTAAATAAGTCCCTTTAACATTTCATGTAACAGTGGCTGCATGAGGATGAACTCTTTCAGCTTAATCTTATCTGGGGAGAACTTTATCTGCATCTCCATTCTAAATGATAGCTTTGCTTGATAGAGTAATCTTGGATGTAGGTCCTTGCTTTTCATCACTTTGAATACTTCTTGCCAGCCTCTTCCTTCCCACAAAGTTTCATCTGAGAAATCAGCTAATAATCTTATGGGAACTCCTTTGTAGGTAACTCTCTGCTTTTCTCTAGCTGCCTTTAAGATTCCCTCTTTATCTTTAACCTTTAACATTTTAATTATGATGTATCTTGGTGTGGTCCTCTTTAGGTCCAACTTATTTAGGACTCTCTCTCTGCTTCCTGCACTTATATGTCTATTCCTTCACCAAATTAGAGAAGTTCTCTTCCATTATTTTTTCAAATAGGTTTTCAATTTCTTGTTCTTTCGCTTCTTTTTCTGGTATACCTATGATTTGGATATTGGTACATTTGGAGATGCCCCAGAGGCTTCTTAAACTATTATTTGTTTTAATTCTTTTTTTCTTCTTGCTCCTCTCATTGAATGCTTATTTCTTCCTCATGTTCTAAAGTATTTATTTAAACCCTGGCTTCCTCCCCTTCAATGTTGGCTCCCTATAGATTTTTATTTATTTTATTTTGTGTAATCTTCATTTCTTCTTTATGCTATTGCTGTAATCAATAAGTTCAAGCATTCTTATCAACAGTGTTTTGAACTCTGCATCTGATAGATTGGTTATCTCTGTTTCCTTTAGTTCTCTTTCTGGAGTTTTGTTCTGTTCTTTCATTTGGGCTGTATTTCTTTGTCTCCTCAATTTGGCAGCCTCCCTATGATTGCTTCTGTGTTTTAGGTAGAGCTGCTTTGATTCCCTGTCTCAGTAGGTGGCCTACTGTAGAAAAGGTACCTGTAAATTGTGTGGGGTAGACCCTTAGGAAATCACCAGGGTGGGGCTACCTGCTTCACTGCTTTGTGACTCTGTTGGCTACATTTAAAAAAGAATGCATCCATTTATTTTAAAATATCAATATTTATAACAGTCTTAAATTCCATCCTTTGTAGCTTTTTAAACTTATAATAAACTTTTTAATGTCACTATAGAAATTTTTTGAAAAAGACTTTAAAAATAAAGGCCTCCTGGGCAAATTTTTTTGAAGACCTCTGCGAAACAATATTATCAGTAATCAAATAAACATCAATATTTTTCCAGAGCCAGAGGCCACAGTTATATAATAGTAAAGTTTAAGCAAAGCCAGAGCAATTTGGTAAACTATTATTGGGTAATTCAAGAGAAATTTTAAGTGTTGATTAAACAATTTGTTTAACAATTTGTTAAAAAATAAACTGTCGCTGGTTCGATTCCCAGCCAGGGCACATAACCAGGTTGCAAGCCAGGTCTCCAGCCAGTTGTGTAGCTGGAGGCAGGTGAAAGGCAACCATACTTTGATGTCTTTCTCCCTCTCGGCCTCTCTCCCTTCCTCTCTCTACAAATAATAAATAAAATCTTTTAAAAGATTTTTAAAATAATAAAAAAATTAACTGAGTCATATTAAACATTTTTAATTTATCTGAGAAAAATTCAAAACCAAAGTTAATAGAAACATTCTATTAATTCTATCTAGGCAGGTTGCAAGCCAGGTCTCCAGCCAGGTCCATGGCTGGAGGTAGTGAAAAGCAACCATACATTGATGTTTCTCTCCCTCTCTACCTCTCTCCCTTCCTCTCTCTCTGGAAATAATAAATAAAATCTTAAAAAAAAAAAAAAATTCTACCTAGGGATAATTCTTTTAAAGAAAAGATGGAAGCAAAGTAAAGACATCATTGATTGTCTGTAGTTCATAGCCTAATTGAATATTTGTGATTGTTTGTTTTTAAGTTACAATTTTGTAGCCTTGAGGCACTTACAGGCTTAGATTTTGGTTTGCTCACCTACACTCCACCACAAATCAGAGCTACCTCAGTCTAATGGCCCATGGTTTATTTAACTTAAAAAAAAAAAAGATTAGCAGAGTGGTGATTTAGGTCCATTCTTGAGCTGGTGTTTTAATACTGTATAGATACAGAAACCAGGGTGAGGATACAATGAAAATGACCTGCCACATCCCTGATTACATTGTGAGAGTAAGCAGCACGATGAGTCCCTGTTAGGCCCAAAACAAGATCAAGAAGGGTAAGAAGACCAGAGGAAGAGAGAGAGAAGTAGTGGAGAGGATAAAAAGAGAGACAAGTGGAAAGCTAAAGGCAGGAGAGTCCTTCTTATTAACCATGGACTCACATGCCAAGCTCACCAACCTTCTGGCACCTGCCAAGGCAGCCTTCCAGTTAACCTCCAGGTGGGGAGCAGTGCCTGAGAATCAGCACAGTTTAGTCAGCAGCACTCAACTGCAGAATCTATTGCTTCTCTGTTACTTTAGTGTCTCATCATCAGCTGAACATTAAGTGATACACTAAGGCAACCATCAAAAAGTATGATGTCTGCCCTGGCTGGTAGCACAGTGGATAAGGCACCAGCCTGCAAACCCAAAGGTTGCTGGTTCAATTCCCAGCCAGGGCATATAACCAGGTTGCAAGCCAGGTCTCCAGCCAGTTGCATAGCTGGAGGCAGGTGAAAGGCAACCATACACTGATGTTTCTCTCTCTTTCTTCTCCCTCCCTGCATTTCTCTCTAAAAATAATGAATAAAATATTTTTTTTTAATGTATGGTATCTGCATGTATTCATTGATATGATATGAAAGTTTACCATGATAATTGTTGAGTGAAAACTAAACAATGTATATATTATATCTTTTTTTGGTTGAAAAAGTTACAATTTGTGTAAGTATATGATTTTGGGAAAAAAAAGTCTGAAAAAAATGTCTCCAAATATTAACAATGGTAATCTTCAAGTTGCCAGGTTCTGTGTGATTTTTACTTTTCCTTATATTTTCCAGAATCATTTACTTTTCTAACAAAAGAATATCTAATGCCCAAAGGCAATACTTATTATGAAATAAAACACACTATGCAACCAAATAATAGAAGATCATCTTTTATAAAATATTGAACTTTTCCAGACCTAGATATTTTACTAATACCTAATAAAATGACACATCAAAGAGAAGGGAGTTCAGCAGAAACACTATGCCTTACTACCATATTTCTCATCTCTGGTTTCCCCCACTCTGGACCCAGCTATCATTCCAAGTTCCGACCCACACCCTTCATTCCCTCTTTTACCCCTCACACCCCTGCAAAACCTGCTTTGCACCCACTCCACCTGACCCAGTGTCTCTCTCATCTGAGTTCACTGGAGCTCCCTGGTTTTACTCTACTTCCTGACTCTCTGGAGTTCACAGTGGTATCCTACCACTTCCCCAGCCTCACTCTGCCACTCTGCCTTAATAACAATCTCTCCCTCTGAGAAAGCTCTCACATTGCTTCTCCTCACTCTCCTGAGTTGCCAACTTCTAGTAGAGGAGACACAAAACAGATGGGCTGTGTGTGCATCATACTCTTGCTTCCTAATGTCAACTGATCCTCAATCTCTTCCTTCACTGTAGAATATAGCTTATTTTCTCCATTTCTAATTTTCTGTGCTCAAGTGTTCCCTAACTCAAGAATGCTAGGTGGGGCCCTGGCTGGTAGCACAGTGGATAAGGTGCCGGCCTGCGAACCCAAAGGTCGCAGGTTCGATTCTCCAGCCAGGGCACATAACCAGGTTGCAAACCAGGTCTCCAGTCAGGTCTGTGCCTGGAGGCAGGTGAAACGCAACCATCCATTGATGCCTCTGTCCCTTTCCCTCTTTCTAAAATAATGAAATAAAATCTTTAAAAAAAAAAAAAAAGAAAGAATGCTAGGTGGGCCTACTGCTGCTCTCTGATTTGAGACATTTTGTTGGTTTCCTGTCACATTCCCTCTTGAGAGTCTCCCCTGGTCACTCCCTATGCATTCCTGTTCACTCCAAATCTGAAGAGCTATGTAAAAAAATTCTCCTGCTCTTACACCTCAAAGTAATTTTCTCTCTTTGTTGTATTCTTCTGGCCTCCTGTTCAAAGGAAGAAATTGTCTTTCTCATTATCAGGTCTCTTTTCCCTGCACATTTGATTCACCATTCTTACTCTCTCTGGTCAATTGTAACTCCTTGATCTTTGCTTCCTTCTCCCCATTCCTTTCTATTTTTATCTTCTCTCACTCTTTCTCCACAAACCCCCTTTCCTCTCCCTGAAATTTGTTTTATTTCCCCAAGCTAAAAATATGTCTTGATCTAATTAACTCCTTGAATTACATCATACCTCTCACAAGTCATTTAGTTCTTAACCTGCAAATGTAATCTAGACTGCTACTTCCACTTTCTCAACTAGTTTCTTGACTCCAGCAATTTGACTTATGCCACTTGCAAAAGTTTGCAATGACTCCCTGCTTAAAATCCCAAGACCTCCTCAGTTTCCAGTCTCCTTGTCCCTGCAATGAGATGTGAACCATTAAATAGTTCCTCTGTGTCTAACTTCATATCATTGATTTCCACTCATTCTGCCTCTTTTCTAGCTACTTCTCTCCTTATCCAGTCTTTTCTTTCTGAACTCAGCTTGGTTACTCTCCCCCACAATCACACCACTGCCACTTTTCACCATTTTTATGTTAACAGAACCTGCTCTGCACCCACAAACCTGGTCCCTCAATCTGTTTTCTGATTTCAGACTCCTTCCTTCTGCTACATAAATATAAGCAGTTCCTATAAGATCCTCTGCCTACTTCACAGATCTTCTTAAACTTGTTAATATATCCTCATTTCCTGCAACTTTAAATAGCACTCCTGTTTAGATCAATTCCACATTTCCAGATTTTACATCTACCCCGAATTTTAAAGGCACATTGAAAATAAATAAAACAAACATCAGTCATCACCGCCCTGCAGTGATATTCTCCTGTTGAATTACCTGTTATTATCAGAAGTACCCTCCTGGTCCCAGAAAGCCAACTTAAGTCACCATAATCATCTTACACATCCTCCCTTTGCACTCACAGTCTATAAGCCCTAGCAATTCTTTGGAAATGCCTCTACTCCCTACCCTTTCCGGTGCTACATCAGCACCTACATTCATGTTCTGACCATGTCTCAACTAAGCAATAGCTACTTCTTTAGCATCTTGACTTCAAGTGTTTTTCCCTTGTAATCTCCCCTTCATATCAGTGATATGTTTTAACAGGTTTTTAAAAATGATGTTTTTGGCAATCCTAGTATCCTATACAATAAAGCCCAAACTCTTTAGTTAGGCATATGTGTATAAGGCCCTTCATGATTTGCCTCCAAATTGACATTCATAATCTTCTCCTGTGTCTTCTCACTATTTCCTCTACCTTCCAGCTAAAATATTGTTTTCCATTCCTGGAACATACTCTGAAACTTAGTGCCTTTACACCTGTGTTTACAGTTAAGTCTGGCTGAAAAATATTTCCCCATCAATTTTCTATCACGGCAACTTCATCCTACAGAACCTTCGCAAACCCCTGTTCCCTTATGAAGCCCTCCTGAGATTCACCTGATATCCTGAGTTGTCTACTTTTCCTTCCACTGATCCCATGGGTGCCTGTGTTGAAGCATGTATCCTAACTTTCCTTGCTGTATTTATGTCTTTGTTTTCCTTTAAAGTTTAAAAGCCTTTGAGGACAAAATGCCCATACCATTAATTTTGTATAACCCGTGTTTATTCCATATTATTAGCAAAATGAATATATAAGAAATTAGTTAATCAATAGTTTTATGACACCACTTCCTTTAAATTATGCAAATTTGTGCTAATGTTGTACCTTCCATTACAGGTGGTGCTAGAAGTAAACAGTGAATTTATTGTTGAGGTAATGTATAATTACTATAACTCTTTCCTCAATTTAAAATTTTTGTGATGCATCCTATATCAGGAATCAGAATATTTGAAAATAGCAATAGTAAAACTCATAATTTTAGATTTCCATGCTTTTAAACATGGTTTGTGACACCTTAGTGTCATAGTAACTCCTATCAAACTGTACTAGTAGTTTATTTATGTCTCCCAACCTTAAAACAAAGGAAAAGAAGCATAGTGGCACATTAGAATTAGAAAAAGATTTTAGACAGTTCTACAAGAAAGACAATTGGCTGATCTATCAATGAGGGAAAAATACCAGAAACAGAAGAAATCTGTAATCACAACTAAATGAAACAACAGAGAAGCCACTGTCATTTAGAGTGGGACATGGGAAATAAAGCTACTATCTTCTCTGGCAGGGCTTTATTTTATGATTATAGTTCAATTTTCATTATGATAATACCAAAGAATTAAAGAAAATACACTTACTTTTGTAACTTTTGTTGACGAGATAGAGAATAAGTGGTACATTTTAGGCAGTTGCATAAAAATGGGGAACCAATGCTTTGGTTCTTGAAAGTAGAAGCTCCAGTCACATGAAACATTTTCTTCCCCCAAAGTGGTAATTAAATGAAGCCTTAGCTTAAACAAACATACAATTATCTATGTCTCAACAAGTACATTAGGAGTTACAAAAAACATATATGCATATGTTTATGCATGTATACAGATATGTTTATACACGTAGTAATATTTCTCAAGTCCTTAATGGTAGAAAATACTTAAACACCCTCCAATAATAGCAAATAAGACCATGAAGAGAAAAACATAGAGCAAGCAGAGATACAAATAGACAGCACTGAGAAGCCATATAGGTGCCCATGGGATTATGACAGTTACCATCATTTCAGTTAAAATATTCTTCTAATCCTACAATAGTATCTGGATGCATAGCCACAGTGGGGTCCTTATCAACAGAAAAGAAAAATCCTTCCCCTCTATTAGGTGAGTACACTCACCAGCACCACTTTCTTTTTGCAAGGGATACATCAGCAATTTTTTTTTTTTTTTTTAATCTGGAACATCAGCAATTTTTTAAACACTGGAGACCAAAACACTTGGCCAGAGCTCATGAAGGGTGAGGTGAGCAAGGTCTCTACCTGGTGAAACATTTAATCCTATTAAATTCCCACAGAGACATCTGGTCCACACCAAAACATCCTTGATAGTTGGTCCTGCCCAAAATGTCCAACTTAGAAAATGTTCCTGAGTTCACGTAGCCCATAATGCTCATTTACACTTTTAGATTACAGGACTAATACATCAAAATGCTTTCGTGTTTTATTAGTCCAATGACTATGTTGTGACTGTATTGCCAATTATAACCCTTTTTGCCTTTCTTGGTAGCCTAACTGGAAATGGCACATGGGGTTAGGTAGATAGGTCAGCTTAGATATCTCCATGACCATTTTGGGCAAGACCAAATATCTAGGACCTTTTAGCATGAATCAAACGTTTCTGCAGATGTTTTAGACACCAATATCTACTAACTTGTGAGGACAAATTGAAAAAGAAAAAAGAAAAGGACATATACCATATTATTCAGTATAATACTTTCTGAGTGTGACACATAGCTAATAAAATCTGTCACTAGAATCATATAGTTAGTAATGACAGGGTTCCAAAAGAACTAGCTAGTAAGGATGGCCAAGCTGTTTCTAACCAGAGTTGTAAATTAGTGAAAACTTTCTTTTGTTCCTCAAATTCAATACCATTGCCTCTTCTGGGTATACCTTACAGTGTTGAATAGATGTCCTTATTAAGTAGAATTGGTCTAGCACTGTATGAAATGTGAATGATTGTCGCTTAAGGTGAAAGAACTAGACGTTGCAAATGGCACGACAAAATGGCAAACTGTCAGGAGGCAAAAGCGGGAGTGGATCAAGTTTGCCGCAGCCTGCCGAGAAGGAGAGGACAACTCCAAGAGGAACCCAATTGCCAGAGTAAGTGATGAAATAACAGGAGTATCCTGCGCTCCTGCACTAATAACAAAGGCTTCGGAGAAGCAGGAAAGCCCTCAAACAACTTAAGGACTTGCATTCTCAACTACTCCATAGAGATTCAGGGAGGTGGGTGACATGCAGTCAATTGTTCACGTTTCTGAGGCACCGTTTTGACTATCCTATTCTGAGAGCCACTATAGAGCACAAGGTCACTGCGTGACCGTAGAAGAGAAACTTGGACCTCCAGCACTGCTGGGCTTTGTCCATTCATCTGTTCTTCTGCTTATCATCGCCTGCATGTTTTTGAACATTTATGCATATGCTAATATTTTTCTGACTAGACTTCCCCAGAATCAAAAGTTCAAAGAACTGAGCCCTGTCCAGATAGCTCAATTGGTTAAAGTGTCCTCTTGATATGCCAACATTGCAGGTTCAGTGCCCAGTCAAGGCACATACAATAAATACATAAGTAAGTGAAACAACAAATTGATGTTTCTCTCTCTGTCTAATTCTTTCCAAGAAAGTAAGGAAGTAAGGACAGAGTCAAAAGTTCTCACTAGATGCCTAGATCCAGATATATATATATATATCACCAGCAATGATTGTATAGATTTAGTACTAAGCTCCAGAAAAGAGATTTGTTCTCTCTCAAATGGTTTCAAATTTTTGGAAAGTGTTTAAATTATTGTTCCAAATCACCCACAGTTACAGTTTTATATTGCCCCACTTGTATTATACATTCTTTTCTTTACATTTGTATTTGAAGAATTTCCTGTATTTTTCATCTATATAAATAAGATCTTTGGACTAGACTGAAGCTCATCTAAGTTATATTTCTGTCTTTATTTAATTGTGGATATTTGGGTAATAAACCTTAGTATTTTACTGAGTGTTTGCATCTTTAGTATATAGTTTAGATTTCAAAATTTAATCTTTGTTTAAATTCACAAGACATAGATATAAAACTATGAAATCATAATCTAGATATCAGAATATTTGCCATAAAATCTACTTGGCATAAAAGCGATATGGTAGGTTTTTATTTATAAAATTCTTTTTAATACCTCTAAACACTGTATTTCTCTTCTAATTTTCTTAATTTAAATTGTCTAGCATTTTGATTAAACATGTCTAGGCAGGTACATATTAATTTGCCACAATCTTCTTACAGAATCTAGTAAAGATTCTGATTTATTTTATCTGTCAAACTTATTCTGATGCAAAAAAAAAATCAGAGAAGTGAACAACTTAATGTTGATAACAGCAAATCTGGCATCAGAAGTGGATGTGCCATATGCCCATCATTGGAGTGGGTTATAGTATATATGTTACATCATACAATCCCCACAACAAACCGAGGATATAAGTGGCATTATCCTATTATAAGTTGGTGCTTGGCAAATTTAAGTGAATTTTCCAGGTTACATAAGCCTATGTCACAGTGTCAGGTTTTAGTACAAGACCCGTCTCTCTACAAAGCCATTTCCGTCTCATTCCACTACACTGTGAAGTTCATGATCCGCTCTAAATTCCAGGCATTTTCTTCACAGATTCGGTCAGACTGCGCAGTGAACCAGAAGATTACATACCGCATCTCTGGGGTAGGGATTGATCGACCACCTTATGGAGTGTTCACCATTAATCCTCTGACTGGGGAAATTAACATTACCTCAGTGGTGGACAGAGAGATAACCCCACTTTTCCTGGTAAGTCACAGCAGTGTGCTTTGATTTATGCATATTATTCTTCTTCCCTTTAAAAAATTTATCATCTCAGGACTGATGCCTACTTTTGATAAAAACACATTAGAATGAAACCAATAAAGGGCTTGAGGAGAGTATGAAAATAGTTTACTTTTCAGAATTCTCTGGTATGTTGTACATGCGTGTGATCAAATGTCTTTATAATATTTAAGTTACTAAACAATAAAAATAGTCTGTATTTAGTATGAAAATTGTTTCTTTGCACATTTCCATATATATTTTCAAGCATGTTACTTAATTTCCTATGCCGGGAAAAGACAGTTTGTTTGTTTGTTTTTTTAACTTTCCACAGATCTATTGCCGGGCTTTGAATTCACGGGGGGAAGATTTAGAAAAGCCTCTGGAGCTTAGAGTCAAAGTCATGGACATAAACGATAACCCTCCAGTCTTTACACAAAATGTGTACTCAGCCAGTGTTGAAGAAAACTGCGATGCAAGTGAGTAGAATGATTCTCTTTCTCTGTGTTATACCATACCTATTTCTCTCGGTCAAAAGAATTAGGAGATTAAAATATTGTACAAGTAGCTTAAACATCAGAAAATGCCAAACTTGTATTCTGAAGAAGCCCCACAAATTCTACCTTAACATTGAGCTAGTAAAAAAAAAAAAAAATGTAAAATGCTAAACAGCCTCTTGTTTGTGAAGGATTATTATACACATGATTTAACTGGTGCCTAGCACCTTCCTCAGAGATCATTACTGGACTTGTGATTCACCTAATCTAAGCGAATAAATGGAGGTGAAACCATGAATACGAAGGAGAGCCCTGTTCTGTTCTATTCCTCAAACTCTGACTGAACCACACCGGATGGAGAATGATGAAGGATGCAGTTGTGCTGTTGGGGCCCAGGGTGGGCTGCCCCAAGGTATTCCACAATGGCGTGCTCGTTATTTTGAATTAGAATTCCCTAAGAAATTGCCAATGCAAGAAGAGCATGCTGATATTCCCTCTCCCCCTCTCCCTCCGCCCCTTGAAATCAGGAGATAAATACCCCATACTCCCTGCATCTGAGATACGCATAGAGCAAGAGCGCCTCTTTATTAATTTGCTGCCCAAGCCCAAACTTTGTTTAGATTTTTCACTAACAAATATCCAAATCTTATTTAGATTCCTTTTTAATGAGCACTAACTTTTCTTTTGTCCCATCAATTCTTCAAATATGAATTTTTATTTGATCTAAAAAGGGTGAAATGCTGACTAGCCCATTATTCATCAAAGCATCATTTATGATTCTCCCATGTACCCATATTAATCTGGATTTTTTCCTCCTGTTCATCTGGTCTTGAGTCAATTTTCTTATTAGTCCAACAGTAAGAACTTAAGGGGGGAATTCTCCCTCTTCCTGGTAGTATCCTTCAGATCGTTCATGAAGGATAACCAAGGTCTTCACAGTCTACACAGCAAGTTATATTACATTCTTTCATTTTTTTTCATTTTTTTCAGCCTGCTGAATTCCATCTCTACCTCTCTCACCCTCCTCTTTTCCCTCTAGTGTTCCTCCTGAACTTCCCTTCTACACTTCTGCTTTTCCTATATTGCTACTTTCTTCTCTTCTTTCCCTCTTTGCCTCCTGTCTCTTTCTTCCCTCAATCCTTTTAATTTCCTTTTCCTTTCACATTTATACCTGTACTTATGCCTCTAAATAAAATTTGGGGATGGAGAATAGAAAAAAGAAATTTCAGAAGAAACTCAGATAAGAAAAGAAGCTCAAGGTAACAATGGAGAGTCAAAGAAAGGATGGAGAAGTCTAGTGGAGAAGAGAAAGGTGATAAGAAATGATGGAAGAGAAAAAGAAAGAGATAATAAAAGGTAGAAGTCAGGAAGAGGTGTCAGGAAGACTCTTCAGATGCCCTGAAAAAGTGATGTTGAAAATCAAATGGGAGAACATAGAGAGGCAGAGTGAAAATTCTTCCTACGAAAGGCAAAAAAGAGAGAGGGTCTCCAAAGTCCAGCCTTGTTTCTTCACTAACATACTTCAGGACAAGCTTGGTGAAAGAAGGGAAGGTAAAACCCACATGCACCTCTACTCCATTGCTGATTAGCAGCCTTGTCAATGTTTCCCTGAAAGAGGAGAATTAACCAGAGGGCAACTGCATACTTTCGTAACCTATGGTTTCCACAGAACCTGGCTCTATCTGTTCAAGGAGTCTTTGGTTCTCTGTGCAAGGGATTTTCCCTTTGAAGCCAGGGAAAACATCAGGAAGCTGCCATCTCTGGAAAACCTGTCCTGTGGGCTGATATCCTTGGGGATTGACTTAGCTTGTCTGTGCTTTGTCCTTGTGAATAATTAAGAACTTCTTATATTACTGTGAACAAATCTCCTTTTCAATAATTAGATATTTGTGACTGCTCAATAAAGTACTATTATCTTCCCGGGCAATAAATAGTAATTCACTGCTTTCTGGATGAGCAACTAAAAAGAATGTAGGTGCTCAAGAAATAATCACAATGTTGAATATAATGAAGTTATCATTTTCCTTAATTAAGCATTTTAAAATAATTTTGCAAGACAATGGCAAAAACAAAATGATAAAATCCAGTTCTTTAGCTTTGTGATAAAGTTTTTGAACTCTTTCATGCATTAAAGGTCACTGTATTTGCTACTAATATACCTTTTAATCATTTAAGGAGTGCAAGTACTTTATAAACTAACTGTAAATTGTTTTATAGAAGCAAGCCACTGTGATTTTTTTTAATCAAGGGTGGGACAAAAGCAGGTTTACAGTTGTGAATACACAAAGAGTTCATCTTGTATTATTATTCATTATTGTATTATTTTTCCCATGAACAACTGTGAAGCTACTTTTGCCCCAGCCTGTACATTCCCATGGATAACTGGAAGAGAGAGAATGCAAGAGAAGACCTTTCACTCTCTCTTCCTTTGCCTAATGATTTACTGAATTAATTTTAACAGAGTCCAAAGCATTCTCCATTTCCATCTTCATTTCTAGATACATTGGTAGTAAAGTTAAGTGCCACAGATGCAGATGAAGACAATAATCTGAATTCTAAAATCGCCTACAAGATTATGTCCCAGGAGCCAGCAGGTGCACCAATGTTCATCCTGAACAGATACACTGGAGAGGTCTGCACGATGTCCAATTTCCTTGACAGAGAGGTAAAGCCTTCTATAAACTAACGATATGAAATAAAGAATGCAATGTTGAAAATGCAAAGATGAAATATCCATGTATGCCCTTCTTTCAATGTACAGGAGGGAAGGAAAAATAGTCCATATGCTTAATGGAAATCATACCGAAGAAAAATTATATTAAAATACTGTGTAAAATTATAAAATAAAAGCGGAATAATGATATTAAATGCATTGAATTTCATTCAAAACAAGACCTAAGTCTTATAATTCCTTCCCATC
Organism: Noctilio leporinus; assembly: GCA_004026585.1. Lineage (NCBI taxonomy): Eukaryota > Metazoa > Chordata > Mammalia > Chiroptera > Noctilionidae > Noctilio > Noctilio leporinus. The sequence continues at coordinate 137,005 of PVIW01002786.1, read as the reverse complement.
TTGATTAGGAACACAGCATGTATAATCTTCTTGTGAGGGGCTCAGACCGAGATGGGGCTATGGATGGACTGTCTTCCGAGTGTACCTGCAGAATCAAGGTTTTGGATGTCAACGATAATTTCCCCATCATGGAGAAAACTTTTGTAAGTTGTTACTCTTATCACCCTTCTCACATAAATGTCACTAATTGATTTACTTTCCCACTAGTGTGTGGACCTGGTTCTTTTGCATGTGTGGACATACTCAGCTTTGCTATATAAAGCTTCTTATGTCATAATGTATCTTAGCATTGTACTTTGCCTTTGAGTCACTATTCCATGCAAATCTCTTCTGTGAAAGCAACAGACTGTCTCCTCCATACTCTCCACTCACAAAAATGTGGAAATTTATTAATATTATTTGGGGAATCATGTAACAACACTGATTTATCTTTATGTGCCTGATGATTTACTGAATTAGTTCTAACAGAATACCAAATATTCTCAACTTTCCACTGTCATCTTCAGGCATAAAGAAGCATAAAATTGAAATCAGCGGAACCAAATCTAGCTTGCCACTTGTTTTGAATACATATTTTCCTATTGGACCACAGCCATATTTATTCTTTTGCAGGTTGTCTGCACCTGCTTTGACACTGCAGCAGCAAAAATGAGTAGCTGCAGCACTAACTCTCAGGCCTACAAAGCCTAATATATCTACTGACCCTTTGCAGAAAAAGAAGAAGTTATGGGAAATAAAAATTAGCAAGAAAAATAAAATTAAATGCCAAGTTGACCTTGATTTTATATATAGCACATGAAAATCAGTTCTATCAGCTTATAATCATTTTATTCTTAGATTTCTGATCAAATATTATTCTTAGATTTCTGATCAAATATAGTAATGCAAAATCATTGACACAGTTTGTTGCCAGTATTTTAAATGATAATTAAGTATTACAAAATATCTTTCCTCTTTTGAAATTCATTGATTGTAACAGTGATCTATGTCATTCAGTACTCAGCAAACATTGAAGAGAATTGTTTAAATTCGGAACTGATACGATTAAAAGCGATTGATCTTGATGAAGAAGGCACTGATAATTGGTTAGCAAAATATATAATTCTCTCTGGAAATGATGGGAATTGGTTCGATATTCAAACAGACCCACGAACCAATGAAGGCATTTTGAAAGTCGTCAAGGTATAGTATGAGATCTGACACTTTTTCTTTTAAAGAAGTTTTTAAATACTCCTAGAGACTGAATCTGCACACAAAAAGACACCTATAACCTTGGATGTTGTTTATGTGAACAAGTGCTCTAAATAAGCTTACTCTGCTGGTCTGAGACTTCCAGTCAAGCAACACAATACTCATTACCAAGAAAAACAAGAAGGCTACTTTGTTCTCACAATGCCTAATGTCTAGTTGAGAAATCAAGAAATTTGAAGAAATAACATGAACATGAAAAGTCTGATTAACAGTTGTATACATGTCATGTCATGTATACATGTCATTATTTGGCAAATAATCAATTGCCAAATGGATGAAACATGAGATAATTCCTAAGGGGTGGGATACTGTGAGCTAAATTTGTCTAAAGACTTCATGCAGGAAACAATATTTAATTAAGCAGGACTTGAAAATTACATTGTGAACGTGGGAAATAAAGGGGTGAGAAAATGTAAAGCACATTCAGGGTGTGGTGAGCAACACCAAAGAAGCTACGAAATTCAAGGAGGGAGCTGTTGAGTTGGAGTTGGTCGGCTAAGAAACTCAAATACCAAAATACAGGGCTTTCCTTTTCTTATAGATTAATTTTTCTCAAACTCCTTTCTAATTTTACTTTATGGATTGCTCTATAATCTAAAAAGTGCACATTAGAAACAAAACTACAAACTAATAAGATTCAAATTAACATGGATGTAACAAAGAAAACTAACTTTTCTCAAACAAGATGATTACTAAACATAAACAGAACTTGTAGCTATGAAAATACATACTGATAGATACACACAAACATTTAGTTTAACCCACAATGTGAATTGTGATTATTCAGTTCTGTCACTACTTTTCTCTGCTCCAATTACTATGAAACTTTTTTCAGATAGTACATTAAGAAGCCATTTAGCCTTCTTCTACTGAAAACATATCATTTATACATTGAATCTCTCGCTCTTTCTAAAATTATCTGAAGCAATTAAAGTATTAGTACTACCACAAAGTACAATCACTGGCACAGAAATTATATGGTGTACTAATTTATGAGGTGGTCATCAAAATGATGGGGAAAAAATCTAGTCTTTTTGCACTTGTCATTCCAATGAACACACAGAATTAATAATTCAGTTAATGACTACCTATGGCTTACATAGTATGTCTTCTGAGAAAGCTGAAGTGGTTTAAAGATATACTTACTTTATTGCAAAATAGAAATATTGGGAATTTGATTTCATGGATAATTGATCAAGGTAGGATTAGATGGTGTGTAGACAAAATATTTTTTATTCTTGGCTGATAACTTCCCAAATCTCTTAAGGAGAATGGAAAAACATGCTTAAAAGCATCAGAATAATATGGGGAGTCTAATTAAAATTAAATGAAAAACCTTAACATGTGTGTTAGCACATAGCCAGAAGAACTATGTGTTCAGAGACTGTATGTATGATTTTTCTATGATTGACATTCAGAATGATGTTGCTATTGTCCTTTTACACCCTCTTCATTTTCACTTATGCCACCCTGAGTCAGGCACTTTTGACTAAGGTTTCTATAACCTTTTTCTTAGTCTGAGGGTATTATAAATGATTCAGTTCAACTGCAGTTTATTGAGAATACTACATGCTAAGGATATGAAGGTAAATAAGGCATGGTCCCTGTTCTCAAGAAACTTGTATTATAAAAAGACAAAATCTTTAAGAAAGTCAAAAACCTTTCTGTCAATCACAACATGTTTTTTGCTATTTATTGATGAATGTATTTTAAAATACTAACAAATATTATAAATATATATGTGAATATATACACATTCACTTCATCATTGAAAATTGCTACTCAATTAGAATTTTAACAAAAAAAATATTAATGCTGGTTCTTCTCTATTTTTATAACAATTCTGATTAGTATTTATTAATTAATCAACTAAACACCAATTACTGGACTCTAGTATATGTATAGGAGCATTGTGCACATTACCTAATTTAATCACCAGACCTCTGGGAAGAAAACTGGCATTTCTTTTTTATAAAAAGTAAAATAAAATCAAAGAGGAAAACTAACACGGCAAAGAATAAAGGCAAGATCCAACCAGATCTCTGATTCCAAAGCCATACTTGACTGTCACTGCCATACCTCACCTGTAATCTGGGGCCAATAAAACAAGCTTTAGGGAAAAAAAAAAAAAAAGTGCCTTGAGAGTCCCCACCCCAAGTCTGTTCACCTCTGAAAGTGCTGTCCCAACAGTGTGTGCCCTTGCTGGTCTCTTCCAGACACAGCTGTACCAGAACTGTTTTAATTCTTGAAAAGCAGAATAAACACACCCAACAGATATTTGACCAGTTTCCCAGTCCCCTACCACAGAAAACTGTCTTTTGTTTTTTATTGTTTTGTTTCTTTCTTTCTTTCTTTGTTTTTTGTACGGAGACTTCCTCAATCGCCCTTCATTCTAAAATGAGCCAGGGTTTCCTGAATTAGCACTGTCATTAAATTTGACCCAAAAATACATAAATAAACCTGGATGTGATCATCTTATAGCTTAGCTTCTTTATATTAAAATGTACAGAGGCAAAGGACTCACCAGAAGCCAAATCTATTTCTGGAAAGATTCCCTTCACTCTGAGCCCTTCCTGAGCTTCACTTTAGAGCCTGGAAGGCTGACCCCCTCACTTTTCTAACATGTATTGCACAGCCTTTGTAAGTGATGACTCATCAGGCAGGTCTTAACCCACAGAAACGGAGTTTTTCCAGCCTCTCCATTCTAACTCCAAGCAGACTCAGTTTTAAACAGGTTTTATTGCTCTTTGCAGAACCCTGACCTCTGGGCACAATCAGAGAACCTTTGATTAAAGGCTCCAGTCAGAATGCAGAAAGACTTCCTGCCTTTGCTTTATCTGCCTTTTATCTTCCCTGTCCCTACATTCTGTGAATGTCTGTAATTGCTACAACTTTCCACACATATTAATTTATTTCACCACACTCTCTTTAATAGGGAAAGAACTATTCTAACAAAAATCACTTGTGGCTGTGCACAAGAAAGCCCCAAAAGATTTCTCTATAAGAATAGAAAAATCTCAGATTTTTTATTTATTTAAAGATAGGACAGAATTCTAGAAAATAAAAATTGGGTGGTCTTCTAATTGAAAATCCACTTTTCAGCATGCAATTCATATTCAGCTCTGAACTAGGTATTAAGTGGACCATAATATCTAATAGGGGAACAGATGCACAAAAACAATCAAAATCCTAAATCTCAAGGGTTTTAGCTAAAATTTAAGTGAGGCATGTTGAGCCAGCGCTTGTGAAGAATTTAACATAACCTAAGAAAGCATTGATGATATCACAGAACTTCCAGGAAAAGCAGGGCTTTATCTCAGGATCTTGCTGATGGAACAGACAGCTCGGCCTCTGTTGCTGGTATATACATGTTGCAAATGATGCTTACGTTAGCTTCCAGAAATTTCTAAACAGATATTGCTCAGTACTCCCTTTCATACAACTGCTTTTTCTCTTGTAACTTTTCATGCAACCACATCAGTTATTCTGGATCAAAAGATCCTATTCACCTTTTATCCAAGGAACCTATTTCAAAGGTGTCTTTTCTCTGGGTATGATATTTACTTTTTAAACATGCCCTGTAAAGGAATCTTCTTGTTTACCATACAGGGCTGACTGTAATAATCATAAGTTCTCCTTTAGAAGTCACTGACACCAATTTTTTTAATTTACATGTTCAATTGCATCATATATATTGGCTCCTTTATTCTGCTGATTATACTTTGAGAAGTTCTCAGATGTAATTTTCCAAAGGAAACCAAGGCCTATCATATTTATTTAATTGTTGTGGACATTTTTTAATTTAATTCTAAGTTTATATTTTTATTTTTCATAGACATCGCATTTGGAAAGAACAATCATTTTCTATCCCAAGGGTTTTATATAGGAAGCGCAAAACTCCAATTTGAGTCCAGCTCAAGTTCACAGACCTGAATTACCTATATACCTCTTAAGGCTAAAAGAGAAAGGAATTAACATGTCTGAAATACCTCATGCAGTAATAAATAAAATTTTATCAATTTAAAATCTGAATTGCACAGCTTTTCAACTTTATTCTAGTGTGTTATGTTCTTATCACAGCTTCTTATTCTGTCAAAAGAGTTTTCTTAATGTTTCAGAGTTTTTCATTTTTTATCATTTCAGATGCTGGATTATGAACAAATGCCTAATGTTCATCTTGGTATTGGAGTTAAAAACCAAGCTGAGTTTCACCACTCGGTTGCCTCTCGATTCCGAATGCATTCAACCCCTGTGAGAATTCAGGTTATTAATGTGAGAGAAGGGCCCAAATTTGACCCAAGTTCCATGACTTTCAGTATGCAAGAAGGAGTAAGAGGAGATGCTTTAACGAATTATGTTCTTGGCACATATACAGCTGTAGATTTGGACACAGGACATCCTGCAACAAATGTCAGGTACAGCAAAGACTTCGCTCATGTTCGAGTGATAAAGCATGGTTCTACCCAGTGCTAATTCATGGAGCATGTGCTTGTGTATGTGGGTTGAAATAGTTTGGGGCCTTTGCTTTTTCTGTTCATCTATTATTGTTATAGAAGACTATTGTGGTGTTGACATTTTCTTAGAATGTGAATAGCGTTTCAAAGGCTGCAAGAGCTCCAACTGGTTCTAAGAGTAATTGCATCCAGAGAGCAACTGTAAGATAGAGTCACCTTCAATTACTTAGCGAATGAATCTCTTTGATCTCTTGTGGCTGGTTGTACCACTCTGGACCTGGGCTGATTAAGCCATATTGTAAACAATAAGTTATCACAAACAATGAGTCACAGCTTGTTTTTTTAAGCCTCTGTTGTCTATAGCTTGGGGGCTAATTTCAACCTTCTACATACTTAAAAAAAAAAAAAAAGAGTAATAGAAGAAGTTAGAAATAATGATAATGTAGAGTGATAATGTAGAGAGTCAGAATTAGAAAAATAGATAGGAATTAGGGACATGAGGTATATAAATTATACATGAATCAGACCTACATAAGATATTCTAGGAAATAATTATGGTGAAATATATCAGCATTCTATATTGTCTTTCTTTTTTACACCCAATATTTTTGGAGTGAAAAGTCTATTGATGTATAAATTAACAGTAACAATTTTGATTACTTTATCAACTAATAAATTAACAGGTTACAAAAATGATGAAGGTTGTCAATATGGGATAGAAGAAAAAGATATGTCAGATAAGTCCCTAGGGCACTTAAAATTGTGCCCAGTACAGACACAAGACCTGTGTCCAACCACTTTGAATCCATTATGTGTCGCAAAGCCCAGATACACAACTGGAATAGATGACACCACAACCCTTAAAAGGCCAACAATGAGGTGCTCTAAACCCAATATACTTAAAACTGAGGAACAACTAATTACATCCATGTGAAATTAATAAAAGTTATTCCCTTGATAGTGCAATGATTTCATAAACAGAACTGAAATAGACTTATACATTGTATTAGCAATTATACAAAGAGCTAGACAAGCAAAAGTTATGAAATTTTAAAACTTTTGTGAACCTATGCATTCACATGTTCAATACTAGAATTTTATTGATATATAAACATTTAACAATCCAAAGCAATTATTACTGTAAAGCATGCAGACAACACATATAAGTTTAATACATTGTATGTGACTGAAATTATTAACTTACACATAAGCCAATGAACTTGCTTATTTAAAAACAGGTATATCATAGGACATGATGCCGGCAACTGGTTAAAGGTTGATTCAAGGACTGGTGAGATACAATTTTCTAGGGAGTTTGACATGAAGTCAAAATATATTACCAATGGGATATACACAGCAGAGCTCCTGGCTGTAGATGGTAAGAACATTTATTTTCAATATTTTAGTAATAGTATTATTGCATTAAACATATTCTAATGTTGATAGTAGACTGAGTCAAAGAAAATATTATTCAGTGATATCTGTAAGACTTATAGAAAGTGCTAAGTACCTTAAACTAAGAACTGAACTCAGCATACTTACAACCATAATTTACATTTGTCATCATCTATTTCACCTACTTCTGAAAGAGAATTGTATGTGCCTTACAGTGTAAAGCATAAACTTAAAAATATGTAAATAAAATTCATTTTCTGTTTGTGGCCTTGTCTCTTGAGATGGTCACTCCAACCTGTAGAGTATGTTAGGAATGTTTATTTAAAGTTCATTTGGAGATGATCTGCAGGACAGGACGTGTCCCAAAGAGTAGAGTTCTTTTCGAGTCACTAGAATTGTGCCACATTGGGAGGTCTGTGTGAGTGTCGCTTAATTAGATACATTGTCCAAAGTAAGATGTTAAAAGAACTAAGGAGCACAAAGTTATTCCAAATATAAGATCCAAATGAAAAGTTGTAAGTGCTGATGCACTGAATCAACTTGTAACCAAGCTGTTTTTCATGTGGGAAAACTAACTAGGCTTTCCTTGTGGTGAGTAGCAACAAAAATTTGTTTATCAATAGTCAATAATTCTCTGGAGCAGTGCCTAGGCAACCAGCTACTACCAAACAGAACAACAAAAAAAGGTCAGTAACCAGGAAAGAAGGGGGCAAATAAATGCCCCAACTATATACCTAATAAAAGATAGGTAGTGTAGGTTTGTATTGAGTTGCTATCTGAGCTTTACAGTAACAAACAAAGAGGAAAAATAAATGGGCAGCAAATTATAAAAAAAAATCATGGTTCCCTTTTCTACACATCCATAGCAATGCTTGTTGAGGTATGGATGATAGATAGACATTCTGACAAGTATGAGGTGATATCTCATTGTGGAGGGTCAGGAAATAACACAGAGGGCAATTTACAGGATAATCTGACGTCGGTCTAATGAGAGCCTAAGTCTAGAAAGTCCAAAACTGAATTGAGTGTAAAGAACATACTGTACAAAACCATGTAGGATATGGCTAGGCTTCCAGTTTATCATCATTTGATTAACTACATGACTCTACCATTTAGGCATGCAAAAATTATCTTTTAAAAAGTTTATTAATTTCTCCAAAAATGTCCTAGTAAAATACCCAAGAGATGATAATGTTCTAGGTTACAAATGATAAAACTAAGATCCTTTACAAGTGATAAAACTAAGATCCTTGGCAAGAAAAAACAAAATGATTCTTTGTTTTAACAGTAGAAAAGTAGGCTAAAATGCAGACTATATTTCTTAGTCTTTCACCCTCTTCAATAAATTATATTCACCCAAAATTTGTTCCAAAGAGGTTAGAGAAAATATATATAATATGTCTATATTTGTTTCATAGTGTCTTTTTGGAGAGAAATAGCATCTAATAGATGGAATTTAAATAGTCAAAATAGAAAGAGGAAATTACATACAATTATTTTATTTCAATTGTGGTCATTCAATATTGTTTAGGAAACAATAAATGTCCTAAAATGGGAGTCACTGAGCTATTGTGGGGTCTCATTTATGGGGACAGGGTGGAAATAGGAAGCAGCAAACCTTTGAGAAAGGATATTTAATTTTGCACCTTGAGGATGTATAAGAGTTAGAAGAATAAAATACTTGTGAAAAACATGTTATGAAGAGTAAATAGGATTAGGAAGGATCTTGAGTTAGGAAGAAATTTATTCAGCTAACTAAAAAGAAGCCAGTGTGACTGGAAGGTTGTGAGCAAAGGCAAGGGTGGCTTCCCATTGAGGAATTGGGCAGGAACCCATCATGCACCATCTCAGGATCATTGACTGCTCCTGCCTTCTGTGGCATCTTCATGGGATAAAGAAATTTCTCCCTGACACCATTTACCCCAACACCCCTGATGACTTGCCGTTCCAGATGGCTCTGGGAAAACAGCTACAGGAACTATATGTATCGAAGTTCCTGATGTCAACTATTATTGTCCAGTCATTTTTGCTGAAAGTGACGCCATCTGCATTGCCGCTCCATCAATCCTTATATCTGCAAGAGAGGTGAACCATCAATCTTATGGGTCTCCTTTTACCTTCTGTATTGTTGATCAGCCACCAGGGACAGCTGACTTATGGGAGAGCAGATCAATAAATGGTAAGTGGACTGTAAATTTGCTCATACGTTGAAGGCCAAAAGCAAAACCAATTACCAAATAATTAGTCATTATAATATTTTTCATCTCTGTTTCCATGTTTCTTGCCATATTCATATTAAATGAAAATAAATTTTTATACACTCAGGCTATTTGCAGAATTTTTGAATTGAAATAAAAGCAAAACTATTTCATCAATACTATATTTACAAATAGTAGTATATTAATATCAGTTTGCCCACTTTATATAGGTGGGGTACTATACAAAGATTATAGAGGTGGGGATCAGTTTAAAATAAACAGGACCCTTGACTAATTTATCAGATGTCACAATTCCTTATCCTAAATTATTTCAGGAAAGCCACTTAAATGTTTCTGAAATTCAGGTATACTATAGATTACATGTACACATCTTCCACTAACTTAGAACATACTATCAATGAAATTATTTTCTAAAGAATTGTAAGCTCATGGCCCTGGCTGGTAGCACAGTGGATAAGACACTGGCCTGCGAACCCAATGGTTGCTGGTTCGATTCCCCAGCCAGGGCACATAACCAGGTTGCAAGCCAGGTCTCCAGCCAGGTCTCCAGTCAGGTCTGCGGCTGGAGGCAGGTGAAAGGCAACCACACATTGATGTTTCTCTCCCACTCTGCCTCTCTCCCTCCCTCTCTTTCTGAGAATAATGAAATAAAATCTTTAAAAAAAAAAAAAAGAATTGTAAGCTCAGACTTATTTTTAGAAATAAAAATTTAAATCCAAATTGTGTGATATTAGAAAAGTAGTTAAGCAAACTGTAGTACATATTGTTAAGACTTAGTACAATATCCCATTAAAATTAGAATTATGTCAAGCATTTAGGTACCAAGTAATGCATAAACTAAAAACATGAAATACAAAGATCCTTGTGTGTGTGTGTGTGTGTGTGTGTGTGTGTGTGTGTTGCTATATAAAAATAAAGGCATTGGTAAAAACTGAGAGTAAATTTTAAGCAACATAATATTTAATATATTTCACATTTTCTTTCCTGAAATACTAAATGTATATTTTAGAAGGTGAAGTGCTATGAAAAAAACTCAGTTGGGCTAAGGTAGCTTCCTAATCTCACACTCATTTGGGAAGACAGGGAAGACTTTGGGGGATGTGGGAGTGAAATGGGGGTCATACTGCCAAGCCCAAGGTGAGAGGAGATATTCCCCACCTTTCTGAGACCACCAAGCTTCTCTATTGATAGTTTATGGAAGGAGAAACCATAAAATAATGCTGGAAAATAATGCCACCACTTAGGGCTTAGTCAAAAAGAAAAAAAATGATTTCACCATAAAACATTTTAGCTCTTTTCTGCAAAACCACTTTATTCTTTTAAAAAGCTAAGTACATTAATGCAATTCTATTAAAATCAAGAAAACTCTGAATTCAACTTTCCCGATAAAATCCAATAGCCCATTCTCAAATAATAATTGCTAGCCACGTTCTCCTCATTCGGATCCTAAATATTATGAGTAAAAATATAAGAAAAATGTTTAACATGGAGATTGGTAAAGACATTCAAATGTTATTATAGATTTTCCATTAAAAAATGTATAATGATACTTGAGGTAATTTTCTTAGAGTCCTGTTTTAATGTTGGCATTGAAGAACAGAACAAACTTTTACCTAACATGCTATGCCACTGCTTTATTTGATTCTTATTTTATGTCCAGGTTACATTTGGTAGAACTAGCTGGTTTATCATGTAACAACTGAAAGTAATAAATTATTATTATTATTATTATTATTATTATTATTATTATTGAGTGTAATGAATTAATCCATTACTATTCATGATTTAGGTATTAAATTTAATCACCTTTAAAGTTGCTTGGGTTGATAAATAAATTTCAACCAATATTTAAGCAATAGTTCCTATAAAAAAAATCAATAGGTGAAAATAGCAAACAGGAGAATAATAGTTATCGAAATAATTTTAAATGAAAGGCCAACAATTTTGAGTTAAGAGATAAACAATTTTAGGGAAGATATTTATAAATTGTAATCCTAAAGAGAAAACTTCTAATATTTCCTTTCAGCTCAATACTCTTCATTTATTGGGCAAATATTATTGAGTTCGTATCATAGACCATGTATTGTTGCTCTAGAAATAAGCAGCAAAGTCCCAGTCTTCTTTGTATAAATAACAATCCAACAGAAAGAACTCTTGACCAATTCATTATATATGTTCCTTTTTTAAAAAATGTAAGTACAGGGAGCTCTATTACTAAAGCCCTAATGAACTTGAATATTAGGAAGGATCTAACCCCAAGCAATTTTTCTTTCTCTTCCCTCTTGTCCTTTTCAGCTACCTCAGCAATCCTGACAGCTGAACAGCCTTTATCAGCTGGAATTTACCAAATCCCAATCCTGGTGAAGGACAGCTACAACAGAGCATGTGAACTCCCACAGATGATCAAGTTACAGGCCTGCGATTGTGACAGCAGCCACATGTGCTTGCATTCTAGTACCCCCAGCATCCACACTGGGGATGGCAGCTCAATTACCAGTGACATATACAGGCCTGTCCCTGGCGACCGAATTAAGGTTTCAAATGTTGGTCTTGGACCAGCAGGGATTGGCATGATCATCCTGGGCCTCTTACTACTGCTCTGTAAGTACTGGGTTAAACCCCTCTTTTCAACAGTTCTCCAAAATAAGAGTGTAGCCAGGCTTACTAGGGGGCCAGATTCACTGGGCCATTTCTTTTTGGTACTTTTGGCAATTTTTGTGGAAGTCTGGAAATAAACAATGGGACTGGTAAGGGCATATATTTGTTCAATAATGATAACTAAAAAGGTCTAAAATTAGTGAGGGTGATAAAGATGGGAAACATATGCAAATCCTAAGTATAATATAGCAGATCATAAAGCATAGCTTACAATGAAAATTTCAGCAGAATGCTGTAAGAATAGATAGGCAGAAGTAATTAAGTCCACATGGGAAGGTTGGGGAAGTCTTTCGGGTGGAAGTGGCTTTGAGCCAGGCTCTAAAAAGCCAAGGATTTTCTTAGAAAGAGGATGGTATGTGGAGAGAATCTGAACTGCAATACAGGACAAAGGAACAATACAAACATAAACAGGGAGGGGTGGAAGGACACAGCACACCCAGGCCATGGAAAAGCTAAAGGTAGGCTGGGAGCCATCATGCAGGAACATTCATGAACAGCCCAACTTTCTGGATTTCAGTCCACAGGCAATGAGGAGTCAGTGAGAACTTGTCAACTCAGATGGCCTGATCACTCTGGTGTTGTAGGAAGCAGGGAAAAGAGACTAGAGAAGAGAATTAGCCTCTGGGCTCTGGATGAGCATCTAAACTAGGACCACGGTCATAGAAATGGTGCAGTCACTAAGCAAAAGTTTCCAAAAGGGTCCTAATCTCCCTATACCATTTTAAAACCATTTTAAAACCATTTTGATCCTTAGAGGAGAACTTCTTCATGTGTTTTAAATGGCCCCTGCAGCACTTAGATTTTTGTGGAGATCAAAAATTGGATTCTAAAATTAAAGATGACTAAATTCTTCAAACTATAATATTAATACAGTTTCATGGATGAACACAAGCTAAAGTTCATTTTTTGAGGTGTTAAGATATAACAACTGACTTTGGGGCAAGATTTCTTGCTGAAAGCTATCTGAGTTTTCAAAGCTACCCAAAGATCATGACTAAACCTCATAATGACATTAGAGATATATTCCCAGGGCCTGACTATAGAGCAGAGGTGTTCGCTTACCTGTAATCCCTGGCTGCACATTGGCATTTCTTGGAAGTCTTTAAAACTCACTTGTGCCCAAACAGGAGTACTCAATAAGAGACCCAAGTTTCACCATATTTAAGCCCTTTGGTGAAGCTTATGGGCAGTTTAGGGATTGAAACCCAGAATCAGCTGCCATTTCTAGCAGGTTAGCACTCAAATTTTCATGACTCTTCCTGAACCAGGCAAAGAAAGCCCAAGAGTTGTTAAATTAATTGTAGCCTAGGAGGGGAAGCCCTTTGAGGGCCAATTCACCTTTTCCCAATGGAGAAGAACTGGGTCAATTATTGGCCGGGGGCGGGGCCGGGGAGGGGGTGATGCTAGGGGAAGCAGATGTGAACAAATGAAGGTTATTGATATTAGCCCCAAGGAAGATTATGCAGACAGTAACTGAATTTGGTATGTGCTAAAAGCATTCATTTTCTTAATTAGAAAATGCGTCTGTTAGAGCTCATGCCTGTGGTGGTACATGGCCCTGCACAGGCCGAAATTCATGAACACGTAATGTAGGTGGAACAGATGCTAGAGGCTCCCAAGACTGGTCCTTTCCAGAAGGCCTTCTAGAAATGGAAAATGTGATCTTCCACTCACCCTGCATGGTGCAGATGATAACATTGTCAAGTTGCTTTTTACTTTAGCAGCATTGACATTTTCTTCTGTATTTCTAATTAACCTATTTGCTGAAGAGTGCATTCTACTAGGAGATTAGAAAAGACATAAAAAGCAACTAGAGTGGACCCAAAGAACTAAGCTGAGTGTATTCTAGAATCTCAGAAAACTTAAGTGTCTGTGTCTATGAACTAAAGTATAGAATTGAGGTGAATTGCTCCATTATGTTTTTAGACAAAGTCTCAATAAATGTAAATAGCTCAATTAAGCTTAGTGGGTAATATTTAGTTGAGTCCCTTTAAGTGTAAATATAAGAAGGGTTGAAGAAAAGTTCTAGCTCTAAGTTCAGCAACTGAATTCTGTACCCAATTCTCTTGTTAACATATATTGATCATGCATTTAACTTCTATGTGTGTATATGGTATTTGGTCGTATGTGTTTGTGTATATTAGTTTCCATGTGGGTATAGTAAATATATCAATATCAACAGAGATGGTCTATGCATACACGTAAACTATATCCATGTACCTGCACATATACCCATGTGCATGGAGGTAAATACGTACAATATTTATTCATATGTGTACAAACACATGCATAGGCTTACAAATCCATATCTATAGATGATTGTATGTGAATAAATACACATGTATAAGTGAGCATGGATTTATGAGGAACTAGAAATTATAAAATTTGATTTGAATCCTGGATCTGCCACCAACCAGTTTAGGAATCATGGACTAGAGGCAAGATTCCTAACCTGTCAGTAAAGAACCCAGATTACATGATCTCAAACTCCATTCATTCCAGTTCTAAAAAGCTACATGATTTGGTAGTTTTATATTTATAAACAAACATATGCATGCTCCATTCTTTAGGAAAAAAATGGATGTTTTCTTATATTTGTGTTTATCCCTCTGTTTGTAAATATGATGCCACATTTTCCCAAATACACTGGATGACTTCCTGGATTGAGCATTATGTGTTAATACTTCCTTTCCCTTTCTTGGCAGTGGCCCCACTGCTGCTACTCTGGTGCTGCTGCAAAAGAAGACAGCCAGAAGGCCTGGGGACAAGGTTTGCTCCTGTGCCGGAGGGGGGAGAAGGAGTCATTCAGTCTTGGGGAATAGAAGGGGCCCATCCTGAGGACAGGGTGAGTGCACTGTCACTTTCCACAGAAGCACTGCGTTTTGGAGCATGTCTTAGCAATCATACAGCCCACAAAAATAAACAGATGCCAATTTTAAATGGTATATAAAGCATTTATTTTTAATATATTTTCTTTTCAGGATGTGTCAAATATACATGTACCGATGACAGCTTCTAATACCCAGGATCGTATGGATTCCTCAGGTCAGTGGATGCCAAAATCTGCTTTTCTTTTGAAAATTTACCAAGTTATTCAACCAGATAAACCTCATATATAAGTACCTTTTGAAAAACAGCATGTCCATCAATCTTGTATGATAGTATAAGAGAGTGTAAGTTACATGCTAGAAGTGGACACCTATTTTTCTATCTTAAACTATAGACAGTGAAGTTATGGTATAGCAATGAAAATGGTAAACTTTAGAAACAGAATGTGTGGGAATGATTCCTACTTCTGCCTTTTAGTAGTAGGTCCCTGGGCAAAACACAACCTCTCTGGGCCTCAATTTTCTTATCTTTAAAATCAAGTTTATGATAGCACCTACTATGAGGAGCAAATAAATATATATACACATGTATATATAGTATACATATATTTGTATAGTATATATCATATGCATATGTTATATTATGTATGTGATATGTGTATGTGTGTGTGTGTATCACAGAATATGCCAAACAATAATGCCTGGTTGACACATGCATTTGCCTCACCAGTCTCATACTTTCCTAACTTCCCAGCACACACACATCTAGCACTACTGAAAATACCCAGCTATCTGAAAATGGTTGAACAAAGTACAGAAACTGCCCAATTCTAGAGCAGACATGGGATTTCTCCAAGATGGTTCCTTAGTATCCCAAGCCAGACTCCTTGGAGTCTAAGGAGACTGAATACTCCCACGAAAGCCAGCTATCCATCCAGCACCAGGGTGAAGGAGAACTGTGAGCTCCAGTGTCGACAAACACAGAACTGGGACCTTTGGAATGGCTGCAGACCTTCTCAGCCAGAGGGGCGGGAGGGGCGGGGTACAGGGAGACCAGCCAAAGGTACATCTGAAGGCACTGGTGCAGGCACAGAGGCCCCACTCCTCCTCCAGGCTAGCTCTGCACCTTTAAGTCTAGCAGCAAAGTTTGTGCAAATGGGAGAAGGCCTAATCTTAGTCTCAGTACTTCCTTTTATCTGCAAGCCTGAGATGGCAGCCGTGATTCAACTCACTGGCGTCCCCCAGGGCTTGGGGCTGCGGGCCTGCTGGCTGTGGTTTACTTGGACAAGCCAGGCAGATGACTCATGTGACGTGAACGCCCTTGCCCTTACAGAAATCTACACTAACACCTATGCGGGCGGAGGAACAGTCGAAGGGGGCGTGTCAGGAGTGGAACTGAACACGGGTCTGGGGACTGCGGCTGGCCTGGCCATGGGAGGAGCCATGGGAACGCTGAGGAGGAGGAGTTCAACGCTGGGAACCCAGCGGGAATATGTGGACAGCGGCCTGAACATGGCGTTCTTAGACAGCTATTTCTCTGAGGTAATTCCCCTGCACCATGACACACAGAATAGTCCTGAGACTAAATAATAATAGTGATAATAATAATAATAAACAATGGCAGTAGGCTCTTCTGAAACGTTCAATTATTCTTAATCTTATCCCAATCCAGAATTTATATATCACTTCTTAAAATACAGAAGCCAATTTGGTAAAGCATCTCATATTAAATGATGTGACACACTTAATACTGTGAGGACAGCTAGCATCTCTCAGCATTCTCCCCTTCCCTTATTCTACTTTTTTTGTCTAATGTTTCTTTATGGTTTTCCCACTTTATTTCCCATACCAAGCAGAAAGCAGAAATATCCTGATCAAAACCCAAAAAATCTGCATTTATGCCCACTCTTTATGATATCCTTCCTGCTCTGCAGATGCCTCCAATAGAAAGGAGAAAAAAATAAATGAAAAGCCATGATTGGGGAAGAAAGACAGTGGTAACTCAAAAACAGAGCATCACCACAACTTGGGGATAGACTAGGGCCTAGAACACAGGTCTCCTAACCTCCATCCAGTGTCCCATCCACCAGTGTCTCTCACTTAGCAAAGGGATTAGGGGTCTATGAGCATTCCAAAGGGAAAACCTCATGGGCATTAGATTGGCCCAGCAGGGTAGCATAAAGGATAAATAAATCCTCTAGTGAATTCTTATTTAGTATGTTTATTTCACCTACTTAGCAGTCCATGTTATCGCCTATTTCAATTAGCCTGTTTCACTCCTCATATGACAATACATTAATTTCACCACTGGTCTTAACAATAACAAAAAAAATGCTAAGGGTGCTGTTGTAGTGGTTAGCTTTATTTTAAATTCGATGGTTACAAATACTATTGCAGACTGTGCATGGATAATATCAATTATTCAAATGTGTGATTAATGCTACAATGCACATTTCACAAATGGGATCAGACTGTATGTGTCTTACAGATGTCATAGAAATGCTACTTAACAAATCATTCATAAAATACTCATGAATACTCAAAGTGCTTTACCATTCATGTCAAATTGCACTGGGCATTTATTCCTATGGTTACAACTGGTGCTTTATAGGACAAACAAAAGCAAAATGCATTCTCCTTTCTCTACGGCACTGAGGTCATCCTTCCCCAAACACATTAGCTCTACACTTAAAAAATGGCCCTAGATTTCAGAGGCTGTGAGACACAGCCTCTCCCTCTGCCAGAGCCTCTGAAGAAGAAAGCCAGTGCTTCTTTCCTGCCCCTTTTTACACAAGCACTGCAGCGGCCTACTCCAGCCAAACCCCATGCTCAAGGACATGCTCAAGGACATCAAGCTGTCATCTCCAATATGAAAGAGCAAAGTGGTACAGTAATCCTAATTCCAAAA
This sequence comes from Noctilio leporinus, assembly GCA_004026585.1. Taxonomy (NCBI): domain Eukaryota; kingdom Metazoa; phylum Chordata; class Mammalia; order Chiroptera; family Noctilionidae; genus Noctilio; species Noctilio leporinus. Next base: position 119,292 of record PVIW01002786.1, on the reverse strand, counting down.
TTAATAGATTTTAAAACTTAAAGTTATTTCTAATGGTAGAATTTAGACGCTGGTACAGACCAGAGGGAAAGCAGCATGATGTAATATAAAAAGGATATTGGACTTGAAGTTGTATTCTACAGTTATTTGGATTTGGGGCATGCTCTTCTCCCTCCCTGGGCCTTTGATTGCCTTAGTTATAAAATAAAGAGGGGGTGAGATTATATCAGGTGATTCAGATGGTGCCTTCCTTCTATTAAACAAACTCCAGAGACATCCCAATTCTTCTCACTCAAGCCACATAAAACTTCACTGAAAAAAAAATAAAATAAAATAAAATAAAGTAAATTTAAAAATTAAAAAAATTTCATCTAAACACTCTGATATACACCTCTGAAGCTTAGAGATAGTTACATCTTTATACTTGTTTTTATTCTAAGTTGACCAGATATCTCTTCTTAAATATTTTGGAGATAACTCAATATATTTTATTATTTGTAAACCACCTCAGAAACAGAAGACTATAAATCAAAAGGTTAACACACTATCTTTGATTCATAATCTGAATAAAATATAAAAATGGAAATTGATTAGCTTTCAAATAAAATAAATACACCTTTATTTAAACTCTCTGCACCATTAATACACACTGATCACCTTAAAAATTTCCAATTATTTAGAAAGACAACAAAGAATCAGTGTTTTTCTCAGTTCATTCCATAAAATTTTCTTAAATCAGATGCCTCTAAAGCATTGATTATTTTAAGTGAAAAGAAACTTCTACCCACTGGCTGGTGTGGCCCAGTGGATTGAGCACCAACCTGTGAATCCAAGGGTTGTTGGCTTGATTCCCAGTCAGGGCACATACCCAGCTTGCAAGCCAGGTCTCCAGCCAGGTCCCCAGCTTCCTCTCACCCTCCCCCTCTCTCTAAAAATAATGAATAACTTCTTTTTAAAAACTTCTAATTTCCCTTTCTTCTTCTAATTTTAGAAAGCATACGCTTATGCAGATGAAGATGAAGGTCGACCAGCAAATGACTGCTTGCTCATTTATGACCATGAAGGAATAGGGTCGCCTGTGGGCTCGATTGGCTGTTGCAGTTGGATTGTGGATGATTTAGATGAAAGCTACATGGAAAATTTAGACCCCAAATTTAGAACTCTTGCTGAAATCTGCTTAGACACAGAGATTGAACCGTTTCCTTCACACCAAACCTGTATACCTATCAGTACCGATCTCCCTTTGCTTGGGCCTAATTACTTTGTTAATGAATCTTCAGGAATGACTCTCTCAGAGGCTGAATTCCAGGCAGAAATGGCAATACCTGAACCCATGATCCACGGGGATATTGTAGTGACCGAGACTTACACAACTGCTGATCAATGTATGCAACCTACTACAATTGTTTTTGATCCTCACCTCCCACCCAATGTTGTAGTAACGGAAACGGTAATGACACCTGTCTACGATGTTCAAGGAAATATTTGTGTACCTGCTGAGTTAGCCAACACACAAAATATGATCTATGCAGAGAGAGTACTGTCTAGTCCTGGTATGACTGACATGAGGAATAGCAGCATGACTGATGGTATGGGACCTATGATGAGTGGTAGTATTTTAGTAGGGCCAGAAATTCAAGTGACACAAATGGTGAGTCCAGATATTCACATAAGCCAAACCATTGGCTCCACATCCCCAATGACATCACGACACAGAGTAACACGGTATAGTAACATACATTACTCCCAACAGTAAGCGCTGGTCAGTATTCCTTGCACCTTGTAATCACCAACACAGCCATCAAAGGTGTACAATGTACTATAGTTAGCATTTAACAGTCAACAAACATGAACATGCAAGCTTTTTTAATTTAAGGGCATTTTTTTCATTATATCTTTTTCTGGAGTTAAACATGGCTGAGCACTTTAGATAAGCCTTTTTTAATTCTTTCTGATTTTAAATAAGCCAAAAAACTTGAAGATTGTGCTATATCCTTTGATATTGTCTAATAAATACCACATAGCTACCTAAGGCAAATCTTAAGAGGTCTTCAGGCCTGTAGAACTGGTCATGTAAACCAAGATACCCTTGTCCTTGAAGGTTGCAAAAGAAGTCTTGTCTGCAGTCACCAGTCATATGTATCTTTAGAAATCCATATTAAATATTTTTAATTGAAAAAGTGAATAAAATGTACATTTCTGAAATGAAATTGAAATGGAAGATGGAGCACTTATCAATAGAAAAATAAAGTTACTTGTATCTTCAAACAGTTTCTCAAGATATGAAATATTTAAGACATGCTTAATTTAATACAGTGAGTTTGCTAGCCAAATGCATCACTGAAGATAGTCTATCATAAGAAATCAACCCTGGCTGGTGTGGCTCATTGGATTGGCACCAGCCTGGGAGCCCAAAGGTCGCTGGTTCAATTCCCAGTCAGGACACATAACCAGGTTGCAAGCCAGGTCTCCAGCTAGGTTCTTAGCTAAAGGCAGGTGAAAGGCAACCATATGTTGATGCTTCTCTCCCTTTCTTCCCCCCTCCCTGCCCTTCTCTCTGAGAATAATAAATAAAATCTTTAAAAGAAAAATCACCTGAACATGTGAAATCTTTCTTACACAAAGTCAAAAACCTATACCTTACAGTCTGTCCAGTAACCATACGACATACCAATGTCATAGGTGAAGACACTAAAGCTAAGGGAAATGATATTTTTATGTTAGAGCTTGAGTAGCAGAGTTAAAATTCAAACCCAGGATACCCTAACTCCAAAAATCTTATTCTTACCAAATTTTTAACATTTTAATTGTGGAAGGACATATGAGAGGAAGATGGTAGAGGATCTTGAATCCCATTAGGGGTGTGAACCTGACTTAACAGAAAATGAAGACCCAGTGAACATTTTTTTGCTGATGAATGGCTAGGTGCTTTTTCACAAGACATCACTGGGGCAACCCCCAGTAGTCCTCATGACAGTTGATGAGCTCTTGACCACCAGGACACTGAGTCACCACCATGGCTGGATGACGAAGGCAGAGAACCAAGTGTGCTCAGGATCTTCTAAAAAGCCAACATTCCAAGGTAAGCTCACTGGCCCCAAAGTCTGGGAGTTCCTCTAAATCACCATTGAGGCGAGCAGGTCCGTGTCATTTTGTCTAAAGTAACTTCAGCCCTTTCTGGTGTGGCTCAGTGGATTGAGTGCCAGCCTGTAAACAAAAAGGTTAATGGTTCGATTCCCCATGTGCCTAGGTTGCAGGCCAGGTCGCCAGTAGGGGGCGTGCAAGAGGCAACCACACATCACCGTTTCCCTCTCTCCCTCCCTTCCCTTCTCTCCAGGAATAAACAAAATCTTTTTAAATATAAAGTGACTTTAACCAGTCATTCTACCTGCAAAGTATTTGTACATTGAATGGCCTTGACCTTTTATATTAGTTTAGGTGACATGTATGGGCTATTTGCAATTTCTAGAATAGGGCATGCTTTCTCCTATCACTTTGCCCTGCCCTGGTCCTTAATCTGGAACCCTCCCCGCCCCACTCATCTACTTCACTTTTTCCTGCTCATCCTTCCACACTCGCCTAGGGCTTTGCCATTTCTTGGGAGCATCCCTTGATATGCCTTCCGCTGCCGCAGCCCGCTTGTCAGCTAGCTCTCCTTTACTCCCACTATCAGCAAGGTATTTAACATACCTATGCCTGACAGTCTGTGAACATCTAAGATGAAGATGATACTTTACTCATGTCTACACCTCTAGTGTAGCAGAATCTCTAGTACATAGCATGTACTTTTTAATTTTGGAAGAGAAGAATATAGTCATTCTCTCAGGCACCTAAAAGGAATTAGCTGCAGTTCAACAGTGTTGCCTCTAGGTAGCAGTCCTTTGAATGATCTCTAGGAAACTCATGTAAATGCCACATGTAGGAAGAAAATTCAAGTACTTAAGTCATGAAGACAACCACATTTGTCTTTGGGAGAAGTTTACTTTTGCAAAAAAGAATAATAAAATCATTGAAAGCAACTTCATGTTCCTTTTGAAAGAAATTATGGTATAACAAAATAAAATGAATTCTAAAATGTTACAGAGAAAGTGTTTTTATATACAATATATACTTTAAAAGAAAGTTAAAATTTCTGGAAATTTGAGAGGAGCTACTGATAATAAGATTATCTTACATGATAGCCATTGTTTGGTTGATGAGTTATTTTTTCCTTTTTTGAAACCATTTCTTCTTCTATTTCCTATGTATAAATTCAGTAACAATCACGTCATACCAGGTGGCAAAATAGAGCTCTTAATATTAAAATTAAATTATTTACTTTTCATCATACTATATTTCTCAAAAGCATAAAAATCAAATAAATGAACCCCAAACATTACATTTACATGATACATGAAGAAAAAAAAAACCTTCCCAATAGACAAACTATATTGCCATTTATTGTTATAATGTTTTACTTTTTTCTTGAATGTTACAATGTGTAAATTATTATTATAATATTTTCAACAAGGACTAAATATTAAATGCAGATAATGAAATTTGGTTTGCTAAGACAACTTCTTTAAATTCTATTTCAGCTTATTTAAAATAACAATAAACTGAAGAAATTGAGTTCATAGTTGGAAAGAATTGTTGGAGGGGATCTGCCAGTGTTTTGTGGATCAAGAAAGTCAATAAAAGATTGAAAGATGTCTTATAATTTTTAAAAATAACAAGGGAAAAGGCAAAAAATATCCAATAATTATACAGGTAAGTTCTGTGTTACAGATTAAGAAGACAATTGTCTGGTACTGAACTGATGACAGGCAGGTATCACATGCCAACAGGAAGTGTCTGTTCCTTAGCTCATATGTAGGCTGAACTGCATGTAAGAAAGGTAATGTAAGGACACCAATACACAATGTAGATAAACTGAGTTGATAGAGTAAAAATTAAAATTGAGCCCCGGCTGGTGTGGCTCAGTGGATTGACTGACAGCCTACGACCTAAAACGTCACCATTTCCATTCCTAGTCAAGACATGTGCCTGGGTTGTGGGCCAGGTCCCCAGTTGGGGGCGTGTGAGACATACTGATCAATGTATCTCTTGCACATTAATGTTTCTGTCCCTCTCTTTCTCCCTCCCTTTCCCTCTCTCTAAAAATAAATAAATGAATAAATACATTTTTAAAAAGAAAAGAAAAATTAAAATTGAGGACTATGTGTATTCATTGTTTTGACATAAAAGATCAACTCCAAGCATGGAAAATTGCTCTCTTAAAAAGAGGACTACACTTTGGTTAGAAATTCATAGTTTCTCTGTGATTAGTAAGATGCCTGAGTTAAAGGTGAGAAAGATGATGAATGTACACTTACTAGGGAGGAGATGAATATGTGCGGTGAGTGATAGTGAGGTGTTGGTTCAAAAGTCACAGTGTGGACATGTGATCAGCATAAGTATTGGTAGACAGGGAAGTCTTCATTATGTATTTAACAAGGAGGCACTGACTGGGTGGGGACTTTGGTATCAGTGAGCCATAAGCAACAGGTGTGGAGAACATAAAACTAAATAGGGGTTATAAAAGGAGAAGAACTTTTTTAATGTATTATTCAGTGCCAAACATTATGCTAGTGACTTTTCAATTTTTTTTCTTAATTCACCTTTTGCTATTCCTTTACAGATGAAGAAATTAGAAGTCATTCATACATTAAATATATTTTGACCATATCACTAGTTGATTGTGAGCCAAACAGTAGAAGTAGAGAGGTGAACTGGGGTCCTTAACATCAAGGATCTTATATTAGATGCAGGAAAAAGTTAAAATACAGCATGAGTGTTACACAAGGGGAATGAGTGAGAGAGCTATGGGAGAAGAGAAGGGGCCCCAGCCTTGTGGAGCTAGAAAAGGCTTCTCAGAAGAAATGACTTTTGGCTGAGTCCGGAAGGGCCCATAGGAAATATGCAAATGAAGAAATGGGAAGGGCATTGTAGGCCAATAAAACAGAATGGGTGAGAAGGAGAAATAACAGTGAACATGGACAAAGAGACTGGATCCTTTTGAAAACAAAAAGTATCGTAGTTTGGTAAGGCTGGAGAATGAAAGAAGATGGTTGTTTAAGTAAGAAGGCAGAGACCTAAATATGTATGACATCCTAAGGAATTTTTATTTGAACCTGAAAGTTGAAGAGAACTGCTGAAACACCTAAAGGAGAACTGTGAACTTGACCTGCCCCATGAAGTTTGCTCAGGTACATGCAGGAGGAGCATGAGGAAGCTGGTAAGCAGATCAGCAAGGAAGTTTCAGTGATCCAAGGCAGTGAAGGAATGATTTGAGCTTCAGCTACACATCATAATCCTTGACATAACTGACTGACAAATGGTCCATCTTGCACAGTCATATTATAATCGTGCATTTCACAATTGTGCAGTGTCACCCATGATAAATGGCTGCAACCAGTTATGCCAAAGGTGTCCCTCTTACCTAAAAAACACCACCAGTAAATGCTCTTGAAACAATAGGATTCTTCCTGGAGGACTATCTGCTGAGGAAGCAGAAAATGCAGACTAAGACCCAGGCCTTTCTTGTCAAGAATAACAGACTTTCTACATCAGAAATAAAAATAAAATGTATAAACAAGTCAGTGTTGAGTTTTAAGCTATTTCTGGTTTTTAGTGCAACCAGCATTATTGTTTTCTGGTATAAAACTAACGTCTACTTATTGTAAAAAATTGAGAAAATGTAAAAATATGAAAAGAAAAGGAAAATCATGTACTATCACCCACAGATGACTACTGCTAACATTAAGGTGGTTTTCCTTTGCACTTAACGCTATCACAGCTTACCCTTCAGCTGAAACACAACACCTAAAAAAAACCCCAAATTCCTGACAGTCACTAGACCCTATCTTAATGTCCTTATTCATTACATCTTTTAAAGTTGAGATTATTACACATAAAAGTTTGTGCCTATTTTTTTTTTAAAGATTTTATTTATTTATTTTTAGAAAGAGAGGAAAGGAGAGAGAAAGAGGAAGCAAGCCATCAATTAGTTGTCTCTCTGTCGTGCCCCTACTGAGAACCACAACTCACACAAGTACCATGACCTGGAATCCAGACAGCAACTTTTTGCTTGGCAGGATGACACCCAACCAACTGAGTCACATTGGTCAGGGCTGTGCCTACTTTTTATATCTAAAACACTTTGTAAATATATTTTAAGGGATATTTTAGCCTGTGAATGGACATTGCAATTTCTTCCACTCTTTTTATATTGTAAATAATGACGTGACACTTAGCCCCTGCTTTATATTATTTACATTGGAATTGAAATTTCTGGGCCAAAGACTATACATATATTTTAAAATCTGTATACGATAGCACATTAACAATATAAGCCCTGGATATTAGTGAAGATATCTTATATATCCAAGTGTAATTATAATAGCTGTAATTCATTTAAAAAATTTTTTGGAGTTTCAGTTTTCTTTCCAGCTCTAAAATTGAATCCATGAATCCAATAGATTTAATATATTATGAAGCCTGAATTCATTCATAAGGATACCAGTATTACAGAGAAATGTTTAAATAGATACCCCCAGCTAAGAAGATTGAATTTGTCCTAGGATATTTTTGATGACCATAAAGCATACTCATTCTTTAGACTGAAGACAATACAGGCTCTACTATCTATAATGTGTTCAGCCCTGATCTATGTATACTGTAATTTTAGAACCAAAGTTATGAGTTATCATTTTTCTAAGAAAGTATTAAATTATCATCTAACAATTTGGCCCTGAAAAAAGTCTCTACCTCAAAAAGGCATGAGAAAATATGAACCGCCATGCCACACTGGCATCTCCCAAGTACCACCACAGGCTGGTGGTGAACCATTCATCAGAAAAGATCCTTAGATTTAAATGTAGGCTTGGGGGTGGGGAGGGATATTCCCAGCAAAGATAAGGCATTATCTGGCATGATGATGGTAGATTCTATCCTGAGATGGTGCTTATCAGTTATCTTTGGTTTTAATTTCAATTTTTTAAAAATTGAGATTTCCTTGCTGTCCTGAATACATTAAACTACCTGAATACATTAAACTATGACTAATCTTTCATAATTTGTGCACTTCAAATACCTGCCTGTTCCCCTGTTATTTTCCTTTTCCATAGTTTCAAACCCATGTTTACCCTGCTCACCCTGACTCCCTTAACTTAGGGAATTTATGTTCTCTCTTTCACCTGCCCTGACATACCGGCAGGAGAGAAGTAACCATGACAAATGAAGATGAAAAACTAAGATAAAATGCTTTGTTTTAACCCTTGAACACCCAGGAGGGAAGACCTAGACACTTGAGGGAACATTTGGCTTATCCAGCCATCACTTTCACAATAGTTACAAGCTGGGACGCAAATATCCCCAAGCAAGTATTGCAGGCTAATAAGTCATTAATTCTTTCTGATGGATGTTATATGTTCATAATCCTCACAGCCTGGTCAAAGTCCAGCTGCTTCCTTCAACTACTGAAATGTACTGGAGGGCCAAATCATACAGCAAGTGTTACAAAAAATTCACTGGAACCTTAGCATTTTTTCACCTTCCCCAATTTCATACATGTATCAATGAAAAATAATGATCTAAAGAAATAAAAAGAAAAAAATTTCTTTATCATATTCGGATCATCAGCTAATCTAAGTGGTTAGTGGCTTCCTTCCTCCCTCAATCTTTAGATTTTCTGCTGGGAGGCAGAGGAGAGCCTTGTTTTCTGCTAAGACCTGAAAAAGGGGCCACTTCTCCCTAGGAAAGGGGAAACATGACACCTCCTCCGGAGCTCCAGCCTCTCCCAATCTTTCTCCAAGTCAACAGATCCTTTCTGCCCTGCACCACAGGCTACCACAGGAAAGGCAAACCCAGCAGGTCAAAGGGCAGCAGACTCCTCTCACATTCCTCCCCCACACTGCTCCCTCCCTAGAGAGCAAAAGGAAGAGAGGGGAGAAGAGACCACAGCAAATCCCTCCGGTTTAAGAATATGGTTTCTTTGGAACCTAAGAGGGTGGCCTTCCTCTGAATATCAGGGTGTGTTCTGTTCGTTGCATGTTTTGGCAAAGTACTTGTAAAGCGCCCTCAGCTAAGGCAGAAAAGCACGGAGCTTAACAGGAAAAAGGCTGACATTGAACCTACCTACGTAGTTGTATGAGAGAGTGATTGGCTAAGAATACTTGAAAGAAAAATCACCCGCCACTCTGTCAACTGGAAAACCTGGCCAAAATAACAAATATTTTATCATGAGTTTTGCGTTTGGAGCAATTGGTGATTCTTAGGGTTACATGGGTAATGAATAGTAAGCACACCTTCTAGAGTTCTAGGACAGATTCATAATTATTAATGAATCATTATCACCATCCCTTTCAGTCTTAACTTAAAATCATCTACCTATTGCCCTCTTACATACTCATCTTGATAGACAAAGTTGAATTTTAGAAAATGCAATCACCATTTTAGGCGTTTGTTAAATATTTGTCAATTTCACATGACCAGTCAGTTGTGCATTGGAAAATCCTTTACAGCATGAATTAAATCTGTGCCTTTCTTTCCAAACTTATGGACACACCCTGATCCTGGATTCTATCACTATCTCATTCATCTCTGTATCTCTAAACCCTAACTGTACTTGGAACAAGTTAAACACCTAATGAATGCCAGCAGAATAAATGCTTGTTGAATGAATTAGCCTTCTCAATCACTTCCTAATATTGTTTCCAAAATTATCTCTCCTGCTATCTGTAGATTATGGAGGAATCTATCTTTATAAAGGAGAAATCTTAAAGAGATATTAATCTATCAAGAGGAGAAAAATAAATCAGATACTTCAACTTCTACCTACCAAGACTTACTAGACTAGGAATTCTATTCATATCTGAGTCCAATTCTTTGACTAGTTACTTAAATCTGTTCACCTTTTTTTGTAAAATTAGAGAATTGGATTAAATCAGTGTTTTCCATACTACGAATTACACTTCCCAATAATGGATCATAAAGTCAATTAGGTACATCTATCTAGACAAGCATTTTTAATGGAATTAAATAGAATATAAAAGAAAATAGCAAAGTACATCACACATAAGAAGAGTATGAGTCTGTGTGCATATTGGTTTGTGACAAAATATATTTTTGACCATGTTTAAAAGAAGTTTGAACATCACTAGACTAGATTATCTTAATTTTCCTCAGCTTCTCAAATGCTTAAAATTTTTGAGTATGTTGGAACAGAAATAGAGTTTTAGTGCTAAGAATGGGGAAGCTAGCCAAACAGGCAGGGCACAGCACCTTCTGGAGCAGCTGTTCAGGTGAGAAACATTTCAGTGCACTGAATTGTACAAGGGGACACCCAGAAATCAGAATTGTCTCCTAGAGGGCGAGCCCTTTATATTACAGGCTTCTCCCACCAGGTGAGTGTTCTAGGAACCCATCTATATCAATGTACTAGCTGGTGTTGTGAGAGGCTGCATTCAGCGTCAGTGAATTTGTTGTGTAGACTTTTTTAAAGTGGTCCCCCATTTCATGATGGGTGATTTATGAGCACACCTGCGCACACCTTCCCACACCATGCTGAGTGTTCAGCAGTTTTTAACCAAAAATGGCATGCCCTCCAAGCCTCACCCTCCCTACTCACCCAATCTTACCCCAAGCAACTTTCTTTTATTGCTTCCCCGAATAAGAAATGTCCTCCAAAGGAAACAGTTTGCGGATATGCAAGAGGTAAAATGAAAAAATGGCAGAAGCACTAAAAGGCACTAAAATTGACAAGTTCAAAAACCATTTTGAGCAGTGGGAAAAATGTTTTGATAGGTGTATTGCATCAAATGGAGACTGCTTTGAAGGTGACTGACGTTTAAACATGTAAAAATAAATATACATTTTCTTTTTATAAACAAATTCCAATGTTGCCCACCCAACTCCTTCGTAGTCACATCACATAAAGATAAGGTAAGCATGAAGTAGGTATTTTCCACAGAATACCTTTTCCTGGAAAGCACAGGGAAAGTAAGGAAGTTAACAATCCCTGGAGAACTGCAGAACAATTTGTAAAAATGAATACTCAGTGATCCTCATCCACCATAGGCTCTTATAATCATTTCTACAGAAAGACAGTTCATCTACATGGAGAAAAGGCAATGCACCGTATCCTCATTTATTTAAGTTGAATCTAGCAAGTCCAACTTTTGACTCTCTTTGCTTGGATATTCAGCTTCTAAAGTATGAAATAGATTGTCCTTTATAGATGTTGAGACATGTGTCCATGATTCCTGCTCAGTGGCAATGTGTCATCCTAACTTACACAGTGGGATGGGGTTCCTGCCTGGGTGCCACCACTGATGGGCTGACTATGCACCTCTCTGGGCTTCACGGTTATCACTTGTATAATGTGAGTCTGGGGGACAACCTATGGTCTCTGGGTCTGAAATTGCCCAGCTCTCACCTGTTCTTCCTTAACCAGATAATCCCTGTGAGATGCTAAATCTTACCTGAAATAAGAATGACCTAAGCCATTCCAGGCCTTCCAGGCGCAAGAAGAAACCAGTTTTGGAACATTTTATCTGTGAGTAAATCTCCAGGTATGAAATCTCCAACTGAGGAAGCTAGGAATAGAGCCTTTTAAAGAACAATGTCACCTGAGAGATAACTGTTCCAAAAGGTCATCCAGGATTCCTTGAGATTTTGTGTTACCACACCGTTTTCTCAATGCTGCCCTGCTGGATGGGCTGAGTGGGGTGAGCTGGGATGGGGGGAGGTGTCAGAATCAGTGTATCTACTTCCTGCAACCTTATCCCCCCACACAGTAGCTTGCTTTCCTTCAAGCTCTAGCAGAATGAGTGTAAATTAAATCTAAATAAGTATCAAGCAATCTGAGATCTTTTAAGAGTAAAAATAGTTTGGGGTAACATTTACTCTTTCTAGTGAAAACACGAAACAAAATTTCCTGATAAAGAGATGAGTACAAACTTCAGGTATACATCTTGCTCAGAAGTAGTGTAAAGAAGGGAAAAGAAAAAAAGAAAGGAAAAATAGAATAGATAAGTAGGGAGGAGGAAAACCCATGAAGCAGCAGGAAGGAGAAGGAGGGAGAGAGAATAGGAATGGAAAGAGGGGGCAGTGTCCAGAAAGACAGACCAGAGGAGGGAAATGCCCTGACCATACTTCCGAGTCTGGGCCAGGCTCAGTGAGCTGAGCTCACTGGGCCCTGGGGACCCTGGCTCAATCCAGAACCAGCCACACCTGCCCAGCCCTCTCTGATCTCACCTGGAGCCAGCATGACAAAGTACAGCCTTAGTCCAGTCCTAGAACAGACAGTCCTGTCCGGATTTGGAGCAGGGTGAACTCACCAGTTGCTTGTTCAGACTTCTGAAGGATTGTTCCTAGTTCACACTCCATTCCCTTTTTTTGTTGTTGTTCTTCTCATGCTAGTTCTAGACGCTTAACTCTTGATATTTACTCTGTTTTTCCTTTCTACCCAACTTAGACCTCTGATTGCTAACATAACAAGAACTTTTTTCAGACACTGATACTTGACCACTTTCTAAGGTCTGACCTGGTATTTCTGACTCTGATCTTAGATTTTTTCCCAGATTCCCAAACCTATTCTTTCAATGTAAGGCTCCAGAGGCATGATTCCTAGCTCACAGTTTTCTCAGACTGTCAATCCACTGAGTTCATGTCATTTCAACAAATATTTACTGAGTATCTGATATAAACAAGACAGGCACTAGCACTACAAAGGAATGATAATACGAAGGACTTTGCATGCTTGTGGATGCGATATGTTTGTATGCAGACAGTTCAGCACAATCTTTGAGAAAGCTCTGCCCAGATGCTGTGTGTGGGCATGAGGCACTGCACGAGCTAGTCTGGAAGGTCAGAGCTGGAACCAGGAGGAAAGGAATCCTGAGCTTAGTGTTAAGGAAGCAGCCAACAAAGGTGGGGGTGGGGGGTGGGGGGAACCCCAGCAGCCTGCAGCCTGATGTGGCACAAACCTAAAAAGCATCGAGTACATGCCAGGGAATGGGAGGCATGAGTGCTGGATGTCCATTACACACAATCGTGGAAAATCATGTGTCCACGTTAAAGAGCTGGTAGTTTATCTTACAGGAGTTGAGACACTGAAGGGATGTAACCAAGGAAATCATGCTCAGATTTGCATTTCACCTGAGTCTTTTCAGTGCTTCTCTGCTGTCTAACTGGCCCAGAGGAACTTGCTAAAGAGGGATCTGGGCGGACCCTGCCTGCAGTTCTGTACTACCAGCCCTCCTACTCCTGTGACAGTGTGTGACAGTCGGTGACCAACTTTGTGTGACTCCTGGCAGCTTCACAAACTGGTTGGTCTTTTGACATTGAAGGATATTACCAATGAGCCAGTTTAATATATAATGTATTTTTGCAACAGTAGGCATGAACAGTTTAAATATTTGGAACTTTCTAAAAAATTTTAATGTATTAATTGATTTGAGAGAGAAAGAAACATGAATTGTTCTTCCACTTTTTTATGCATTCATTGGTTGATTCTTGTATGTGCCCTGACCAAGGATTGAACCTGCAACTTTGATGTATCAGGATGACTTGTTAACCAACTGAACTACCCAGCCATATTTTGGAACTTGTCTCACGGGCTAAAAAGACTGTTACTTCAGACCATTAGAATCTTCCTTGAAGTCTGCATAACCTGAATATTAATCAGCAGTGCTAAAACAAATAAGAAGCAAGTGGGTTACCCAGATATTATTCTGTTTTCTGATGAGATGCTAAATGAAGGACATAGGATGCATTCTGGATAAAAATGCTTGATTTTAATCTGAAAAGCCTTTAACTGTGATAAAGAAAATAAAAGGGATCAGACATAGGGACGGAAGAAGAAGTTCACCACCACCAGACCAATTCAATAGTGGGACATTCTGTAAGATAGGTTGGCTCAGTCTCTACCATAAGATGGTGTCATTTTTTAAAAAATGAAAATAAAAAAGCAGAGTAAAATAACTTGAAGATGGAATTATGATTCTAAATTAGATGCTAACTTAAACAGGACAAATAAGTTTTAAAGCCTCTCCTCCCTGTTTTTTTTTTCCTTATTTGAGGAAATTCAAATATGACCTAAGTATTCGAGAAGATAAATGTTTATTGACATGGAAAGGTAGAGATCATCCATACAAAAAAAGCAACTGATAAATGAGCATGTACTCTCATTTTGGCTAAAACAAACAATCATGATTATGTGAATAAGAAAGTAAGTGGAAGAATTTCAAGCAAGAAATGAAACAATTGTTTGCCTTCCACATATCTAAATGTTATGCTAAGTATTTTCTTCACATCACTTATTGAATTACTTAATTCTCCCAAACACCCCAAAAAAGAAAAGGTCATTAGCCTCATTTTCCAGACAAGAAATATACCACTTGAAAGGTTAAGAGAAGTCATCTCTGGATAGTCAGAATCAGTGACTTTCTTTTCTTTTTTGCCCATGTGTATATTCTAATTTTCTATACTGGACATTTACTGCTTACATGGTAATAAAAAGATGTTTTTATTTTTTTTTAAAGCCATGTGCTTTATGGGAGCCCCATTACATAGCCTATCTTTTATTTGACTTTCCTGCTCAATCTGGAGCCCAGCTAAGAATTATAGTTCATATCTCTTCATCTCTAGCCCCTCATCCAATGATTCATCCATCCACTTATTTACTCAGCAAGTAGCCTTGGAGAGCCAAGTAGACCAGGTAAAAAATGGCAATGACTGGGAGAGGGTGGTAGGCTCAACATGGTATGTACAAGTCCTGCTCCCAAGCTCCCCAATCAGAGGATTTGTCCTCCATCCATAAATAGGAGAACCGGAGAGGTGGGGAGTGAAGTCAGCTTCACTGTAGAAACTCACACAGAAACAAGCCCAGAAGTGACAGTAATTTTGGTTTTTGAATCATAACAGCATTATCGTGAATTTTGCTACCTGGCAAGGGAAGAACCTTTTGATGCTTTCCATAATCCTTTGTTTATTGCCTGTTGAGGATATGTTTTCTTCCATATAGATTTTAAGATATTTTTTTATCTGTTCCCACTTCCAGCCCTCATATAATCTATGGGCCAAGACTAAGAATTGCATTAAGATTTTTTTACCTTTGAAAAATTGACATTTTAAAATAGAAATTCTTCTCATCCAGGAACATAATAATATCTTTCTATTTTCTTAGATTTTGTCTTATGTCCTTCATTAATATTCTTCTATACATTCTTGAGGAAGTTACTTCCAAATATTTTACGATTTTTACCTAAGACTGTGAATGGAATATTTTTCTCATTTTACTTTGATTTTTACTACTAGGTTAAAGAAAAATTACTGATTTTTTAAAAAATCTACTTATAAAGTTTTTTTTTAGAAAGTGCTATGTGCAAATGTGTGAGGATAAATTTGAAAATGTCAAAAGATACATATAATTTCCCATCAAAATATAAATTATTAAAATGAGGTCCCCTCATCAGTGTAGTGAAATTTAAGAGTAACTAGAAATAAATTTCATAATAAATAAATTTCATACTTCCTGTAAATGTGGGATGACCTACCCAAATTAGTATTAATTGCATCACCTCCAAGTCTAAAGAAATAAAAGGGTGTTCTGAGAATCTGTCAATCCCAACTTCACATAAAGAACTGAAGATTAACCTTAAGTCACCTTGTTGCACAAGTTAACATGTACAGGTCCATGAAATTGGCCTTGTGTCTAACGCATCAAAAACGAAGCCCGCACTGACTCAGGAACATGCTGTGCTGACAAAGAACAGAGGCAGAGTTTCCTCTACCTGTCATATCTCTTTAGATGTATCCTTCCTAAAATAGGCTGAAAATGTTGCCGCTGAGCCAGCACTGGGTCAAAAACATAAATTCATACTGCAAAGACAGTGCTCTGAGAAACATTTAGGTTTAACGCACCCATAGGAATCTTCAGAAGTTTCCATAAAGGGAAGTAAATTGAAAAGAGGTGTTCAAAAGAGTTCATGTGAAACAACATAGAAAAAATGTTATGGGCTAAAGGGCCTTTTGCTATACAGCCAGGGACTTTTTACCAATTCAGGCAGAAAATGGATTCTGATCCTGTTTTTAATGACAATGAATAGAATAATAATGTTTATTTAGAGGAAGGTCAATTAGACTTGCCCAAACTACAGGGGGGAAAAACACATGATTATGTGTTTGAACTAAAAGTTCAGTGCTTTCCTAGGAATGTGAATACAAAGCAGATCCACACGAAAGCTGTTCTGGCCCTGAAAAGGGCAGCAACAGAACACGCTTGAAATTTTTGTTCTCAATCTTTTCAGGAGGTTCCGTAGCTCCTAGTCAAGACATCAATAATAAAATGCTCAATACAATAAGTTGTGCAAGTTTTACAGGTTTGCCAAACTTACCTGGAACTTACTAATCATGAAGGATTAGCTATGAATCCTCACTGGGTAAAAAGCCAGAAACACATGAGTCTTTGGTAGAGAAATACACTGATCCTGAATGATAATGAATGACGGGCTGCTCATTTTTCAGAAGCATTCCCTTCCCTTACCACATTAGAGATAGTTCTCAACTGCAGACATTCCTGAAATTTTTATAAATCATTTTGTAATGCCCCCTGGTGTTTTTGTTTATTTATTTATTTTTAAAGATTTTGTTCATTATTTTTATAGAGAAGGGCAGAGAAGGAGGAAGAAAGGGAGAGAAGCATCAATGTATGGTTGCTTTTCACCTGCCTCCAGCTACGGACTTGGCTGGAGACTTGGCTTGCAGCCTAGTTATATGCCCTGACTGGGAATCGAACCAGTGACCTTTGGGCCCTCTGGTGTTTTTAGAGTCCATCTTTTTACAGATTGGTATGCAGCCTAGCAAGGAGCACAGACACTATTTCATACATGTCCATTGGCAGCCATGCCCCATGGCATGTAGTTTGAGAAGCTGGTGAAGCATTCCATACATTTCTTCCCATGGGTGGAGAAGCGGGTTGAGATTTAACTTAAAACAATCATAAAACTTCTCTCTTCTGAAATGACCAACAATAACACTGGTGCAATTTGAGCACTAGGAAAACCTAAGTAATGACTCCCATGATACCTGAAAATACTTGAGGACCTCCATAAAATGTTCTCTTTATCATCAAAATGAAGATTTTAAATGTATAAATAGCCCTGGCTCAGTTGGTTGGAACACTGTCCCATAAACCAAAGGATTACCGGCTCAGTTCCCTGTCATGGCAAATGCCTAGGCTGCAGGTTCAGTCCCCAGCTGGAGCACACATGGGAAGCAAAGAATCAATGTTTCTCTCATCTCTCTCTCTCTCTCTCTCTCTCTCTCTCTCTCTCTCTCTCCCCACCCCCCTCTTTCCCTCAACAATAAAAACAAAAAATGTCTTTGGGTGAAGATTTTTATTTTTAAGTATATATAAAAGGACCATGACAATAACTACAAAAAATACAAAATTAACATGTGGCTTTGCACATTTCATTGTCATAGTTTTTCACATCATATCATGTGAGATGGTAGAAAGGCCAGGATGATGCTAGATCCAGAGGGGTGTAGATCCCTAGGAACTGATCAAAGTCCAGAACTTACTCTGTGCTGAGCCCAGTTTCTTAGATCGCTATACTCAGATTTTATTTTATTATAAGAAATTAAGCAACACTTAAATCTTTTAATAGCACTAAAATAATTTTTTCACCATTCTCAAGAAAGAAGCAACAAAGAATTACCTAGAACAAACTTTATGCTTGACAGGGAGGAAAAACAGGCATTTTCTTACACCATCAGTGGGACTGTAAATTGGTATATAACCTTTTAAAAGACAATCTATTAAAAACTAGAACTATATCTGTCCTTAGAGCCAGCAGTTATATTTGTACAAAAATTTTAAAGAGGTCTTCCTTCATTTCTTCACCCTGCAAAGTCCTGGGAACACACTACTCAATGAAACAGACATGATTCCTCACATACAGAACTGAGCTCAAGTGGTGGAAAAAGACAATCACACAATCCTACCAAGAAATAACAACCTACACAGTACCTAGTCCCCCAGGGAGCAATTTGGAACAACTGATAACAAATAATAATGGAGATGAGAGTGCTCAGGTATGGGTAGCAAGAAGATCTCTCTGAGAAGGTCAGAGAGAGAGGAAACTAGATGGATTCTAAATACATTATGTCAGTAGATCCCACCTTGTCAATTTTATCTACAACAAACCACAACAACCAAAGAAAAGCTTTTCCTAAAGAAACATTATGTTGAAGGAGATACATTTGAAAAATTCCTCCCCACTGTTTATTACCTGACAAAAGTATGCCCACAAATAAGCGACTGCTTAATGAAATCAAGTCAAAGCAAAAACACTGACCTTGGTCCACAGCTTACCTAAAAAATAAATAAATAAATAATGTGCATGCACCCATATGTACCTTTCTGAAGTTTGAGTTTGATTCAATATAGTATAAAACTTACACACATTTTTAAAGAAATAATTCCAAGAATCACAGAAGCATGGTGAACCTTGTTATATATTATCATCTACTAGGATGTTGAAATAGCAGCTCTGTTTTCACTGATTATTAAAGTGCTGACTGTTCTCCTAAGATGCACAATTATTGCATTCGCTGACATTTCTGGGTATCTTCAGGTGATGATCCTAATGGAAGAGGTATACAATTTCCATTACCTTAATTAATCAAAAGTATGATCGCAACTTCTGAGGCCATTTCAGGTAGAGTGTAATTTATGGGACCAATATCCCAATTCATGAATGTGTAGATGTTCAAAAATAATTCAATATCAAAAGTAGTAATGTCTGACATATAAAACATATTAAACATATGCTTCCAGTCAAAACAAACGAAGACAAGAGAAGGCTTGCCAGTAAAAGCAAAGACTCGTTAACATTCTCTACTTGGTGAATAATAAAATTGCTGTAGATAATGAGCATTAGAAACATCACAAAAACCTCTGAAGCTACTGTGCACTTGAATAAATGTTCATTCTTAGTGCTTCATTTCATATGCCATGCTTCAATTTCTAACAAACTGAAGAAAGGTATCTTTAGCTTTTTAAACATGTGATGTGTTGTATCTACTATCCAACTGCTATACTTTCAATATGGCCCATGAGAAAAAAGCACTTTATACACATATAATGAAGCAATTTTTCAATGATTATGATTATTATTGTTATGATCCTCATTTTTATTTCAGCCTCTTGAGTAAGAGCCAGTTTCAGGCTGGGCTTAAATTTCCATTATTATCCAGAGCATAATAAGATAACCACTCAACAGAAAATTCTCCCTTCTTTCTTTTCACAAAATAGCAAGTGAAAACACTGCAGTGACTTCTAGATTACCTTCCTATTACCATGTAGATGTAATCCCAGCATCAAGAAGGTTTATTACCTTTCCGAAATCCTCCACCCTTCAAAGGTAAAGAAGAGTTGGTTTAACGCCCTGTTAAGGGTACCCAGAAGAGAGCCCTGGCTATGGAGTGCGCCATGGGATTTGTCATTGATCCCTACAGCCGTCCTTGGCTGGGACAAGTGGATGAAGCCAGGCTGCATCAGTCCAGGAAAGGAAAAGTATTTGCTCTTCTACATGAGTGCCCCATCCTTGACACAGCAGCTAACCAAGAATCTTCAGATGATATTTCAAAATACAATAGTGAAATACCAGAGAAGTCCATAACCAATATTCAAGTAAGGAAAGAGTAAAATGATAATTAACATTCTTAAGCCCTAATTCATTAAAATTGTCAAGGAACTGGAGTTTTAGGGAGGATAAATCAGAGGGTAAATCTAGATATGGTAAGCCATATCTAGAATGTCATCCACAAAGCAACATGTGGGTATGCCTAGGAGTATCATAATTCACTGCTATTGTTTTCTTTCATCTCTGTTGTCTTTAGCACAATGAAACTTTGAAGAATTGCAAGATTTTAAATAATGGGATAGAAGGGAATTAAAAATTCATTATATTTTTCTCTTCTTCCCTGACCCAAAATTTACATGTTATTTATAAAGGCTTGCTTTGCTCATATTACTTTTTAAAATTACTTTTTTCATTATAAAACTAATACATTCTCATTACCAAAAAAATTGAAAAACATATACAGACATAATAAAGAAAATAAATTAAGTACACTGTTGGGGGAAAACCTCAAATGTTTAAGTTCAGGATCAATTCTGCAGAACTGACACATAGCCTTATTCAAAACTATGAGCTTTAATAGCAGAAACTTACCTACACAGAAAAATCTAATGGTCCCAGGAGCAGGGCAGAAAGAATCCGCACACCACTCAGGATAGGGTTGCTTTTTATAAGGGGTTAATAGTAAAACCAGATAGTGGGTGGTCATAGACCACCAGAAAGAACAATGCATTCCTAAGTGAAAGGATAACATCAGGCAGTAATTATACTCTATCCATTCATTAACCTCCTTCCTCAGGGCATGACATTTGTCTTTGGTAGGCATTCTGGTTTGCTGGGTAGTAACCAAGCCTGAGGTTACAGAGCATCAAGCACTGCCAAAGAGTTAACAATCACAGCAAACTCAAAAATTCCCAGGAGCCTTTGCTGCTGGAGCCATATTGCATCTCTAAAGTGAATTCTGCTATAATATCCATAATCACCTTATTCAAAAAAAAATAAGCTCTCGTAAATTATGATGGTACCTTCCAGCCCTTGCCTATGCATATGCATTTCCTCTCATTATGTTAAAAGAAAAAAGCCCCAGGCCCTGGCTGGTGACACAGTGGATAGGTGCTGGCCTGCAAACCCAAAGGTTACTGGTTCAATTCCCAGCCAGGGCACATAACCAGGTTGCAAGCCAGGTCTCGAGCCAGATCCATAGATGGAGACAGGTGTAAGGCAACCATACATTGATGTCTCTCTCCTTCTCTGCCTCTCTCCCTACCCCTCTCTCTGAAAGTAATAAATAAAATATTTTTAAAAAAGAAAGAAAGATAAAAGCCCCATTATATAAACATATAAACCCCAAACTCTCACCACTGTTAAAACTAATTTACATACTAAAGTCAGAATGTAATCACCATTTTGGTCATTGAATTCTGCATTATACAAGTCACTTATAAATTTAATAATGCTCATCCAGCTCCCATCCCTCATATTTCTTAATCACTCCCTCATATTTGTGACTAGAGAAACTACTTCCTAATTCAGAAAAGACTTTCCCTACACTTCTGTCTTTCCATGTTGGAAAAGATTTAGTAGCTGTTCACTTTCTGATTCTAATTTTTTTTTTAATTAAGTTGCATAACATACACATTCTGGAATTTAGAGGGAATGTCTAAAAAAATTAACCTGACATTCAGAAATTTTCATTTCAAGTGAAAGCAGATTTAAAGTATTTACTAATTATTTTTCTATTGGAGTCAACACCCATCAGATTTATCACAGATCTATTATAGTGGATGGTGCCAACCATGGGTTAGCAAACATTTTCTGAATGTAAGTAAATAAGGCAAACATTTTCTAGAAGTTAGTAAATATTTTTGGCTTTGTGACCTTACAGTTCCTGTCCAACTACTCAGCTCT
Source organism: Noctilio leporinus (assembly GCA_004026585.1). NCBI lineage: Eukaryota > Metazoa > Chordata > Mammalia > Chiroptera > Noctilionidae > Noctilio > Noctilio leporinus. The sequence goes on along the minus strand of PVIW01002786.1, from coordinate 97,735 downwards.
GCTCAACTTTCTCTTATACCACAGAGGCAACCATTCACAACATAATACATAATCAAATGGGCATGTCTATGGATCAATGAAACTTTATTTACAAAAATTTTATGACAGCCCTAGCTGATGTGGCTTAGTGATTGAGCATCAGCCTTCGAACCCAAGTGTCGGTGGTTCAGTTCCCAGTCAGGGCACGTACCCAGGTTGCAAGCCAGGTCTCCAGCTGGAGGCAGGTGAAAGGCAACCACACACCTATGTTTCTCTCTCTTTCTTCCCTCCCTTCTTCCTCTCTTTCTAAAAATAACGAATAAAATCTTCTAAGAAAACAAAAAACTTACAATATTTCTGAACACATCTGATAATGGTGGCACAACAATATGAATGTACTTAATGCCAATTAGCTGTACACTTAAAAATAGCTAAAACGGTACATTTTGTCATGTACATTTGACCACAATTAAAAACACACAAACCATCCCACCCCACCCCCAAGATTTTGCCTGCAGCGATTTTTCCCATCACATGAACAACAAAATCCTCTCTGCCAAAAGTATCCTGTGATTAAATGGTTTCCCCGAAACTAAGAAGCTTCCAAAACCTGATGCATAAATGTAAAGATGAAATTGCTCTTCTACCAAGCCTTTCTTTAAATATTTAAAAATGCATTTAATTATCAGGTGGTAAGCAAACTGAAATGGTTTTAGTAGCTTTCCAAGAGTGTACAAGTACCCAAGTATGCAGCAGTGAGCAGGTGTTCTGGGGAAATGTCTTGAGTGATTAAAAGTTCACTAGGCAACATACCAATTTTTTTTTAAAAACTTGCAAATTAAATGAAATACAACAGAAAATATGGCATGTGATAACTACCAGAGATCTGATTTTGTCATGCATTATTTATAGAACACCAACCATATAACTGTTAACTGCAATTTTATTTCTAATTGTTTTCATTCAAAACCTACATTAATAGTTGCTTGGTGGGGTCATTTTCTTCTTCAGATTTGTAGTTATTTTCAATAAAATATATCATTATTTAACACCTACATTTTGCTTAAGTTTAGATCTATCTACATATACACAGGCTAAACATAAATGCTCTTCCCTGAGTTCTATTTGGGGGGATTTTTTGTGTTTTGTTTTGCTTTTCAGTATTCATTGAAACCCTGAAAAGAAGCCAAGTGGATTCTTTTTCGGTGTAGTCAGGGCTAGTTTGTGCACAGCCACACCATGATTAATTTATTATTCATCTGGTACCTTCCCATTAAACCTTGTCTTTAGCCTGTGAGCTCTTTCAGCTTCCAACAAAGGATTTCATTTCTTTAGGAATTAAGGTGTGTCTTGAGTTTTACCTGGAAGCAAAAGTGATTCAGGCGTTTCTGGTGAGGCCAATCCTTGCATTAGGGTGGGGAGGAGCCGCATAACAGGCCCTCTGTAGACTCCTGAAGAACAGACCTATGCAGAGGGGTGGAAGGACTGAAGCTGCAGCTCCCAGGGCTTTCCTCAGCCGGGGACTCCGAGACAATGACTTCGCTGTTCTTCAGAACCACAGGGACTCTGGCCATTTTAATGGTAAGTCCTACTTTTTCTTCTAATAACCACAGACTTTCCCTGTTCCCTTCCTGATCCAGAGTAGCATATCTGATTGCTACATCCCTATTATAAAGTCTAAGAGGGTACAGTGAAAACAAACATTTTAAAAATGAAGTTGTAAATCTTTATGATAAAGTCTAAAAGAGTACAGTGGAAATAAACATACTAAAATTGTAATTGTAAAGATTACCAATTTCTTCCTTTTGTTGTTTTTTAATGCATTTTACATAGAAAAGTAAACCAGAAAGAATTTCATTTGAAAGTCGCCATTTAGCGTTTCTTTAGTTAATGAATCAAATAACCCTGATCTCATTCAGATCTACTTTTCACAATACCTTCCCTTTCTTTAATGTTTTTATTCCTCTTTTTAATACACAAGCTAAAACATGTAAAAGAACCAGGTCTATTTCCAAGTTTACATATCTGTTAAGCATATGGCTAAGAATTAAACAGGCCTGGTCTTGATACCTGACATGTTATTAAAATAGTCAAGTACCATTGGATTAAAATCAAAGCAATATTTGACTCTAGAGAAGTTGAGACGGTTATTACGAAAATTATCTTCATGTTTAGTCATTAAGTGCAAAACGTATCTAGCCTTTTGAGGGAAAATACATACAACATTTACAAGATACTTCTCTGGTTACAACTATTTTTATCTAAAACAGAAGTGGAATCCAGAGAGCAAAGCTCTAGCCTGGATGTTACAGACTAGTTTGTTCTTTAATGATGTTATTTTAGTGAAGAAAAAACAAGTCACGATATTATCAGTTACATAAAGATATCAAAATAGTGAAATATACCATGAGTGGATATTTTTTTAAATTCCTAATAACGATTTCCCACTTTAGCAATGATAAACTGGGTTAGCCTAGGCATTAGTATTTCTCACTTCCCTATAAAATTAAGATAATTGGATTTCAAAAAGTTGCAGGGAGATAGATCTCAAGAAAGAACTTTCTAAAATTTTTCTATTATGACAGTATAAATTCAGTTGGCCCTTAAATAAATAACAGGGTAATAGGTTAGGGGGCACTGACTTCCCCATACAGCCAAAAACCCATGTGTAACTTTGGACTCCCCCAAAACTTAACTACCCGTAGCCTTTCTAATAACATATACAGTCAATTAATACTTATTTTCTGTTATATATTACCAATTATATAATTACAATAAAGTAAGTTAAAGAAAATGCTATTAAGAAATCATAAGGAAGAGAAAATACATTTACAGTATTTATTGGAAAAAAATTTCCATGTTGGTCAAGGGTCAGCTGTAATTGTTTTGGTTATCTAATGTATTTATTTGACCCAAAATTATTGTAAACAGAAATGTGAGAGTTGGATGACTTCCCACATTTTCAGATGATCATTTATGGACCAAACCACGTAATATAATAACTTAGACATCCAAGCCAATGTCCAACTTGGGAAGCTAGAACAATAAGAGGCTCTGGGTATCAGAATAGTGTAGTCATAAGGACATAAAATTGGACCCCCATGAACTCAGGGGAGCTCTCTCCCTGCTTTGAGGCATATTAATCTAATTATTCCTCTGGTTCTACACCTACTGTAGATCCTGCAGGTTGTTTCATTCATTTTTGTATCCCCAGTGTTTACTATACTATCTGTCTTACAATGGACACTCAGTTATTTGAAGAATAGATAAATGGATAATTGAATAATGTCTCTCTAAACTATAACTCCCTCCCCTCAAGAAAACTTTACATGCAAAGATATACACAAGCTATTCAAACACACAATATGACTTTATACATAATTGCTAAACCAAGTGGTCAAGACCTGCTCTATTCAAACAGGTAGATGCTAGCCACGTGTGGCTATTAACCACTTGAAATGAGATTGGTCTGAATTAAGATGTGCTGTTAAGTGCAAAATATGCATCACTTTTGAGGACTGTGTGTGGAAAGAAAGAATGGAAAATAGGTCATTAATAACGTTTACATTGCTGGCATATGGAAATGATAGTATTTTGGATACATTAGGTAAGATGTAGGTTAAAATTAACTTTACCTTTTAAAAAAACTTTAATAGGACTCTTAGAAAATTTTAAATTATACATGTAATTCTCATGGTACTTCCATTAGACAATGCTGGTCTACTCTTAAATGCTACTAGTGGAAGGTAGTGTCAGGAGTGATACAAGCAGACGAGGCTCCAGGAACTAGGTAAGAATTGTTAAGTATGGACGGCCCAATGGGAAATATCTTCCCTTGTCAAATCAAAGCAAGCAAAGGCAGATGAGATTATGACATTTGTCTACATGAAATGGACACACTGGTTTGGCTGGAATGATCATTTGCATTGAGGCATCTGGACATGAATTGGAAAAGCTGAGGAGGGTCATATTGAAAAGTGCCTCTGTGAAGGCTGATGGAATCCTTTCAGAAGTGGGGAACCACCCAGAGTTGCGAAATAGTGTGGTGATGGGAGAAAAGCAATGTTTTTAAAAGCATTGTCTACTTAGTGAGAATGCACATCTTTTATTGTGGAAGGGTGGAGTCTGAAAGTTGGAAGACGTGTTTGAAGGTTTTGAACTAATTCCACCATCCTATGACCACACAGGGGTTGGCTAGAGAAGTGAGATATAATAACAGTCACAGACTTCTGTCCACACCTGTACTACTGACTCACTCCAGCCTTATTTCCCCAACTGTCAAATAAAAACAACCATAGCCCCCTGCCTACGTTAAAGTGGCTACAGTGAGAATAAAACAGTGTGCAAAAACATACTTGGAAAAACATAGAGTGCTTTATAAGACTCTAATAGCCATCATTTGTCATATTTTAGTAATTAAGATGATTCTTGATGACATCTTAATATTTTGCCTTATTATTTAGTTACCAGTTTCCTGTGCTAGCTCTATCTATTTTGCACAACCAAAATGTGTATTTGGGGGAAAGGATTTGTGATTGAAAAATGCTTACCTTCAGAGCTTTAACCTTTTGAAAACAATGTTTGTCTTCAAAGGACCCATTGTTCAGTGTTTATAGTCCACAAAATACGAAACATGATTTGTCTCATACCACTCCTATGACCTTCCTATGACCTTCTGGATAATAGCTTTTTCATTTTATGTTTCTATATTATATAAAAATTTGCTCATTAAAAAACTAATAGACATGTCTGAAATCCAAATATCTTCAAAGCAAATGTTTTAAAGCTAGTAGTGGTAGGACTGGGGGAAAAAGGAGAAGTTGTTTAATATCACGTTCTGACAAAATGTGCTCTAAATACAGTGAAACTATCTTCAACCACCTTCTTTTATAGACTATTCAAAAAGAAAAACTTTAGGATAAAACTATAGGCTAAATGGCCCAAATTTTTAACAGAAAAAAAAAATCTTTGAGATATCTTTCCTTCTCTTGATCGATGAAATAATCTGGTTTCTAGTGCTAGGAAATGTATGAAAATAAATTTTCTCCTGATCCTTGCTCAAAGTTAAGAGCCAAGCAATTCTGGCCAACCCCCCTGACTTGAGCAGAAGATGTGATTACTTCTACCAAGTACCACTCCCACTTACCTAATACCTGAAACTGATTTCCAATTGGAACCAGAACACTTAGTACTAACTAGGCTTCTCTTAAACCCTAGCCTGTGGTTTTTCCTTTCCAGTTAAGATCTGATAGCCTGAGGGGGGGACTTGCTTTGGGAAGTTCATCACAAGAAAAGGATATAGGCAATTGGTTACTGGTTATAAGAACACTCTGAATAATTGAATCTGTCTAATAGGCACATTTTTCTTGCATGGCAAAGCTGTACACTGCAGGAAAGGCAGTGTCATGTCACATAAACTACAATGTGAACAGTTCTCCTGGAGTTGTGCAGGGAAAAAACTGCACAATTGTACAGAGGAGAACTGGTCCTTGTAATAATCAGAGGTCACTTCATATCAAAATGGCTCTTTTATATCTTTTTTTAAAAGTTTGGTGGCAAAAGTGATTAACACTTAAAAGTACATACTGCGGGCTTTTATACCTAGTAATTAATTTAATCCTCTTAAGAAAGCTACAAAGTAGAATTATTATCCCTATTTTACAGATGAGGAAACTGAAAGATTAAGTAATGTCTCCAAGTTATATAGCTGGTCCATTGCAAGACTGGGATTTAATTCAGGGCTTCAGGCTCCAGTGTTCAAGTTTATATTACTATACTTGACTGCAACTTACACAGCATTTAAAATAAGCATTTGAGAATATCCATGGGTATCTGTTTTTATTAGTATCTTTATCATGATACAAGGTTTAACTTTCTAAATTAATCGAGTGTACTTTAAAATTCAGTTAGTGAAATTGAATGGTTCTAAATTAAATAAGAATTTCCAAGGAAATAAGCATACCACTTTTGTTCAAGTAAGAAATTTGCTTTGATGAATACAAAGTTTATCAGAATTTTGAAAGGAAGGGATGTTAAATTTTCATCATAAAAAGGACAGATAGATAATTAGATGTTATAAATCACTCATTGCTTCTGAATTTAACCTGTGTAATTCATTAATCAAAAATGTATTGAATGACCTCTATGACCTGACACAATTATAATCACTGTATCTAACCAATTATAAAAATATCATCAACCTATATAGATTGCATGCCTTTTATTTCCAAAAATAATTAAATACAAAAATCATATTTAAAAATTGGAATGATTTCTCTGAATTACCTAATTCATTCTTTGAGTTTCCTAGAGGAGAGTGGGTGAGGTCCTCTTTATACCCATTCCAGAGATGTGAAGAGTTGCTATGCCATAGGCCCAGGTCCATCAATCTAATGCATAGTCCAACTGTCTATTCTTTCCCACACTGAAGTCTGGACTCCAAATAAAATTATAGCCAAATTAAGTAAAGTAGCAGTTGTTGTTACAAATGGACTTTAAGAAGTCTAGTCAACCATATCCTTAAAAATTATTTATTGTACATCTACCATATTCAATATAAATCTTTGTAAGTATATACATTTTAATTAGCAAATAGGGCATATGAATAGCAAATCTGTTTATTTTATATTATTTTATAAGTGTAATAATCTGATTTGATTTTAATAAAATAGTTCTAATTTACATCTCTCCCAAAGTATTTATGCCCTTCACTTTAACACTTTAAAAGCCATGTAATCAAGATTACCAAAACAACCAGGAAACCAGGGGAAGAAAGAAAAGTATAAGAATTTTCAAGGAACAAAGTGCTTCCTCTACAATGGTATTTCCAAACCAGGCCACCAAAAGAGACAACTTAGTTGTGTCAGGAAACTACTGAAATAGTTATTAAGTATCAAAAATAATTATAGTAGTAAATTAACTAAAATAATTAAGTGGTCACAGATAAGTATTAACTAAAATAATTCAGTGTTTCAAAACACTATTTTAAACACATAAGGCTACAATTATATTTCTAAATGTCTTAAGAGCATTTCAAAATTAGAACTGATTTTTATTAACTACCCCATATTCCTAGAAGAGCAAAAATAATCACCTTTTCACAAAACTCTCTAAAATTAGGGAACTTTTTTTTTTTTTAATTTTAAAATAGAGGATGAGAAAGAGTAAAATTTCAGACCATAACTTCTCTGAGAACTCTCAATCTATGAAAAGATTAAACACACAAGAACAACTGTCTGCAATGTCCATTCTCCATTATTTCAGGTTTGTCCTTCCTAGGTTTCCCAAGAAAACAGAAATTGTATTTCAGTGTCTATTAGAAGAATCACTCTCTGTGGGGCTAGTACAAACATGACTCATATTTTCTGGATGACTCTTCTCAGTTTTCCTGTAAAAAGAAGCATGTCTGGTCGAACCCTTCCATGAGAAACAAGTAGTGTAATTACTACATTGCTCTGGTCTTCTCTCCCACGTAACACATGATAGTGTTTAATACAGAGTAGCAAAGCTAGAAAATCATTGTGAGACCTGTTATAACAATGTGTTATGGTTCCTCTTTCATGATAATTTGAACATATGCCCTTGGAAATAAAAGTGTCAATAAAATTTTTAGAATGGAAATATCCTAGTATCCTCTGTCTGTTACAGTTACTCTTTTGGTTCAGACTTGGACTTGTCTCTTCATTATAATTTTCTAAAATAAACAATGTAATTAATCTCTGTTGTTTTAGGAATAGCCCCCAGCCTTTGACAAAATGAAAAATCTTCATCGACTATTATAAAACTTCCTCTCTACCACTAGCATTTTATTTATTCATTTATGCCTACTTTGGTTTGAATCCAATGTAGTGGGGAGTCAGGTTGCCAAGTTCAAATCCTGCTCCAGTAGGTCTGTCAGCTGGAGCAAAGTACTCTTTCTCTTGTGTCTCCATTTCTTTGTCAATAAAACAAAGATTATAATAATAGAACCACATTCTGAAGGCTGCTCTAAGTATTGAGATAAAGAATATAAAGCTCTTTGTATACCAACTGAGGCAAAACCATAATAAACACTAGCTACCATTATTACTTTAATTTTTTCTGATTTATTTTTCATAAAATTTCACCTAGCAGATTTTCTTCACATCAGATGATCAGTGGATCAGCAAATCATTGTGAAATATCTGCTAGGGATAGGTATTGTAAGGGCTGCAAAAAATGATAATATAAAAGCACTGATCTAGAAAGTTTATAATTATGACAAGCCATTATAGGCTAAATGGCATGGTTCAGGTATGTGTTGTACACACTTAGAAAAGGAGACATCAGTAAAGACAGCTTCATGGATGTTGTTAGAACTTTAAAAAATTGATCTTAAAGGGTATGTAATATTTAAGTGGGTGAAGGGGAAAGAAGAATGCATTCTAAACAGAAAACAAGATGGAAAATGATAAAGATGAAGAGAAAGTAAAGGCCCTAGCCTGCCTGCCTTCACATTTTATCCTCATTTAATTTTTTCCAATGAGTAAGAAAATTAAGCTCAATATTTAAATAGAATAGAGACGAATGAGCATATCTGTGCCCCACTGCAAACAGTACCTGTGACTGTAATAGCATATCCCCATCTTTTATGTTCCATTCTCTAAACCTATCCATACGTCCACTCTTAAACAACTAAAAGCAAATTGCCTTACCCTGCAACTAACTAACCCAGGATTGCCTTTGGACATGTCAGTTGTCACGGTTTTTAGTAATCGCCTACAGAACTTGCTGGAGTTTATCACAATGACAATTGCCATTGTTTGGCAAAACTATAATTTCCATATCTCCTGGGCAGTATTTATAGAACATCCATACTTGAAATGGCTGGTTGCTACAACTGGCTGTTAGAAATAGATTTTCAAAATCCAATATATCCTCCTGTATATTCTTCAAAAGTCTGAAGTCAGATTAAAGAACTGGAAAAACTGGCTTATATTGAGAGCATTTTCTTTTTCTTGTGAGGATTTCTCCTTTGAATATTGTTTTTCCAAACCTACTTTTTTTTTAAATAGAAACTATAATATGAACAGCAGAATGTGAATGTAACCTTATGTAGTTAGTGCTCATTGGAAAATTCCATTTGAATTTAATTTTCTTTAAATGTCTACAGGTGGTTGCATTGGTTCACGGAGAATTGAGAATAGAGGTAAAGTATGAAAAGTTTTTTGTAATTAAAATAATAGTTTTGTTAAAAATATTAAAACTGTGTTCAAAAAATATATTAAATGTTTTAAATTAATTATTTAATTATATAAATTAATATTTTAATAACTGACCCAATAATATTTAAAGATCAATTATGTATAAATGTTATTAATATAGTTTATCTTATGCTTTGTTTCTTAATTAATTAAGGAGTTAATTAAATGGGCCCTATGTGCCTAGAATAATTAAATACAGATACTGTGAAATATATAAAGAAAATACAAAATATGATTAAGTTCTATATTAAAAATCACACAGCTTTGTAATTGTTTTAGTTATTTCATGTTTCTTCTTTGATAAAGTATAAGATAGATCAACATAGACTTCTAACAATCTTAGATGTCCTGAAACATAGGGGGATTTCCAACCTACATGTCTATAATCAATTCCCAAAGCAAAAATGTCCAAAAATGTACATAATAAAGTAGAATCCCTTTTTACATAAGATCAAAGGACAACACAGAAAAAATGGAACAGCAGTACAAGCCCAAAGGAGATATAAACGTGAATGGGTGAAATATGCAAGACCCTGCAGAGAAGAAGAAGACAACTCAAAAAGAAATCCAATTGCCACAGTAAGTCGCATTAGCAGGGGCAGTGAGAGTTTTCAGAATAAATGCATTAGATGTAAATTAAAATAACATGGCAATTTCCATTAGCAAAATACAGACTGGAGAGCCCACAGAACAAATAACCTGATAATCTACAACTAAAAAACCCTTAATAATAATAATATAGATAGAAAGATGAAGGAACTATGGCACATAGAGTAATAAAAAATAATTAAAAGACACATGGACCAATTTCAATGGATAAGCCTTATTTAGATCCAGATTCTAGCAAATGGAAAAAATATATATATGGACAAGACAATTAGAAAAATGGTTGGCAAACAAGCAAAACAGAACCAAACACATGAATACAATGACTAGACCTTCAGTGGGCAGAGGGGAGGGGGAAAGGGGAAGGGGAGGAGGCAGCAAAGAAGGGGAGCAGTTTAGTCAAGGAACTAGCATGGAAGAACCATGAACATGAACAACAAGAGGGATTGACTTTGGTGGGGAGTGGGTGGGTGAGAAAGGGGCGAGAGGGGTGGAAAAAGGAGATGGATACCATACAATAACAATAAAATTAAATTTTTTAAAAAAAGAAATTGGTTGGGAGTCACCATTGAATTGACAATGTATTCTTAATTGTTGGAGCTGGGTGGTAAAATATATCAGGTTTATTATACTCTTCTAACTATATATATATTTGAAGTTTTCCATATTGAAAAGCTTAAAAATTACAATAAAAAGCAATACATTTTAACACTTCATATATAATCCCTCTCCCTTTTTTCTCTCCGGCACTCCTTATTTAAACTAAAATAGATGTCTCTCTTTTTTTTTTTTTTTACATTAAAAGGGTACATTCAAATGTACCCTTCTCAATATTAAATGTCTTTGACATTCTCTCAACTTTTTTTTTTAAGATTTTTATTTATTATTTTTAGAGAGAGGGGAAGGGATGGAGGCAGAGAGGAAGAGAAACATCAATGTATGGTTGCCTTTCACCTGCCTCCAGCTAGAGACCTGGCTGGAGACCGGGCTTACACCCTGGTTATGTGCCCTGGCTGGGGAATTGAACCAGCGACCTTTGGGTTCACAAGCTGGCACCTATCTACTGAGCCACACCAGCCAAGGCTTAACTTTTTAATATCACCATGATGGCCACATTCTAAGTAAATATTCTAAAGCCAAAATGATTAACACATATTGGTCCATGCTAACAACTGTAATTTATGCCATACTTCTAGTATCTATCAAGGTAAAAATTAAACAGCTCAGTGTCAAAAGAGTGAATAAAATGACCAGATGACTTCAGACTGTAGAAATGGTGGGGAAAGGGGGAAGCAAAAGGCCTGACGGATGATCCCCTTAACATTTTGCATATTTTTGGCTGCAGATTACTTCAGACATCCAACTCACTCAGAAAATTACCTACCGAATTTCTGGAATAGGAATTGATCAGCCTCCTTTGGGAATCTTTGTTGTTAACAAAATTACTGGAGAAATTAACATAACATCCATAGTCGATCGTGAGAAAACTCCAAACTTCTACGTAAGTAGTGCATTCAACACTGGACACCTTTTTCCCCTCATGCACCATGGCTTTGGAAGATGATGCTCTTGCACTGGTTACCTTAGAGGAAGAATCAGTGCGTAAATCAATCCACCAACAAACAACAGTATTAGTCCCTCGACAAAGAGCCTCCACTTGCAGTCGTGGCCCTGCAGGAAGACACCAGGAGGTGCATGAGTGAGTGCTAAACTCCAGCAGCAATGTGCCAAGAGCTTCACCCTGAGTCAGAATCAGCCTAAAGCAAGGGGCAACTAGCGCAACCGTTGTGCCCAGAGTGGGCATTTTTTCCTACTTTGTCTGCCCTTTAGGGAAATATTTTTCTCCTTTGCCCAAAGGTTCTATACATGCCAGGCCCAAAGTATAAAAATTAAGTTTGTTGAGTAACAATTAACATTTTTCCTTTTACTCTAGATCACATGTCAAGCTATAAATGCCCTAGGACAAGAGGTAGAGAAACCACTTGTATTAACGGTCAAGATTTTAGATATCAATGACAACCGTCCAGTGTTTTCACAAAGTATATTCAAAGGTGAAATTGAAGAAAATAGCCCTACAAGTAAGTCTCTTTACAGAGCCTCCAACTGCTAATTCTTTTTAATTTTCAAAGACAAGTATCACTATAGTAGAATTTTTTTTAAGTTAATTTATTCTTAGTTTCATCAGTCTTCTAGAGAAATTCATCAAAATAAGCTGAATCTTCTTTCTAATACTTGTAGTTGAGTTAATCATTCATTACCATTGTCTATCTATGTGTGGTTCTGTTATGGGGTCAAAGTATCTTGTTCTATACATACAAGTAACATGAGTACCTAGCATTCACAAAGCTAAAGAGGTGGTCGTAGGTGGCCTGGATGTATCAGCAGAACTTTTTCACATTATAAGGGATGGAGGCACACTCACATTTTTTGAGTAACTTGGCGAAAGGGGAGAATCATAAGGCCATCCATCAAGGGAAGAAACACAGAAAATATTTGCAACCCCAACACAGTCAAGGCTTAAAGAGAACTGGAGGATTTTTATGGAAGGTAACACAGTTCTACCTGATAAAGACAGACAGCAAGCAACATCTAATATTTTTAGAGCCTACATCTAGTTAGTTATAAGATCTTTAAAAACAAAGATTAATTTGAAATTGTGTTGAATATTTAATGTGAACATAATAGTCTTTAATGAACTTCTGTATTCCTAGACTCGCTGGTGATGACACTAAATGCTACAGATGCAGATGAACCAAACCATCTGAACTCTCTAATTGCCTTCAAAATCATCTCTCAAGAACCTGCAGTCACGCCCATGTTCCTCCTCAGCAGACACACTGGGGAAATCCGTACTTTGACCAATTCTCTCGATCGAGAGGTAAAGCAAAGCTCATGGGAGCATTTAATAGGAATGGATTTTACTTGAGAAAGCCAAAAGAGGTCACTCCATTTTACCTGAGAATGAAAGGAGAGAGAAAGGAGAAAGAAAGAGAGGCTCCCAGTACTCAAGAGGGCCAATCTAGGGAATTGTTTGCATTCTAACATGATCCCAGTGGGGTGGTGTGTATGCCTAGCACCTGCACATCCAATTATACTCTTAATAAATAAGTAACAGTATGCCAGTAGGCGTTAAAGCAGGAGAGTAAAAGAAAGCATTGGCATACATGGACAAAGACCCACAGTCAATAATTCCTCATATGATGGAGGAAAAGGAATGGGGACATTTCTATTTGGAAAAAAGACTTCTCTGCTGTCACAGTTTTTCTCCTGAGTCTTTTCATTTCACCCCTTGCACCCAGAGCACTAAAGAATCTCCTCGGACCTCTCTCTTCCCTATCATCCTACCACATCTCCATCCCCATCAAACTCCGTATTATTTTATAATAATGATTTTCTGAATAGACTGACAGGCAAACTCTGTAAGTGAGCTTCTCTCAGACAAGTGTCCCACAATCATCATTGCCCATTTTTGTTCTCAGTTCTTGCTCTCGGAAGTACACAAGAGAAAACCTGTTCTAACCCCTTAAAAACTTCTCCCCAGCCATCTGTAGCCCCACATACCTCCTCTATGATGAAGAGGAAACAGGGCACATGATCCAATAAACCATGAACTTGAATATTTTGCCTTCTAACTCACAGGAAGCATGTTGTTGTCATTCATACTTTTGGCACTAGAGATTAATAATTTTTCCTTCCTTATCCCAAATTTAGCAAGTGAGCAGCTATCGTCTCATTGTGAGTGGTGCCGACCAAGATGGAGAAGGACTATCAAGTCAATGTGAAAGTGTTATCAAAGTGAAAGATGTCAATGATAATTTCCCAGTGTTCAAAAAACTTGAGGTACACTCTTTACTACTTCAAGGATAATTATATACTTTAAGTGTATAATTGTAACTATATATTTCATTATATACTTTAACACCTTAATTCAACATTTGCCTGCTTGTTTGGCTTCTATTTAAGTTTCCTGTACTTTTCTCGAAGGTTTTGTGAAATAAGAATTCAGTAACTGACTAGGAGGCAATACAAAATTTGAGAATTAATGATTAATACCATTCAGAATAAATATAATTCCTTTTGATAAAACCTGACGTTGAATCTTAAATTCTGTATCTCTCCCTTTTTAGTATTCAGCAAGTATTGAAGAAAATACTTTAAGTTCTGAGTTAATTCGATTTCAAGTAATAGATTTGGATGAAGAGTTCACAGATAATTGGCTTGCAGAATACTTTTTTGTCTCTGGAAATGAAGGGAATTGGTTTGAAATACAAACTGATCCCAGAACTAACGAAGGCATCCTGATGGTGATTAAGGTAAAAACTAATTTCTCTTCAATGGCAAAAATATTCTCTACTAGCCAAAACTAATATTTCTACAAATAAACTTTATGCACTTATCAATAATACCACTTCTTTAGAGAAAACTTAGGAAACACATAAAAGCAGATAACATTTTTAAAATCACACACATAGCCCCATTCTTTAAAGGCAGCCTTTTTCCACAAGTTTATTTATTTCTTTCCAAGTACCCACTGTCTGTAGCTAACTCATACACACTAATATATGTATATGTATAGGTATGCCTGATTTAAGCACAAGAAAGGAAAACACTTTTTTTTTTTTTTTTACTTAAATCTCATTTCCTCTTTATAACTGAAGCCAGGAAAAAATACAAATACGTAGAATTGTGGCTTTTGAAGTTGTCAACTTATTTTAAATAAATTAAAAGTCAACCAGGAAAAGACGCAAGCTTTTCTAGAAAACGAGAATGCATCACTAAATCTGCAAGATGAAAAATGAGTAATGAGTAGTTTCCATTTAACACACTTCAATAAACACCCCATGTTCACACTCACACTCATACACTCACCACAACCTGGAATAAACAAGGACATTTCATCTTGGATGTTGGCTAGACTAGAAGAAAATAGCCATTACTTGGGACATTCATTGGCACAGGACAGTGGACTACTTTCTTTAATTTCTTGAGTCCAGCAGACCCGTAATGCCCCTTTAACAAGGAAATAGCCAGAATCCCCAATTGCTCAAAGCTGTGGAAGCAGTCCTTACTACTCTGCTTTCAGAGAGTGGACTACAGCCAGCCTTGGTTGCAAAAGTTTCATCATAATTTCCCAGGAGAGATACGCCCGCCCAGTCTCCTGCATTGTTCGTCATCCAGTTCCCCAAACTAGAAACCTGGGCCTTATCCCTTCATTGTGGCATTTCCTCACAACTTACAGCCAGTCATCAAGTTCTGTCCTAGAACCTGCCTTTAAAAGATATGGCCCTGATCTCCTTTCTTCCAGCCCATGCGCCAGCCCAGCCTTGCCTCCTCCCCACTATGTATGTGACTGTGATCCCTCCTGATAGGTGTCTCTACTTCCTGTGGCCACCTCCCTTTATTCTCCTACTGCCACACCAGTCCACTCCCTTGTTTTCCAAAACCAACTGGGACCGGTCACTCTGACCTGTAAAGCTTTTGAGCATTCTCCGTTGGCTGTAAAAGTAGCCCTCAATCCTGACTGCTCTTTGGAATCACCCACTTTTCCTAGCCAATAGCCTGTGAGAATGGCTGGTTCCCTTGGTCTGGGGGAGGTTTTTAAAGGCTCCTCAGGACACTGTAACAGGCTTCCAGGGTTAGTGACCACCTGCTGGCCTTTAAGATGAGGTTCACCCTCCTCAGGCCAGGCCTCTCGTCTTTGGCAGCCAAGCCCACTCCCCAGCACCTTCTGCAACTCTGGGCGTTGGCAGGTGCTCTCACCTTTGCTGGAATAGCTCCTCCTCACCCCTGAACATGCAGCTCACATGAAAACCCCTCGAAACAAATACTCACTAGTTTTCACATAAAGATTCTGTAAGCTCTGTTGTCGCTTACCCCTTAGTAGAATGATCTCCTTACGCAATTTTCTCTTCCTCTCCGCTCGGAAATGCCTGAGCCCACAGATCCAGTGGTTGCAAAGTTCTTTTCAGTGATATACAAATGTAGCCAAATGATCATTTCCCTTATCTCATCAACTTCAAAAAACTTACCAATGAATAGGAAAGACTACCCTGGGATTGCTCAGGTCTTGATTTGGGCCACCTCCATAAGAGTGTCAGACAGAGAGTTCTCATGCAAAACCATCTGCAAATGGTTCCACTCATGGCTTTGCAGGAATCTCTTTGCCAACCAAGTTTATGAAGATGGTTTGTCTTTGCCACCTAGGAATTTTTAAGACATTGTTGTACATGAATCCAATGACTATTCTGTGAATGGCCAAGCTGCCATTTATAAGACTGTATTATGGGCCTTAATTTGTTCAGTCCTCACAATGAGCCAATGCGGTTCCTTCCACTGCCCCACACCGCCTGCGTAAACAACGATGATGTTTTTGCTAGTCTAAAAAAATGCACCTGCTTTGGGCATCATTACCAAACTGAGGTTTCATGAGTTAAGGATTCTAAAGATTTCTCTATCTCAACATTACAATGATTTCTGAAACTATATTGTTATTTGTGTCTATTTATAGGAATAAAAAGATCCATTCATAGCATGTAAGATAGTTTTCTTGTTCTCTTCTCAGTGTGCCAGATCATATTTCTGTGACACTTCTTCTAATTTCATCCTTACTCTAGGCTCTAGATTATGAACAACTACAAAATGCACAATTTAGTATTGCTGTCAGAAACAAAGCTAAATTTCACCAGTCAATAATCTCTCAGTATCGAGTCCAGGCAACCAAAGTCACAGTTCAAGTTATAAATGTGAAAGAAGGAATTGCATTCCGCCCCTCTTCCAAGACATTTACCGTCCAGAAAGGTATAAGTAGTAAAAGATTGGTCAATTATATCCTGGGAACATATCAAGCCATTGATGAAGACACTGCCAAACCGGCCTCAAATATCAGGTAAGATTATTTGTAATAACATTTTATATTATTCCTGGGTGTAGTTTTAATCTATAAATTATTACAAAACAATACCTAAACTGTTATATGGCAAAAACACAAAGATATACACATCTGGCCAACTTAAGAAACTGGATAACCGGGGAAGAGATAGTATATAACTAAATCATTAACAATATTGTACTATAAGCAAAGATTACATAAATTAAAGCATAAACTTAAAGAAAAATGCTTTAGCCTGTCTAGGAAGGTCAGGGATAAGTTCCACAAAACTTTCAATTGAGTGTTAAGGGTAGAGGTCCACCAGAGATTAGGGGGCAATAAAACAGAATAGTCTATACAAAGACATACAAAGGGGGACCCCAAAAACCAGAATTTATGTATAAAAATTGTCTATTTATTCTTACAAGTTTAAACTTCAGTGACCTTCAAGGCACTCTCCATTTGGTACCATACACCTACCAATACATTTTTTTTTTTCACTGTTCAAAACAGTTTTGAATTCATCAATTTTGATGCCTTTTAGTGCTTCTGCCTTTTTTGTTTGTTTGTTTCATCTCTTCCACATTGGAAAAGCATTTCCCTTTGAGAACTTTTTCATCCTGGGAAACAAAAAAAAATAATAATAATAAGTCACTTGGGATGAAATGCACTTAATAGGGAGGGTGGGGCACAGGGGGCATGCATGCCATTTTCGGTCAAAAACTGTTGAATGTTCAGTGCAGTGTGGGCAGGTGCACTCCTGAATCATCCATCATGAAATGGACAAACCCATAGAAAGTCTTCAAAAACAATTCACTGAAACAACAATGCCAGCTGGTGCGCTGATACAGATGGGTTTCTAGAACAGTCACCTAGTCGGGGAAGCCTGTACTTCAAGAGCCATTCCTCCAGAAGATAATTTCGGTTTGGGAGGGTGCCCCCTCGTGTATGACTAAAATCTAAGAGCATTGTGCAGCAGTTCCTGTAGTATAAAGAGCAAGGGCACAGGTTATTATACACAGCTTAAATGTAAAAAACCAGGCTAATACATACTCAAGGATTATAAAATACTATTTTTCATCATAATACGTTAACTTTCTGCTACTCTTTGTAAAAGCATATTTCAATGTCTTATATTCAAGATAAATACATTAAGTATAAAATGAGTCATTTTCATTAAATAGATGACATTCCATATTTGAAGGAAAATTATTACCTTTTTATTATAAAACAGATATGTCCTGGGACGTAATGATGGTGGTTTGCTAATTATTGATTCAAGAACGGCTCAAATCAAATTTGCCAAAAACATTGAGCGGGATTCATCTTTCATTGTCAACAAAACCATCACAGCTGAGGTTCTGGCCATCGATGGTAAGAAAAGCTATTTCAATCAAACTTAGAGAAATGTTATTCCAGTTGCATTTAATTATGAATAGATGCTTCCGATTATTTAATAAATTACCTTTAACACTAGATAAATGATGTTAGGTCTTTGGCTGTCAAGCCTGTGGCATCTGATTCTAGAAGACTGGACATTCCAACATCTCAGTGGAGTTTGTGATACTGGTGAATTCTGTGTTCCATCCTGGTCTGCCTCTGTGATTGGGACAGGGATTTATAGACCCATCAGAATTTCTGAGTTTTAGAAAGATAAAGAAAGCCTGTCAGGGAAACTCAACACAAATGTGAGGTACCTTTATGAGTTACTTATAGAATGAGTTATTTATAGAGACCCCATGTGCTTATATCATTAAACAATAAAATCCTCTGGGAAGTTTTAAAAATATTATTCATTGACTGTGCATGTTTCCCCAGGTGTGAAATTAATTCATGCTCAAGGCAATGAACACACATAAAAATAAAATGAAAGAATAAACAGCAAAAATCCTTTCACCTGGGAAAATAGCAAAAAGCATGAAGGGAAAATACAGAAATGACTCAATCCCACCACTGAAAGATTTCATTTTGTTGTTTTCTGGGATTTTTTTTGTTTTTATTAGAACTTTAATTTTAAAAGACAAAACCCCTGAATTACTTAAGTCCTGCGATATAAACTCTTAGCATCCAAAAGAAGGGGAAAAAAAACATGCACAAGGTACATAATGAACCTGAAAAGGTTACTTGGAGGCCTGCAGATGTAGGAGGTGTGGTTGGGTCTTGAGCTGTAGGCCAGCCGCTCTTCCTAAGTCTCCAAACAAAAAGAGAGGAGAACCATCTGCCCTACTGAGGAGATCTAAGCACATTCCCAATGCCAACTCCAAGGTTTTGGGAAGGCCTACAGATGTGATGACGTATGGAAATCTTAGCACCTTTATGGGGAGTGGCACAGTCCCACCCGCAGACAAACAGCCATCTCTCATTTTGTTGTTTTTGATGGTCAACATATTTCCGTTTTCCTTCAATAAATGTTTACATCTTATGCAGCAAAAATGAATCACTTCTTATTCCAAATACTTTGGCTCAGGCTTTAGAAGCAAAAATCTATTACATAGCACTGGGACCATACAGCGGGATGCATTAAAGAAAATTATTTGTTGTTGTTGTTGATTTCATTTGTAGTCAGTGAATTCACCACCTTACAAGTCTTGGCCCCAACCATATTAAATTAATAGCCAATGCTACAAATTAGAGATGATGGTCAAGTTCATACATTTAAACTTGCCTTTTACTTTTTACAAGATGTAGAGATTATAGGACATTTTCACTTGTGAGAATAACAGATATAATCTCTCAAGAGAAGACACTAACTTGGCTATGTAAAAGAGAAATATAGAAGGTTAATTTTTTGGACAACTCCTTCCATTTCTTTTTAACTGTAAATTGTCATTCTTACAGAGAACACAGGTCAAACATCGACAGGCACCATACATGTGAAAGTACCTGGTTTTAATGAAGATTGTCCATCAGTTGTCCTCGAAAAGGATATAATTTGCAGCGCATCACCGTCTTTGGTTGTCTCAACCAGAGCACAGGACAGTAATAAATATACTGGTCCCTACATGTTTTCAGTGGTGGATCAATCTGAAAAATTGCCAGTCATGTGGAGCGTTTCAAGTCTCAATGGTGAGTAAGGAAGTTACATCTATAGGTGAAAGGTGTTGCTTCTTTATATTTTCAGAAAGATAAGAGCCATGTGGAAACAAGGTCTTTCCAAAAGCAATTGAAAAAATTCTCTGCAGGTCCTAGAGTCATGAATTTCTTCTCTTTTCAGGAGAGGGGGAAAAAGTTATATGGTATAATGTTAGCCCAATTTAATTATTTTCTGTTTTTCATGGGGACTCCAATTGTTTTTTTGTTTTTTTGTTTTTATATGTTATTTCTATTTCCAGTGCACACCAAAATAACATTAAAGTCAGGCATCATTTTATTGTAGAGCTGTTTATAAAATACATAAACTTTTCTTACTGGGCAGGCTGTGAACAGACAGAAAGTATGAGACATGTCAGCCTGCTCAAAGCTCAGAAGTGCTACTTAGCATGTCTCTAGACAGGAACCTTTAGCACAGGGTGAACAGAAATTTGTAAACCCATTTGCCAGTGGGAAAGAGCTAATCCATCCTTCCTTTCCTCTTAGCCTTTATCATACTAATCCAGTCTTTTCCATGATTCCCATAGAAACAGCCATTAGACTTAGTAAGACTCTCCTTTTCTAAATTTCATAGTGACCATCAGGCCACCTCAAATCCCTTGTACATGAACTCACTTTTTTATATCTGTTTTCTGAACCAATCGTGCTTTCTTTTATACATGTGCTCTGTGGTGCCCTAGTCACAGGTATCAGTCACTGCTAGTGTCACCAAAGGGAACTTGTTCTCCATGGCTTTCTTTCCTGGGGCCTTACTGATCCTGGTGCAAGGTTTTAGCTCCAAATTATGCATTTGCATAATGTAGCATTTAGCAGCGAATGGTTTTTACCAGACTACATGAAGAATGAAAAGGCTGCAAAAGAAATATCAAAGAGAGACAGGACCTGGTACCAGATGCACCTGATCAGGTGGGGCTGGTCCAGACAACTGTGGTGGGACTGGGTGGGCCAGGCATAATGGCAAAGGGCTTGGTGGAGTCAAGACTAAGGCAACACAAGCTGTACACCTGAAACTAACACAAAATAATATGAAATGTAAACTAACTAAATAAGACTAGTTCAAGCAACATAGCCCTGAAGCTACCAAGGGTTGCTGCTGGGGCCCACTCAGAGAGGGATAACAGAACAATGGAGAATGGAGAACAATCAATGCTAATGGGTCAGATAGACAACAAGCCTTTACCACAAGGAATCCCATACAACCAGCATTAGGCTCATGGGATCATGACTGACAGGAGCAGTGGAGGTAGCATCAGCCAACGCAGAAGTTGAGTTTTAGTAGGTCAGGCACAAAAATATGGAATTAGACAGAAAGGATACATTCAGAAGGCCACACAAAAATAAGGGGGCCCTGATTGTCATGACTTAGTGGATTGAGCATCAGCCTGCAAACCAAAGAGTCCCCGGTTCGATTCCCATTCAGGGCACATGCCTGGGTTGAGAGCCAGATCCCCAGATGAAGGCACATGAGAGGAAACCACATATTGATGTTTCTCGCCCTGTCTTTCTCCCTCTCATTCCCTCTCTCTAAAAATAAATTTTAAAATTCTTTTAAAAAAAAGAAAGAAAGAAAGAAAGAAAGAAAAGTCAAGGAGTTGGTACAGACATGCCAGAAAATAGATAAGAAAAGAAACATCTGAAACATCTGAAATTTAAATGATCCTTGTCCCCTCCTACCCCCCTACCCCCTTCTTATGAGGAAATTCAGGGTAAGACTGAGTCTTCCTGGGAGAGACAAATGGGCCCATCTGGGACAAGAGGGAAATACAGCTCAATTTACTCAACTGAATCCCTGAAAGCCCTCATAACTGCTCAAATCTCCCCCTACTGTGAGCCTCACTATTTGTGACTGTGATGTCTATGGCAGCTCTGGTCCTGTTAATAAAAATAAGTCATTTTAAGAGTAAAAGACACTTTATTCTACTGTTAATTGTATGATTGCTTCTCTACAGCTACATCGGCACTCCTAACAGGTCAGCCACAGATAGCCCCTGGAGTGTACACCATCTCCCTGGTAATTACAGACAGACAGGACAGGCAGTGCGAGCCCCGAGAGAGTCTGACTGTGGAGGTCTGTCAGTGCCACAACAGGGACGTCTGTGCAGCCCCACCATTCCCTGGGCCCCGGTATGAAGAAGAGCCGTCATCAGGGAGGCTGGGGCCTGCTGCCATTGGCTTGATATTCCTCGGCCTTTTGCTGTTGCTGCGTGAGTACACCAAGCTCCCTTCTTTCCCCCCGGGGTGTCGGCGCTGGCAGGGGCCATCACACTACTCGGCGGTGCACTCTGCAAAGCAGAAGAAAGGTTCCCTGGTTGTTTTATAGGCAAGGCTGGGGAGAAATGGCATTTTCGAAAAGATTCTGAAATGTTTCAGTTAACATGTCACTTGCACCTATATTCATACACAGCAAAGTAGGTCATATATGTGAGTCATAGCCTATAATCAGGAGTGTTAGACATTTGCAAAAGATGTAAGCAAGTCATAAGTGTTAGACATTTAGAAAACAGCACAAGAGAATCAATCAAGAGAGAAATAAAATGTACGAACACTCTACACACATCAGTAATATATTTACAGTCAAAATAATGACTTAATCCATGAGACACTCTCTAAAATGTCTTCGCCATATTTAAGTATCATGAGGTTCTAAAATAAACAGAACCTTGGACAAATGAATTTAGGAAAAATATATAGGATATCACAGGATTTGAGCTTTACAATACAATTCAATATAGCATAAGCATTAGTGTTTAATTTAATACTTCATCAAAATAGCTTATCACTTGAATACATACCTCCTTTAAAGTTTCTATACATAATATGATTATTGAACACATTTAGGGAAACTATACACATATATTATTTTTTAATGAGAGTAAAATATATTCAACAGAAGGTTTCTAAAAAGTTGCCTTTAAATGAAAATCTTATGAATCAAGTCATATTTTTAAGTTAAAAGAACTTTTGGTGAATTCTTATATAAATAAGAGAAATCCTTGATAAACTCACAATCACTTCCCTAATTTATTATAAAACCATAGACTTTTAGAGGTAAGATAATTTTTCATTATGATCAAATCCACCATTCATTTCAATTTTAATTTATGAAATACTTTTAAACTATATAGAAGTACAGAAAATACATGATAGGCACAAATATAATCATAACTTAGTTAAAAGATATTAATATTTGCACACACATAACCTTATAACTATAATCACCACTTAGACTTAACAGATACTAATATTTTTGTATTTTCTCAAATCTGTTTCTTAAAAAGAGAAATTATGATACATATATCTAGTGGCCTACCAAACATGCCATATAGTCTCCTTCTTTTTTCCCCAAAGGTGTTTACTATTCTGAAGTTATTGTGCAGCATTTAGTTAACTAGCTGATATTGATACCAACAGTTTCAAATTTTCAATATTATACTAGTTTCAACAAACAAAGATTTTTCCAGTGCTTATATGTGAGTCTTGATGCTTGCTTCCAACTGAAACGGGAGCTTGATTCTGGTTTTCATGCTGTTCACAGATTTATGCATATCTAACTAGATGGGGAAAGATTAGGCCATGATAAAGTTACAATAGAAGGGAATAAAAGAAATATTGCATATATTTTGCAGAATCTTGAGTAAAATACAGTAAGTACAAAAAGAAGGAAAGGTGTTTCCAGAGAATAATATTTGAGTCAAAGCCAGAACTTAGCATGTCGTAGGCGCCAAACACCCTTGGGAGGCTGACACATGGGAAAGATGGAGTGAAGGTACAACTGGAGAATGCTTGGGGACTAATTTGAAAGGCCTTACAAACACATGGTATCTGCACTTTAAGATCCGAGAAAGGGGGGTTGCTGAACATATTTGAAGAAAAGACTAGATGTTAGAAAGATAACACTGGCAGCAGTGCATACTGTGAATTAGAAAAAAAAAAAACAACAATCAGAAGGTTGCTGTAATAGTTCAGAAGAGAGAGGCTAACTTCAGAGCCTTGACGTGAGGCTGGAAAGAAGCATAACATGAATACATGGAGAGGATTTGGAGACTGATGGACAGAAAAGGTGAATAAGAAGTCCAGGTGAACCATTTAATTCTGTTGTTGCTGAACCCATTCAATAAAATTTAAAATACCAGGAAAGTTGTAGATATGTAAGGTGGCAATGATGAATTTGATTTTGAAATGTTGTATTTTGAGGTGTGGATATGTCCTGCAGGCCACTGAAACTTTGTGATTATGACTCAGGATGGCAGTCAGAAAAAATACTGTGTTATTCCCACAACCATATTCGCTTCATGTGATCCTAGCGTTTGAACACTGCCATGTTTTTAATTTTTGTCCAGAACACAGAACATAACATTTTTCAGCCTGTAAAAATACACTCAACACTTGGAAAATTTTTCTGTAGAGACATATAAAAACCAAACACGCATTGCACATAAAATGATAAGTAACAAGTTTCCTAAGACTATAATTATAATGCCCACCTAAAAATACTGACCATACAGGTGTACATCACCTTTCAAAACTAATTTGCCAACTCACAATATTCAATCCTTCTCAAACATTTCATAAAGTCATGTAATAGAAAATGACAACAAATAAAGCTCTTAGAAGTAATCATTTATATACAGATAACGTTAAATTTTGAGAAAATACAGTAATTACATCCAACCTACTTTTTACACTTGGCCTAATTTTACATATATATGACTGAATAATTTGCATATAAGTGATGTGGCCTGTCCAAATAATACCAGCAAGTCCTTATGGAGCTCACTACTGTCCTTGACCCATACTAACTCATGTAGTCTGGATAACCATCTATGATGTTGTTACTATTTATTCTCCCATTCTT
Source organism: Noctilio leporinus (assembly GCA_004026585.1). Taxonomy (NCBI): domain Eukaryota; kingdom Metazoa; phylum Chordata; class Mammalia; order Chiroptera; family Noctilionidae; genus Noctilio; species Noctilio leporinus. Next base: position 73,116 of record PVIW01002786.1, on the reverse strand, counting down.
TGGGTGAGTTCAAGGAGGCAAGAGAAGATGACATAATGCCCAGCTGGTGAGTAGTGAAAACAAAATTTGAAACCCAAGAAGCCTGACTTTAGTGTCTGTGCTCTTCAACACCTCACTAAGCTGCCTCAATGTGAACTAAGTTCAAACGTGAGACTTAAGTGGTCTTTCCAGGCCAGAGGCAAGAGAAATTAAAGATAATACCTAAGTCACTGGCTACCTAGTTTGGGAAGCACTCCCTTCACTAGCAAAGAGGTGACCATAGGCACTGAAAGAACGATACCCACCCTGGCAGGAAAGCCTCCTTTAATCACTACTAAGAGTGCACTGCTGTTAGATCATCACTCTGCTGGTGGATTGTTGCTGGTTCGATTGCTGTTTATTAAGAGATCATTAGAGACCAAATTATTAAGACACCAAGCCCACCTAAAATCCTGACCATCCATACACCATACACATAACCTCAACATGTACAAATGAATGCAATAATAATAAAATATATTCTGGAAAACAATTGGGGAATTGAACAACCACCTTTATTAGGCAGTAATCAAACAGTACCTATTTTAAGACAACAATATAGTTATCATAAGAATGCCCTGACCTATCTCCTTCATCTCATAGTCATATGAAACATTAGTGTGCTTAATTTACTAAATTTTATTTTATAGAAACTAACTGGGCTTTCTATTAAAGTTTCCAAATGTATTATATAAAAAATACTGCATTTGCTTTGTAACATTTCTGACAAGGGTCACATCAGATCATTTCCAAGTGATTCGTGTGTTTTGATGTTTTGTTTTCCTTTATGCTAGTGGCTCCCCTTTTGCTGCTGACCTGCAACTGTGGGGCGGGTCCCATCGGGGGAGCAACAAATGGATTCATCCCAGTGCCTGATGGCTCAGAAGGAACAATTCATCAATGGGGGATTGAAGGAGCCCAACCTGAAGACAAGGTGAGGATGCGGTTTATAAAACATTTATTTCAATTCTGTAGAACAACATTCTATTTCTATTCAGATAGGAAAAGGGGTAACAGTGTATAAAAAAAGAGACTCCTCCATGGACATGGACAACAGGTGGTATTGACTTTGGGGGGAATGGGTGGGTGGGGAGGGGGACAGAGGGGAGCAAAAAGGGAATGGATGTATACAACAACAATAAATTTTTTTAAAAAAGAAAAAAAAAAAGAGACTCCTTGCCCTTTGTCAGTCAGTGCTGAAATGGATTGAACCTTTCAAGATCTTAGTTCTTCAGCTGTTAAATCATAAAAATGTTTATTCCAGTAAGAATTTGGGTTTCTTGTAATGTCACCATTTACAAAAAGCCACAAAAATCTGCTTCATTTTTTTAATACATTTATTTTTTTCATATGGTTTGCAGGAAATCACAAACATTTGTGTGCCACTTACAACCTCCAATGGAGTTGATTTCATGGAAAATTCTGGTAAGTGGACATCAATTTTATTTTTGAAAATACTAGTGGGTTAAATAAGAAATATTGAAAAATAGTAACTATTCTCAATTATTTTCTTAATAATTTGCATATATGTGTACATGCTGGGAGATGGTATCATTGAGGTAGTGCTTCAAGGAAATGGCTTACTATAACATTCTAGTCAATTCTGTGACCTAGCTCTGGCTTCAATAAGTTCATTTGCCCACTGAGGTCACCACTTTTTTTTTTTTTTTTTAAGATTTTATTTATTATTTCCAGAAAGAGAGGAAGGGAGAGAGGCAAAGAGGGAGAGAAACAGAGAAACATCAATGTACGATTGCCTTTCACCTGCCTCCAGCCATGGATCTGGCTGGAGACCTAGATTGCAACCTGATTATGTGCCCTGACTGGGGAATCGAACCAGCGACCTTTGGGTTCGCAGGCTGGCACCTTATCCACTGTGCTACCAGCCAGGGCCAAGAGGCCACAATTTTTAATATCTGAAGATTTGTTATACTTTTTTCAAACATTAATAAGCTGAACTATAGCTTTCAGACAGTCAATTATGAATTTAATTGGAAAGGATTTTACACACATAGGAAAATGTAAAGGAAAATGAAACAAACACTATATACCCACCGCCCAACTTTGACGCTTCTTAACATTATATTATTTGCAGTTAAAGTCCCCTGTGTATATGCCCTCAATCTTGTTGCATCTTTATCCCCCAAAACTAATAGTATCTTGATTTAAGTTCAATGACCAATTCTTATTTCAATCATAATGGGACTAGATCACTTATGTTATCATATAGGTGAAATTATTTCTTTGGTTTACCAAAGACTATGTTGATCATATTATCTCAATGCCACAACTAAGGCGTAAACTAGAGAAACAGTAAGACCTAATGCCTAATATTAAAGTTTTTCCAAATTTCATACTTAGCAATAGATTGCTTTTAAATATTCAGCCTGCAAAATCTGCATGAGATGTTCCCCAAAATGCAACTGCCTGTCTTTATCAGTGACTCCAGGCCTCACCTGGTTGCCCATTATAATTACATAGCAAAAACTACATTCAGAATTCTCTAGGAAGAACTTTCCATGAACGTGTAATGTAAAGGTAACAGAAAGAATAGTTACAACTTATTAAATTTTCCTCAGACACCAAGGGATGAAATTAGCATCTGCTTATTTGCACATTTCCTCTTTGGTTTTTATATTGAGTCAATATGACAGCTTACTTACCTTTTGTTCCCCTGAGAACAAATAAGCACTACTGCATTAGAAGCTTTCCATGACTATGTGCTGAATATTCTGTTTTTACTTTTCCATTTCTGGATGTTGTCACTGAAAATCCACTTCCTTTGCATATTTTTCAATTAGTATCTTTTCAGAACTACTTCGTCTGCTAATATCCTGTTACACTCCCACCTCCACTGTCGCTCTCACGTAACAGACAGAGGACTGTTCTTATCACCTCTAGTTCTATAATTGGGTTTTCTCCCACTGATTTGCTTTACTCCATATCATGGATATCAAAAACCAGGAAAAAGAAACATCACGGCATGAGCGGTTACGAATTTTCTCCCTTCATTTTAGACATTTGTACAAACACATGTGTCAGAGAAATGACGGTGGACGAAACTTTGGGAATAGGGCTGTCCACCAACCGCGGCGCAGCTGTGGGATCTGGAGCGGCTGCAGGATTTGGAGCAACCACTACGGCACTTGGCATCTGTTCCACAGGACAAACGGGGACAATCCGAACAAGGCATTCCACTGGGGGAACCCAGAAGGAATGTGGGGAAAGAGAAATAAGCATGAGTTTCTTGGAGTCCTACTTTTCTCAGGTAATGTGGTAAAAAAAAAAAAAAAAAAAATTGTGGCTCTGATCTCTTATTTACATTACAGATCTTTTTACTTGACTATATTTTAGTTTGGCAGTTCATGGTTTTATAACTTGTGACAATGTAAGAAAAAATTGGAGCTCTCTGCCTAAGTAATACAGATGCTCTAGGATGGCAGCCCAAATTAAACTACTGGTCAAAAGGAATAAGGAATAAGTAGGCACAGTGGGAGAGAACATAACAAGTGGTGCTTTATCCTTCCAACTGGAATAGCAATGGACAGCAAACTCTTTGGCGTTTCAGGACCAGCAGCTCCCTGCTTAGGCATACAAGCAGTTTATTTTGTATTTCCTATACCATAAAGGATGTCAGAACATGTATGTGTGTATATGTATGAGAAAGGGTTATAGTATTCGTCACATTTTCCAAGGAGCTCCTGACCAAAAAAGTTGAAGAACCATTGAATCAACGACCACTCCCCAAAAAGGGGAGAAGAAAGAACATGATTGAAGACCAGATGGGCATAGAACCAAAACAGGACAAAGGTGCAAGAACAGAGAGGACTATGGGAGGCAGGTTGCTTCCTCCTGGTTGGTGGGTTATCATTAGAACAGATCTCACATAGATCTGGTATCAGAACTGGTGGTCAGTGCCAGGATCTTGCCCTTGTCTGAGCAGATAACGGCTAACACTGTGTTTGAGGGTAGACTGGCAGGGAGGGCTTATTTGACAGGGTGAAGGTTTGGGGGTATTCTAAGGCGGTGTGGGTTCTAGTTACCAGACTGGCTCCTACAAGAGCTGCAGGGTCTAGGCAAAGGCCCCGGGCTGGGTGACAGCTGTGTCAGACAGTGCATGGTGGGATGCCTCTTCCCTACCTCCAAACACAAAGATACACATTAACTCAACTACACATGGACACCCTCACACTTGGCCCAGGGAGTAACCTACTTGTTTTGTAGGCCGAAATCCATGTAAGTGCCTTCAAAATCGAGAAGTAGAACGTCAGCCTAGGTCAGGCTCAATTTGGGGGAAATGTCAACTTCAGTACTCTCCAACCACCCGCTGATTTCTGGGAGATTGTTGGTACGAAGAGTACGTCTTCACATCTATGGATTACCTAAATAATGCATTCATAATCAAACCTTAAGTTCTATGAATGGTATTAGTCTTCCACTGAGTCTCTCTTAAAATTAATTTGTCTACTTTTTTTTTTTTTGCACCTTTAGAAAGCATTTGCCTGCGCAGAGGAAGACAATGGCCAGGAAGCAGCTGACTGCTTGCTGGTCTATGACAGCGAAGGATTGGGTGCCCCCAGTTCTCCTGTGGGCTCCCTGGGTTGCTGCAGTTTTATTGCCGATGACCTGGACGAGAGCTTCTTGGATTCACTGGGCCCGAAATTTAAACAATTGGCAGAGATAAGCCTGGGGCTTGATGACAAAGCTAAAGGATTTCAGTCACTCACCCAAAACAGCGATTCTGGGATGGGAACCTGCAACCATTCTGTGCAAGTGCCGCAGACAAAATCTTGTAGGTGCAAGATTGTGTTAGATTGTCAAGGAGCTTCTGCTTTGTCTGCTTCTGGCTCTATCCTCCAACCAGCCATTTCCATCCCTGACCCTTTGCAGCAGGGTAGCTATTTGGTAACAGAGACTTACGTAGCTTCTGGGTCCCTCACGCAACCTCCCATTGTCACCTTTAATCCACAGCTCACGCAAAACTCTATGGTGCCTGAGAGAATGATATGTCCCATTTCCCGGGTTCCTGACAGCCTATGTGGTCCCTCTGAGCTACTAGGGTCGTGTAATAGGATCTATACAGAAGACTCTTGTTCCCGTCTGATACAACCAGAATGAACTGGAACAGCATATGACCACATAAGGATATTTGGACCAAATTATCTATAATAGCATAGCAAGTCTCACAGCATCGGTCTAATTTGGCACTTAACTGCTACTCTGATAAAATGGTCATTATTACAGTTTTCTAGTTCTTATCCCCAAAGTGAATACGTTGCCACTCTTAATTCTCAAATACTATTCTAGTAGTAAATGCTAATTTTTTTTTAAAAAACCTTAACATATTCAGAACGAGAACTTCTCCACAGTTTTAAAACCTTTACTTTTGCAGTGCCAAAGAAAGCTGTTTATCACTTTAAAATACAATGAACTTTATGTAGATTAAGCACTTAGAATCAAGAGTCCCAGTTGTTGTCTCTATCACCATTTCTTACATCACTAATAATCATGTAAGAGTCCTATGGTGTTTGCTAAAGCATTTTGAGCTGCTTGAGAAAATATAAAAGAAGTCACAGTTGAACTTTTTCCATCTTCTTGGTGCTGGGAGACTCTAAGTGAATCTTTTGCTCAAGCTAAGGGCTATTGGCTTATGCATCAAACTTGCTACATCTTTATGCCTCATTCTAACAGTAATACAATTTTATCATAGAACATTTAAGAAAGTTTAACATGGTGTAAATAGTATTTTGGGTTTCTTTAATCATCTTGAAATGATTAACCAAAGAAAATGTTTTACACTGTACTCCTTCCTACATGCTTCTCGGTGACAAATCCTGTGTTAATAGTTAAAAGTGTTCCTTATTTTTTAAATATCAGTGGGTGGATGCAATTTACGTATGATGTTTATTTTGTTAACAGTGTTTACAGACTTGGTGGAAATTCAAAACATAGCTTTTCTCATAAGCAGAAGGGGCCTCTGATTAGAATAACACAAGATGAAACTTATACATATGTATTATATACAACATTTCAGGTCAAATAGGCTATGAAAGAGGATTACCAGGAACCTCTATTTTTTGCAGGGTTCATTCCTTTTAAACTAAACAGCTATAGCCATTTAATTCTTGAGCATAACAATGTTAGGTTAGTGGAGGTTTAGGACATATTATTTCATGCATGTTATGATGGCAATGCAGTTCTTCGAATCATTTCTGGTCATTCAATATCCTCAGCCTTGAACCCATAGAGAGCACTCCATCTGGTTATCAACATTATTGTCTTAGCTGAGTCTTTAAAAGGTCATTGTCCAGTTCTATTATCCTTGATTGCAGATAAAATACTCCTCTCATTTTTTTTTTGCCATATTCAAAACTGACATTTGTTTTTCCAGATGGAATGCACACTAATAAAGTGTTTGTGTTTTAACCCAAAAGGGTGCAGTCTTGAGGACACCTTGGAGAAAAGGGAAACCCTAAAATTTCTTACATCTCCAAGGCCTATCCCAAAAGTATCAAGCCAGTGTCCATGTAATTAAAAGTTTGCGCGGCCAATACTTTCGGGACAGACCTCATAGTATTCTTCCCTGGTGGAGATACTACGACTAGCAGGAAGGCATGTGCTAGGATAGCCTGAGAAGCACAGGCAGGTCTTCCAAGTCGAGGCTGCTGCTGTAGTAAACCCTACAGTGCACTTGTCATGAGGGCAACTTGGCCCTAGGCAGCAGCCTGATGATCCTGAGGAAATAAATCCCCTTGCTTTTACCACTGGGCACCTCTTCTCTCACTTTGCAAGAGATGCTTTCTCCGGAATCTAGCACACACACCATTGATCTGCGCCTCTGTTTATATATAAAAGTTAAATTAAGAGTCATCATAACCCTTACTCCAAATTCAAAAAGTGTATTCAGGATCCTCAAAGCATTTTAATTTTGCCTCTTGAAACCCAGCTGATCAGAAACGGGAATTTTGCTGCATTGCCAGACTGCAAAGGAAACCATGCCACTGTAGCAAAGGCTATATAATGAAAAGAGTTGAAATGAAATGTCTTTTGAAACAAAAACAGATCAATCTTTTCTAGAAGGACCTAAAATTGATTTGCCATGTAAAATGAAATTCAAAGCAAAAAAAAAAAATGTATGTGTATTTTTTCAAAAATAAAAGTTGTTTTAAGCAAAAAAAATTGTACTGTGTGTTTATTTGATGAATCATCAATATTGAACAGTATATAGTAAAACTTGAACAGTATAACATTGTTATAAAAAAAACTAGCAACAGATACATATATAGCAAGCCTTTATATAAAGCTGAACTACTTTCCATAATTAATTCATATGTTTGATAAAAGAAAATGGCTTACATATATGCTTTTATCAGTATACTACATTTTTTTTCTAGCTGCTACTTATTCTGCATCTGCCCAGGAAGGAAAAAAATACCTGAGGACTCAGGATCTCTTCTTCAAGTGGATCCAGATGGTGCTAGATGAGGTCAAGGCAAACTTTTACTAACTGGATGCTTCAACTCGTTTATTATTTTTTGGGCAATTTAGAATCCTCTTTCAGGCAAAAGTTTTGGCATTCTATGATGACTCAGACAGAAAAGATGGAATAGAGAGAAGGTAAGATTTCTAGCCTAAGACAATGAAAAAAATAATAATAATTGGACCATGGCTCTGGTGACAGCCATTAGCCACAGCAGTGGGTCTGCTCCCTAGTAAATGCCTATTATTGTGTCTTTTTTAGGAGAGATGCCACAAAGTCAGTCCCTTCATAACTTCAGATCTTGCTTCTGACTGACCTACCTCATTCTTAAATGCAGATTTGGACCTGGGGCCTAGGAAGCAGAAACTGACTTAGAGTGAATGTGGAGTGAAGAAACGTGGATGGCTTAACTTGGTGTTCCAACTCAATTTCAGGAAAGTGAAAGCCATGTAGGTAAATTCCAAAAATATCGCCAGTGTTTCCTATTCTTAGAAAATTCAAGGAATAAAAATCTTACCTTTCAAAGATTAAGGGTGTAAAAAGAATACATTCAACTAAGTAGCTTCAAGGCAACTACCAATTTACAAACAAGCAGAAGTTTGGAATCTTCCCTTCTCAGCAACTCAGCATTTTCTCAGCTCCTTATACGATACAAAGAGTAATTCTGAATCACAGATTATATGGCTTAACACTCGTTCAACGTCGTGCAAGGTTGTTTTATGTAGGGGAAATAATTGATCGGAAAACAAGACATACATTTGTTTAAAGTCCAGGTGACAGAAAGGACATGTTTTCCATGACAAATACTGAGATTCCTTCTCCTCTTCCAGCTCCAGACTTCACTGAGATTCTTACCATGACAGACATCAAGACCTTGGCCATTCTAGGTTGGTGTCTTTACTTTCTTTTTCATTTATACATTGGCCTTTTTTTTTTTTTCAAATATATACCTAAATATCTAAACACAACACACTTGTAGTTAAAACTCAAGAGAATGATAGTCTGAAAGAGCAAGTGTAAATGAATGCAGTTCCACAGTAGGAAGAAATGAGCTATGGTGAGGGCTATCTTCCATGTGACCAGGAGAGCTACCTACTCTAACTTAATTCTTGAAGTGATCCTTAAATTATAGTCATGAAAACAGAACTAAGGAAAAGCAAAGTCACTTCCTCAAGGTCATACAATAATGTGACACAAATGTAAAGATTTAATTGATCATTATTCAGTGCAACTGAATAATTATTATCCTCAGAATAATCTGTTTATGTTCAACTCTATAACTAAATAGAACATGAAAATTTTTAAAAGAATAGAAAGAGAACAATAAAAATTATTTTTCTAATTTAAAGCATTAGGAATCTAGATAAAATTCTAAAGATTAAAGAAGCAGTATACCATAGGCATACACACACAGGGGTGGGCAAAAGTCGGTTTACTCAAAACACAGTTCATTCTTGCATTATTAGGTATTAATTATTGTATTATTTCCCATATGAACAACTGTAAACTTACTTTTGCCCACCCTTGTATACACACACATACATATACAGAATAAAGAGTTCTCTATATCTATATATCTAACACTGAAAGAGAGAAATATATTAACAGAATGCAAATACATGATTTGCTGCTGTTTTGAAGTGTATGTACAGTTATTTTTCAGAGCACAATAACCAACCCTTTTCCACATTTAATTAACAAAAATAAACTATGTACAAGTCATAGGGTCAATAAACTCCTTAAGACTTACTCTAAATGTACTTTTCAAAAGAGGTTATGAAACATGTGTCTAGATATAAACATAACTTTTTAATAAATTTGTTATTTGTATATATTGTGAAATGATCACCACAATAAGTGTAGTTAACGTCTGCAACCTTACATAGTTATAAAAAACATTTTTCCCAGGATGAGAACTTTTAAACTCTATTCTCTTAGCAACTTTCAAATATGCAATTCAGTAATGTTAACTGTAGTCACCCTGCTGTACATTACATCCCCAAGGCTTATTTATATTGTAACTAAAAGTTCATATCTTTTGATCCCCTTCACTCATTTTCCTACCCCCACCCCCTCATCCTTGGCCTGTGGCAACCACCAAATTGTTCTCTGTATCTATGAGCTTGGTTTTTGTTTTGTATGTTTTTTAAATAATGTTAAATAGGTTCATTCATCTTAGTGTTTCCATGATTACTTGTGGAAAACAACACTTTAACAACTAAAACAACTGTTTTACTCCTTAAAGCCATCTCCATTGAAGTACATATTCTTGAAAGTACACGCAGCCATTGTATTTTTAATTTTATGTCTCAGAACATCTTTGATGATTTCTGTGGGCTGAATTTTCGTTATTAAATTAGAAAGCAGTAAGTTTCATGTTCATGTTCTCATGTTTCATGAGAACACAGAACATCAAGTTGTGATAATATAAGCAAAATATTAATATTGAAAGAATATGTATGTTCTCATTTTCTCAGAAGGCACAGGAAGTATTGACATTGTTTCATAATCAGGAAAGGATTCCAAACAGCATTCTTAATTATAAAGCAGTACAGAATCAGGTAATCCTGTATTTATTTAAATGACATAATGACATGGTATTCACTCCTGTAAGAAGACATTGTCATTAAGCCAAAAATGAGTATCTAAACACAAAATATGAGATTAACTTCAGTCATGTCTTCACATGTCCACCTGACTAGTACTGATAATAAGATTTATATGTTCCTAACTAAGAGGTAAAACACACAAAAACACACATGCACACTATTTGCCTCAGGTAACTATGTAGCTTGGCTTAGCTGAAGCAGTGTCTTTCCATCTTCAAACCCATGGACCAGACACTAATACTTAGTGTGTGTTGTAGAAACAAAGTTTTTACATGCAAGAAGTCTGCTCTCTAGATTTATATTCAAAAGAAAAGAATCACTTAGATTTTTAGCCTTTCTTTAAGTAAAGCACAATGAAGAGGTCTTGTTTAACCAAATTTTTCCTTATTCTCATCCCGGGCTGATATCCACAACTTTTCATTAGAGGAATAAAAATGAATATGAAGAGCCCTAACTGGTGTGGCTCAGTGAATTGGCACCGGCTGGCAAACCCAAGGGTCACTGATTCGATTCCCAGCCAGGGCACATAACCAAGTTGCAAACCAGATCTAAAGCCAGGTGCCCAGTTGGAGGCAGGTAAAAGGCAATCATACACTGATGTTTCTCTCCCTTTCTTCCTGCTTTTCTGCCCTTCTCTCTCTAAAAATAATGAATAAAAATCTTCTTAAAAATGTGTATTAAGAAATGGAGGCATTAGTCAAAGGGTACAAAGTTTTACTTATACAAGACAAGTAAGTCCTAGAGATCTACTGTACAGCATGGAGTCCTATAGTTAACAATATTATATTGTATACTTAAAATTTTGTTCAGAGTGTAAAATTTATGTTAATAGATGGGTGTAGTTTGGTACACCAGTTAACTCATATTTGCACTTGTATTGGCTTTTGTATAAAACTGATACTCAACGATATCTTAAGTGTTCTGCTCACAAAAAATAAAAAAGAATAATAACAATCAATAAGATAGTATAAGTAAATGTTTGGAGGTGATGAATAGATTTATGACTTAAATTGTGGTAATGATTTCATGGGTATATGCTTGTCTCCAAACTCATCATGTTGTATACATTAATTATATACAACTTTTATATGTCAAAAACTTAATGTGTTAGACCCTTAGTCTAATAAGTTAAGACAATATTCATTTTTCTGCATCTTCCCTCTGCCTCTCAGCTCATATAAATCTCTGGATTTTTTGCTCAGAAATATTTTATTGGCTGCTAATACTTATATTCTAAGTTGATTTTCTAACTAGACATTCTTTCTCTATACACTTTCTTGGATCATGGAACTATCATTTTTTGTGCTGGTCTTTAAATATCTTTTAAAGATGCAAACCAACAATAAAGGCATATTTGGCCAAGATGACACAAGTGCTTCTCCTCTGTGCAACAAAGACTCTCTCAGGGCTTCCAGGACAAGCCAACACACGCTATTGCTAACTTAGCCAACCAAATCTGGATAGAATGTCTCCAGGAAAGAACAAGTCAGGAGGTGCTGTTGAATATTTTAATAGGAAACATAGAGTTGTTAGGCAAAGAAAACATGCTAAAGTTTGTAGAAAATCAAAACTACTATAGGAGGACCAAAGAGAAAATTTTAAAATCTCACCCCATCCATTAGTTAATCAAACATGGTGTTAATGATGTTCATTCTTCCTATCCATGAGCACATATGTCTTTCCATTTATTTGCATCTTCTTCCATTTCTTTCTTCAATGTCTTATAATTTTCCAAGTATAAAGATGTACAATTTTACATCCTTGATTAGGTTTATTTCTAGGTATTTTATTCTTTTTGTAGCGGTTGTGAATGGGATTGTTTTCTTAATTTCTCTTTCTGTTAGTTCATGATTGGCATATGAATAAGTACCTATCAACAATAACATTAAATGTAAATGGCTTAAATGCTCCAACCAAAAGACATACAGTAGTTGAATGGATAAGAAAACAAGACCCATATTTATGCTGCCTCCAAGAGCTACATCTCAGATCAAAAGATACACACAGACTAAAAGTAAAGGGATGGAAAAAGATATTTCATGCAAATTGAAAGAAAAAAAACCTGGGGTAGTAGTACTTATATCTGACAAAATAGACTTAAAATAAAGGCTATAGTAAGAGACTCTAAAGAAGATACTACATAATGATACAGGGGATAATCCAATAAAACAATATAACCATAGTAAGCATTTATGCACCCAACATAGGAACACCTAAATATTTGAAACAAATCTTGATGGACATAAAGGCAGAGATCAATAGAAATACAGAAATACAGAAATAGAAATAGAAATAATCAGGGATTTCAACACTCCATTGACTTCAATGGATAGATCTTCCAGACAGAAAATCAACAAGGAGACAATGGCCTTAAATGACACACTAGGTATCTTCAGAGCATTTCACCCCAAAGCAGCAGAATATACATACTTTTCAAGTGCACATGGAATATTTTCTAGGATAGACCACATGTCAGAGCATAAAACAAGTGTCAATAAATTTACGAATACTGAATTGTATCAAGCATCCTCTCTGACCTAATGTTATGAAAGTGGAAATCAATCACAAGAACACTGAAAAACATACAAAGACATGGAAGCTAAATAACATGTTATTCAACAAAGAGTGGGTCACAAAGCGATAAAGGAAGAAATCAAAAGATAGCTTGAAACAAATGAAAATGAGGACAAAACAATCCAAAATCCCTGGGCCACTGGGAAAGCAATTCTAAGAGGGAAATTCATAGCATTACAGGCTTATCTCAAAAAATAAGAAAAAGCTCAAATAAACAACCTAACTTTACATTTAAAAAAACTTGAAAAAGAGCAGCAAATTAAGCCCAAAGTGAGTAGAAGGAAAGAAATAATAAAGATCAGAGCAGAAATAAATGAAAGAATCTTTAAAAAGGATACAACAGCTGGTTCTTTGAAAAGACAAACCAGATTGACAAAACTGACTCATCAAGAGAAAAAGAGAGATAGGACCCAAATAAATAAAATCAAAAATGAAACTTAGGAAGCTCAAAGAATTCCAAACAAGCTGGACCCAAAGAGACTTACACCGAGGCACATCATAATTTAAAAGTCTCAAGAAAAAAGCAGACAGTTACCTACAAGGGAGCACCAATTAGACTGTCATCTGATTTCTCAACAGAAACATTTTACTCCATAAGAGAATGACATGAAATATTCAAGGACGTAAAAAGCAAGGCTACTACATACCCAGCAAGGCTATCATTTAAAAGAGAAGGACAAACAAGGAGCTTTCTAGACAAGAAAAAGCTAAAGGAGTTTGTTAATGCCAAACCAGTATTGCCACAATGGACTACTGCTTAGCCATACAAAAGAAAAAAATTTTACCCTTTGCAACGGTATGTATGGACCTGGTGAACATTATGCCAAGTGCAATAGCCCCGTCAGAGAAAGACAAATACCATATGATATCATGCATATGTGGACTATAATGAACAAACTGAACTAACAAGCAAAACAGACAAGCTCAAAGATGGAGAACAGGATAACAGCCATTGAGGGGGTGAAGAGATTGAGCAAACAGGATAAAGGACTCACGGACGTGGACAACAGTATGGTGATTGCTGGAGGGAGGGAGGTATAAGGGAACTAAATGGCAATGGAAAAAACTAAAAAAAAGATTAGATAGAAAAATAATGAGAAGTGAAAAAATAATGGTATATTATACATATGTTAATGATTAATGAAGGATAAACTTAAAAGGTTTTTGGTTTGGTTTGGTTTTTTAAATTCTGTGTTTTAAGTTAATGGTTAAGAGTTCAGGGTTTGGAGCCGAAGTACTTGAGTTCAAATTGCAGCTCCACCACTGACAAATTGTGTCTTTGGGCAAGTTACTTAACCTCTGTGTACCTCTTTGTAGCTTACAATTTTGATTTTCAAAATGAACTCAACTCAAAGTTAAGCGTGTTGACATCCAAACAACTGAAACTCTACAAACTCAAAGCCTCTGTATCATCTGATGGAAAGCCTTGTTTTGCAGAAGCTGAGAAAACAGGCTAAATGGTAGCTTATTGATCAAAGGCAGAGTTAGCAATTGACTAAGCTAATTCTCTCTCTGCAACTCCAAACTGCAACTGTGAATTTCTTTTTCACTAATCTTTTGCTTTAGCCACAGGCTTGCTCTGTCTAGTCTATTCTGCCCTGGAAATTCCTCTGAATATGCAAGCAAATAGAGATTAACAGCCAAGCTCATGAGAAGCTGCAATTTTCAGTTAAGCTCCCTTGGAAAAGGACAGAATGGGAGGCTTTATTCCCTAGAAGTTTTAATTATGTTATTTCCACCAAGTAGATTAGGGCAGTCAAGTGGCTTTGAGGGGAGGGGCATCACTTGAAAATAAGCATGAAAGGAATGACTCTATTGGCCCAACCTTCAGTAGGACAAAAATATTAGGTAATGCTACTAGAATAGCAATTGCTGCACACACAAAAAATGACCATGCTTTATGTTGTTTCTACATGATCTGTAGCACCAAGTTTCTGGCTAAGTGAAAAGAGTTTTATTTGCAAAAGCTAGTTAACCCAATATAAAATGAAAGGAAGTGAAGTTTGTCTTTACCTTTGCATGTATTATTATCTCATTTCTCCGACATGATCTACCTAATGTTTTCAAAATCACTACTTCCTGCTTCCTTTTTTAAAAATGTGACTGTAGCTAGCTGAAAAGTTCTAGAATAATTTGATAAATTAATTCATAATAAAGTATAAATCACACAAAGCACTTTGTTACTCCCCCTTGGAGTAAATATCTTTAATGTGTAAAATATCTGTTGACTCAGGAAATAAAGTGAAATTTTATTATCACCAGGTCATTAGTCAGGAGGCAGAATGTCCTGTGCATAGATACTGTCCCTCAAATCCCTCATTTGGCATCTGTTCATCTAGGACCACAGAGCACACCTGGGACTCAGGTTTCCCATTCTGACCAAATGACTTAATACATCTAGTCTCTAAGAAATAAAAGTAACTAAATATATTCTATAGAACTTCCATCCTCTTGTTACTACTGAAAGCCAAGAAGCCACAATCTTCCTCTATTGATTTTGTTTGTTTTAGATGGCTTATTCGTATATACTTACTTCTAAAGTGAAAATCCAAGGTATGAAGAACAATAAACCATACTCTGTGAACTTAAGATTCCAATTATTAAAAATTCTGAGGCTTAGACTGATTGCCCCAAAATACCACACAATGGAAACTCACAATGACATTTTATGATCCATAAAGCAATTCTTCACATGAGCTTTCACACGGATTTTACTTTGTTCAACTCTGTCTTCCCAGTAATACTGCCATGCTTCACTTATTGAGTTGTCATCAAATTTACTGATTATTTCAGACGAAACTTCTAATCCTAAAGTTAAGAAAGAGGTACAATGATACACCCTCTTCCCCTTTTATATCCACAGGAGAATTAGTCACAAGACGTCATTGTTGACTGACTTACCTTTATTGTAATAGCTGATTCTGCCTGGGTGTAACTCTCCAAAGGTATGACATTATTCAGGTCTAGCTGGAAAAAAGAAAAGTTACAGTGAATTAACAGACAATTAATTGCTTAGTAAAATAAGAGGTCTGCTTCCAGGAATATAGTAACGTTCAAAATGAATATTACAATTTTTAAAAAATCTTTAAACACAACTGTCCTCAAACAAGCTGGTAAGGGTAAGGGTCACTGTGATCATTAGAACTAAATTATCAAGATCAATATTTTCCCTTTGTCCTAGGGAGGAAGAAAAATAATTTCCAACTTTTATTGTTTCAAAGTTCAGCGTAACCGATTTGCTTAATATCTGAACACATTTCTGTCCAATAAAAATCTCTATTTTAAGTAGGAACTAAATAAGGTAATGACAGGCCCACTGCAAAAACAAAAAAAAGAAAAAAAGAAAAAATGTACAGTTCAAACAAAACAGGTTTAAAAACAAACATTTTCCTGAAACTCTCAGTCACTGGAGACTTTTGATTCTCTTCTTCACATCTGAAAACTACATCAACAATCCAGTTCCTTGGGTGTGTATAAATAAAACCAAGTTAATTAAATAGCTATTTATCATATTAAGAGGTTCTCAATTACTTTTGATTCAAAAGTAAAGTTACTACATAGAAATAATCTGCCATTCATATCTAATTTTGGATTCAAAATAACATTATAACTTTCGATCAGCACAGCTCTTACAAGTTTGTCCTCCAAAGTAGTGATCCCCAATATTTTTTGTGCAGGATACCTGTGACAGACAGCATGCTGGTGGACAAGTTCACACTGAGGCTCTCTGTTCACTTTCCTGGCTTAGAATCCAAAATGTGAGTGAGTAACATCATTATTAAATAACTTTAAATGTGCTCTAACCCATAACTCACACATTGATTAACAAATTACTACATTGACTGGCATGGTACTGAAATTAAAAACCACCATCAACAGATGTTGAAAGTAAATTAAAATGAGTAACTGAATATCTTTAAATCCTTGTTTTTACCTTTACAATGGACATTCTTATTTATGTTAAAATGCTGCTTCTCTCTGCTCACACCATTATTCTGAATCATCTTGAAAAGGTATTTAAAGCTAATATTGTACTTCTTTGTTCTCCAACACTATTGAACTACTTCTATTTCACTTCTTTGTTATTCCTAAGAATGTCACTTGTCTAGGTGCAAAAGGAGTAACTTCCAAGAAACCAGCACTGTTTTCTGTTTTCTGAAGGTTTTTTGGTTTTTTTTTTACCCCCATGTATCCCCCAAGGACATCAGTCACAGGGGATTGGCAGGATGGTTTCTGTCTGGCACAGAGTAAACACTCCTATGCGGGCTATAAGCCTGCAAGTCCTGTCCTGCAAACACCTCATTCCAGCTCAGGGCTGCTATTAGCAACCAGACACTCCCAGGCCCTCTCCCAGCCATGGCTGTTTCCCTTATCTTACAAAGAATTCCCATCACAAATCCTAGGGTGAAACCGAAGCCACAGATCCACTCTGAAAATGGAGTTGGGCAGATACACTTAACATCCCCAAGCATCACACTCCCTTAACGAACGGTTACTTGCTCAACTACGGGGTGTGGGGTGGGGGTGTTGTTTATGGCTTCACACTTGTTGCCCCTGAAAAGGAAAGAGCCTTTATGAAGAGGAGGAAATGCAGAAATGTTCTCCATAGGCGGCTGAACTCCTCCTGCTTTATTCTGCTCAGGCAATGGGGAGGGAGGGGGTATTATCCATAGTGAACCAGGCCTCCCAGCACAACCCCCACCCACGGCTCAGTTCTGTAACATTTACCCTTCCAGGAATATAATAGGCTCTTGCCCTTTCCCCCTTGACCCTCATTTTACATACACACACACACACAATCTTCCAAAATAACGTTGAAAAAGTATCACTTATTCACTTATTCACACATTCAGGAAATATCTACTGAAGACCTTCACTGGGTCAGGCACTGTTTTAGGTGCTAGATACATAAACAGTCCACAGAGGAAAACCTAGCCCTCAGGAAGTTTACATCCGTTGAATGGCAACGGATAATAAAGAAGTAAACGCATCGTCTTAGATTATGAGGTGCCAAGAAGAAAACATGAAGCAGAGGAGCCCGGTGGAGAGCTCTAGGGATGGGAGTAACTACAATGATTAAATGGGTGGGTCAGAGAAGGCCTCGCTGATAACGTATTATTTCAGGAGGGAATAGTTAAGAGCGAGGGAGTAAACTTTGCATGCGTCTGGAGCAGAACCTTCTAGAGAAAGGAAACAGAGAGTACAAAGGCTCTGAGGTGGAGTGTGCCTGGTGCATTAGCCATGTCATGCTGTGATGTAAGTAACTGATAACATACCAGCCTTCCATCATGTGCATGCAACATGAGAGCCCTCAGCCCATGGATTTTAGACATTAGTCAGTAGGAGGGAGAGGCATTTTGCTGGGACATCAAGGCCTTGCTCAGGTTTCCAAGATAATCAAAATAATTGCTACTTTGGATACACCTCAATCCAGCATTACTGTAGTCTTACCATCTTTGAAAATTAGTATGATTAATTAATATTTAATCCCTTAAAATGTGTTCAGCACTCTACTTAGATCCAAGAATAACAACTGTGTTTTCTTTGCAAAGCCAAATACTATTTCCCATCTGTAGTATCTTCTCCTAATTTTCCTCTGTTCCATGAACAGAGTTAACAATCTCCTTAAGCCATTTTGGTTCAGGGACTTTGCATTGAGGCAACCAGTTCTCAGTGACTCACAAGGAGCCCATGGGGAATGACCCAGGAGACACCTGACTCACGGCACAGAGCTCCCTCATGCTTCCAGGACTCTGGTCTGTGGCTGTGCTGTCAGGGCTGACTGGCGTTGCGCACAAGGTGTATGATAGATCACAGGGCTTGCGGTCTGCTGGGCTCCCATCATTACTCTGTCAGTTCTAGCTCAGAAAGACAACAAAGTTTGTCCCACCCTGCTATCATAAGAGGACATCCCCAGCCCCAAGTGGACCAGTGTTGCTTGCTCTCTCCTTGCCTACGGTGGAGGCGACTCTTGGTCCATCTAACTGGGGAGTCCATGAGAATCCCAACATCCTGACTCCTAGTGTCCATGATGATGCTCTTGCCTTGGTTTCTGTGGAAAGAGACTGTGCTCCTTCTCCTGACTAAAGGGAAGAAAAGTCCTCTGCCATTTCTCAAAACCTGATGTAATGCACTGGTCTTCTCAACTGACTGAACTGCTCCAGCTCTCCCTGTCCACCTCTTTTGCCACACTTAGCTCCATGTACATGCTGGACACTTATCACCTCCTAACTATCAGGCCTGCGCCCTGCAACCCTGACTCACACCCACCAACTGTTATTCTTCTTTTGCTCCTGGCTTCAGTGTGGCTGGAGAAAGTACACATATTCAACCAACACATGTATATGCATGCATGGGCATATACATGTACGCACACACCCAATCTCGCAGCAACACTTGCTGACAAAATCCACTGCTAATGTATTATCCACAGTGGATATTCCAAATGCCTTTCCCTACAACACTCCTTTTTACTTCCATTTAATTCCTTCCAGATTTCAACAAAATCTTATTGATCTTCTAATACGTGTTGAATATAAGGGGCTGGGCCCACTATGAATATAATATGACCTCTGCTTTCAAAGTATGACAGTCTTGCGAAAGAGGGATGGGTGGAGTAGCAGACATGGATGAAATAACCACACACCACAGTGTGGTTGCTGCTAGGCAGGTGTATGAATCATTCTGATTAGGGCCACAGAGGGAAAGGAACGGAGGAAAGGGTGAGTGATTGAATATAGAAAATTGGGGAAAGAAGAATTAAAGATGGCTCTCAGGTTCCTGGCCTGGGTGGCCAAATTGACAAGGCGTATGAGGAAGTGAGAAGATTGAGCCAGAGAGGTATGAAGATGTAGAGAAATCTTTTTCATCAGTGTAATGAGTTTGATAGCCTATGAAATTATTATGGTTGTTTGAGGCCCCTATGAAATACCCAAAGAGTAACGTTCCAAGTTTGAGTCGGGAGAGAAAGCTGTGATAGATTTGCACAATGGCAGTGGCTGCAGATTCATGTTTGGTACCAAGTAAGAAGAAATTAAGGAAAACACTCACAAGGCATAGGCATGTAACAGAGAGGCAGAGAATAAAAAATGAATTGAGACAAAACAACCAGAAAAAAACAATTGTGCTCTCATTCTCATTTCCAACTACTTACCAGACTTTTCCAATTAGTTATTGCTCTAGTATCTCAAATTCAATTTTCACCAAAAATAAAAACTCAGCCCTGGTTGGTAGCACAGCGGATAAGGCGCCGGCCTGCGAACCCAAAGGTCTCCAGCCAGGGCACAATAACAAGG
This sequence comes from Noctilio leporinus, assembly GCA_004026585.1. Classification (NCBI taxonomy): domain Eukaryota; kingdom Metazoa; phylum Chordata; class Mammalia; order Chiroptera; family Noctilionidae; genus Noctilio; species Noctilio leporinus. Next base: position 53,140 of record PVIW01002786.1, on the reverse strand, counting down.
TTGTAAGGCAGATCTCCAGCCAGGCCTGGTGTGTAGCTGGAGGCAGGTGAAAGGCAACCATACGTAGATGTTTCTCTCCTTCTCTGCCTCTCTCCCTTTCCCTCTCGCTGGAAAAAAAATAAATAAAATCCTTTAAAAAATATTAAATAAATAAAAACTTACTTTTACTTCTCACATCCCTTCCTGTGCCATAAGGTAAAAATAATGCTTTTTATTTTTTTCACAGATAAATCTGAACTCCCTGACTCTTCACCTACAGTGTCTATGCTTTGAGTTACTCTGGCCTAGCAGGTTCAATGTCTCCTTCACAATTATTCTTCCTTTAAGAATCAGCTCACCAAGCATTTATGCACCACTATGTTTATAGCAGCGCTATTTACAATAGCTGGAAACAGCTTAAGTGCCCATCAGTAGGTGAGTGTATCAAAAAACTGACACATTTCCACAATGGAATACTACCTGTGACAGCATGGATGGAACTGGAGAGCATTATGCTTAGTGAAATAAGCCAGTCAGTGAAAGATAAATACTATACGATCTCACCTAATATAGGAAACTAATGAACAAAGCAAACAAATGAGCAAAATAGAATCAGAAGCATGGAAACAAGGAAGAGACTTACAGTGACCAGAGGGGAGGGGGAGGAGAGGAAGGGGAAAGCAGTGGAAGAGGCTAGCCAAGGTACAGGTATAAATGAACCATGGACTTGAACAACAGGGAGGGGATTGAATGTGGGAGAAGGGGAGGTAGGCAGGACAAAGGAGAGCATTAGGGGAAAAAGGGGGACAAATGTAATATAACAACAATAAATCAATTAAAAAAAAAAAACTTTTCCCTGAAAAAAAGAAAAAAGAATCAGCTCATCACACCACCCTACTCCCCTACCTCCAAAAACAAAGTTTCCTCTAATCTCATGGTTCAAAGTGTGGGTCCCTTCCTTATGATGACATTATACCTTACATATATTTTTAATATATTAGAAGTATTTGTAATTGCTTACAAGTACTTAAAGGTATATTTTTCATAAGATCTATTTTTGTTTCTTTGAATGAAGAAATATTTTATTGCATTGCTAATAAAATGAAAATTAAATATTTGTTGAGCAAGAACAAACTAAACATTGAATTAATGAAGAAAGACATGAACGAAGCTAAACTAGAAAAGATTCCTCCTTTTATTGCCCTTCTCACATCACCCAGAGATATTTCATATTCTTTTTGTACACATACATGCTTTATTAATCAACTTTCTATGAATAAACCTCCTAACCACAATAAATAGGGGGTTTTTTGTTTGTTTTTTTGTTTTTTAAACATTTTATTTATTATTTTCAGAGAGAAGGGAAGGAAGAGAGACAGAGGAGAGAGACATCAATGGATGGTTGCCTTTCACCTGCCTCCAGCCATGGACCTGGCTTGCAACCTTGTTATGTGCCCTGGCTGGGGAATCGAACCAGTGACCTTTGGGTTCACAGGCCAGCACATTATCCGCTGTGCCACCAGCCAGGGCTTCCACTGTGCCACCAGCCAGGGCTGGATTTTTAAATATATATTTTAACAGCCACACATTTCTATCATTTGCTTTTAGGGTACTTCATAAGGTAGCAACCAGATTTGACTCCAAACTCTTTAATATTAATTCTAATACATATACTCATTAGGCTTCCTAATGGAATCAAATATCAGCTATCTATCCAATCATTAGCCAAGAACTGTTGATTTATAAATGCTGGAATGTGTTGGGAGTAAGGAGGCCATGATAGTAGAAAAAAGACGTTAATTTTTGTTAGTTTTTATTAAAACTTTTTAAATTTTTTTATGTTTGAGATAATATTAAGGGACGATACCAGCTAATGACTTGAAGCTTATTCTCACCTATATGTATTTATGAATTCAGCCAATTATTTTGGGAAATACAACTCAGGTAGATATTTTGGAGATATGTAGATGTTAAAGACAATTATTGGCATGATGTATATTTTGAATTCATGTATTATGTTTCTTAAGAAAAGTACATTTAGAGGGAAGACTCCCAAACTCTTTCTATGAGGCCATTATTATTCTAATCCCAAAACCAGGTCAAGACACAACTAAGAAAGAAAACTATAGGCCAATATCTCTGATGAACATAGATGCTAAGATTCTCAACAAAATATTGGCCAACCAGATCCAGCAATACATTTAAAAAATCATACACCATGATCTTTTAATTTACATGGAGCCAAAAACACCCACAAATAGCCATAGCAATCTTGAGAAAGAAGAACAAGGTAGGAGGACTCACAATATCCAACATCAAACTATACTACAAGGCTACTATCATCAAAACAGTCTGGTACTGGCATAAGAATAGACATATAGATCAATGGAACAGAATAGAGAGCCCAGAAATTAACCCAGGACTCTATGGTCAATTAACATTTGACAAAGAGGGAAGGAACATAAAATGGAGTGAAAACAGTCTCTTCAACAAATGCTGTTGGGAGAACAGGACAGTGACATGCAAAAATATAAAACTAGACCACCAACTTATACCATACACCAGAATAAACTCAAGATTGATAAAGGATTTAAACATAAGCAGTGCCACCATAAAGATGGATAAAGGACTTAAACATGAGCAGTGCCACCATAAAGGTCCTGGAGAAAAATATAGGCAGTAAAATGTTAGATATCCTATGCAGAAATATGTTTATTGATACTTTACCAAGAGCGAAGGAAATAAAAGAACAAATAAACAAATGGGACTATATCCAATTGAAAAGTTTCTGTTCAGCTAAAGAAAACACCAGCAAAATTCAAAGGGAACCAACTGTATGGAAAAACATAATTGCCAATGATACCTCAGACAAAGGTTTGATCTCCAAAATATATAAAGAACCAATGTGACTCAACACCAGGGAGACAGACAACCGAATTAAAAAAATGGGCAAAGGACCTGAACAGACAACTCTCTGAGGAAGACATACAAAGGACCCAAAGGCATATGAAACAATGCTCAACATCACTAGCCAGCAGAGAGATGCAAATTAAAACCATAATAAGATATCATCTCACACCAGTCAGAATGACAATCATCAACAAATCAACAAACAACAAGTGTTGGCGAGGATGTGGGACAAAGGGAACCCTGGTGCACTGTTGGAGGGAATGCAGGCTGGTGCAGCCGCTGTGGAAAACAGTATGGGGTTTCCTTAAAAAACTAAAAATGGAACTGCCTTTTGATCCAGCAATTCCACTACTTGGACTATACCCAAAGAATCCTGAAACACCAATTCATAAGAACCTATGCACACCTATGTTCATAGCGGCACTATTTACAATATCCAAGTGCTGGAAACAGCCTAAATGCCCATCAGTGGATGATTGGATCAAAAAACTTTGGTACATTTACACAATGGAATACTACATAGCAGAAAGAAAGAAGGAACTTGTACCCTTTGCAACAACATGGATGGAACTGGAAAGTGTTATGCTTAGTGAAATAAGCCAGTTAGTGAAAGACAAATACCATATGATCTCACCCATTTCAGGACAATAATGAACAAAACAAACAAATAAGCAAAACAGAATCAGAGACATGAATACAATGAATAGAACTTCAGTGGGCAAAGGGAGAGGGAAAGGAGTAGGAGGATGCAAAGAAGGGGAGCAGTTTAGTCAAGAAACTAGCATGGAAGAACCATGGACATAGACAACAAATGGGATTGACTTTGTGGGGGAGTGGGTTGGTGGGGAAGGGGACAAAGGGAAGGAAAAAGGGGATGGATGTCATAAAACAACAATAAAATTAAATTTAAAAAAATTTTTTAAATACATTTACCATAATGTTCATATAATTTAGAGGGGAAACCTGTAAATTAAATATTTCACATCTTGCTAACACTTCCATTTATTTTAAAGCAATAATTAATCCTTTGTAATGGTCACATTTATTTTTGTACACAGATTTATGAAATAGTTCTACTCTTATTCCAGTAGAAAAATGAGCTAGAGAACTAACTGTGTACATCTGACTTTCAACAACTCTCTTCAACTCACAGAGCCAAAAGTTTCAGAATTTTTAAAGAGGAGCTAATTCAAGAATGAGACACTGTGGCCTTGGAATAAATGCCTTACAGAAGGTATACTATTGAAGCTTACTTTTACAATACCTGGGGGAAGTTGAATAACCCAACAAAAATGAAATTTGCATTAGCTATTGCTCATTCTGGAACCTGCAATTATCCTCGATATTAAACAGAAGCCAAATCTTGATACTGAGGCATAAACACCTTGCAAGAACACTAATTCCAGAAAGGACTTATAGTTTCCTGGAATGATTTGTGGAAATGTTTTTGGAAAAGCCTGCCTGTTTAATTAGTTTTCCAGCATGGTGGGGAATAAGAATCATCACCAAGGTGTGCTACCACCCATGTCTGGCTCAAGAGGAAGGAATGGAAACTACAAGAGTACTTCCCTCCAGATTCAACTCTACCCCTGGCACTTAGTACTGTTCTAGGCACTGGAAACAAGGGTAAACTAAGCAGACACTCTTCCTATATATTCAGTCCTCAGCTAACTTAACCACTAACGCTTAACCAGCAGTAGGAGAAAAGTCATGCAGCAGTTAAGCGCTAAAGATAAGAATGTGAACGCTAAAGAGAAGAATGTGAGCGCTCAACAGTAAAGAATGTGGTTCGTCAGGCCACAGAATGAACTCTGCTATTCTGGCCCATTTTTTCTAGTAGCAAATCAACCCTTTATATTTTTACAGGTTCTTTCATTACTCCAGTATCAATAGTTAACCTTTCTTATAAGTTTCATAATCTGGTGCTGATGTTAGTGTTTTCGTTTTTCAAAGAGTTCAAATTAACATTTACACTTGCAATAATTATTATCATTATAATAACTACCATTTATGGCACCCTTATGCGCTAGACACTGCAGAACGCTTCCCATAGATTTTTATTTTTAATTTAATTTTTAGAACAGCCCCCCCATGTTGAGAGCTGTTCATCCAGTTTGACAGACCTGGAAACTGAGACACAAAAAGGTTGCCCAGGTCACACAGCTAGTAACTATCAGAGCGAGAATGCTGACCTCTTGTTACGCTTTGTGTAAGAGATTTTGTAAATCATATCGAACAATGGACCTTTCCCCTTAAGACTTCTAGCATTTTGTCCTAATCGAATCTAGTTAACCAGGGGTCACAGAACTGTGTTTAGATCATCCGTAATTCTTTCTCCCTCAGCTAAAAACAAAACAAACAAACAAACAAACAAACAAAAAAACTGCAAACCTATTGGAAGCAAGTAAGGGGCCTTGGGGAAGAAGTGAAAAAGCCTCGGCCGAGCTAGCAGCCTGAAATTCTGCTCCAGAACCTCGGCTCCCCGGGGGTGGGCCCCACACACCACGTCCGCAGTGACAACGCGGGCTCCCAGGTCACTTGTCTTCCTTCGTGCCACCTGAGCTCTGGGCCCCACGCACAGTCACCAGGCTCGGGGCCTTTCGGCGGCCCTGGGAGGCCAAGCCAGCTGGCTGGACACCGCAGGTCTGCACCGCGGAAAGCTAGGTCTGCCCTAGGGCTGAGCCTGCCTAGGGGCCCAGAGTCCAGGCCACTCTCCCGGGAGGAGGGGATTGGGAAAGAGAAGACGGCGGGGCGGGGCCTGCCACCCAAAGTCCCTGACCAGGGACAGCAAGGTCCCAGGTGCGCGTACCACGGGGGTGCGCAAATCCTCGAGAGCCTCCCTCCTCTGCAAATTCCCCACATCAGCGCCGGCAGCTCCCGCGACCCGGAATCCCTCTTCCCCGGGCACCAGCACTTGGGACCTCGGCTCGGGGCTGCGGCGCGGGCGCCGCGGGGCGAGGACAGGCAGCGCGGGGCGGCGCGGCGCGGGGCGGGGCGGGGCGGGGAGCGGGCGGAGGGCGCCGGGGAGGAGCCGGGTGCGCGCCTGCTGGGACCCAGCCCCGGCGGTGGCGCGGAGCAGGACGGGCGGCCGGAGGCGAGGGCGCGGCGGGGACGAGGGCGCGATGGCGCGGTGCGCGGAGGACGCCCTACTGCTTCTCCTGGTAAGTGTGCCAACCGGACGCGGAGCCGGGCAAGCCAGGGCACCCGCGGGCGCCGAGCTCTCGCCCGGACCCGCCCGAGCCATCCCGGTCCGCCTAGTTTCCATCTTTGTGCCTGGAGGTGGGAAAGGGCTGGGCAGGCAACGGCGGGCTCGAACCCTGGGGCTTCGGGAATACTGCTGGGGCTGAGTTGAGTGGGTTGGAACCGCTCCACTGTTCGTTCTTGCCTGTGCTTGCTCCATAGCCAAGCCTTTCGCCTTTTTCTATCAGTGGTCTGTGGGTGTAGAGGGCCCTGGAGCGGGGAACCCCTTCCCTGGAGATCTGTGGCTTTGTTTGGAGTCTCCTCCCGCGGAAACGTGGAGGCAGATGGAGGCAACAGACGTGCCTTATTTCGGGTCCGCTCAAGTTTTCTGCATTTCCCAGCTACACCGGTTCGCGTCACTGAGCGGCAAACCGCAGAAATAACCTGTGTCCTTAGACTGCAAAAGAAAAAAAAAAAGGCTAAATGTACGGCTTTATTTTGCTTATTAAAGCCACGTTTTAAAATCACCCACACAAAGTTTTAACTTAAAGTTCGGAAAGTTGGTGTTTTAAAATAAACTTAGGTTTTACTTGAGCAATTTAAAATGTGTACTGTAATTTGGCAATACTTGCTCTTTAAAAAGTGATTATAAGTTGCTAAAACAGAGCAGAGTTCTGGACAGGATGGTTTTGGTGTATTAAAGGGATACTGTAAAAATAGAGTATAAAAAACACGTATTGTGCGTTGGGGGTGGGGGAGATGCTGCCAAGGGGAAGATTCTTTTGCAGAGGAAGCAAGCATCAGAAGGGGAGACGGAGGAAGAGGGAGTAGAAGAAGGAAGGGAAGAGCAGAGATCCAAAGAGACCTAGAGAGCTAAACCTGAGATGAGAAATAATGAAAGGGAACGGGGTGGAGGGAGAGGGAGGAAAGATCAGAGAAAGGGAACTGGAGGAAGGGAAGTGAGGCTGGCTGTGCACCTGGGGGGGGGGTGGCAGGGGGCGGTGTTTGTGTGCGCGTGCCCGCGCGCGCTCTCACATCTATGCAGTGCATGGGTGTGGGTGGGCACATGGCAGCTGGACAGCATACTGAGCCTGGCTTCTCTTTAAACCACCCAGTGCTAGCAGTATATTCAACATCGGTGGTCAGCCTTTTCTTTCAACATTGCAAACAAACTTGTCTATAATCCATTATCACTTTATGAACCCACCATCATATATATATGTATATATATATGTATATATATATATACATATATATATATATATACACATATGCAGTCCATTGGTGACCAAAACATCATGATGTGAACACTGTAGAGTATCGTTTGCTTACCTGTTTACCTTGGTGATCGTGAGGCCAACGAGGAGATTCAGCTCACGGTTGCTGCCATGCATCACAAGAGAGTATCCATCACATTATTGCAAGTTGGGGGAGAAATCAAAATTCACAATTTGGGCTATTGATTTCTATTGAGTGCTTATCACATTTGCACTTTTTTGACGTTGAACCACTGTAAGTCAGGGGTCATCTGTGTAGTCAATTCACCTGACAGAATTAGTTCTTAAGTAAACAGGTCTTTTACAGAAGGAAATACTATGGGTCAGAGTTCCACTGCAGATAACAGTTCACTGGCTAGTTAAAGCAAGAAGCGATTTCTTTCTGGACATTAAGTTGATTATGTAAGTGTAGGAAGGATCAAGGAAACAGACTACAGGTGCTATCAGCAATGACTTGAAAGCCACACAACAGAACCCAGGCACTTAGGGAGGGGCTGCCTCTCCAGTGAACCAGAAACTCTGCCATTCTCACTGCCGTGATTAGGATATGTTTACTGCCAGCCCCCAGAACCATGCCACACCTGCAAGGATCCATAGCAACTAAATACACTTGTACCTTGCCTCTTGGCACCCATGAATCTAGGGGTGGACCCAAGTGCTATAATGGGACTGCCTCAAAAATCCACATCCAAGTCTGCCAGCAGAAACAGCAGACACATGGCTTCTTTCTCACTTTCTTCTCTTATACTCATGTAAGTACAGATTGGTTGAACCTAAGGCATGTTCAGAACCTTAGCTGCAGAGCAATCTGTGATGTGTGGGTTCAGCTTCCCTCTGCAGTTCAGAAGGACACACCAGAAGATGTTGAATGATACCCACATGGCTACCACAGCCACTTAGACCAACTCCATCTAAATGGAAAAAAAGAGATAATCTTGTGAATAAAGGCAGAGAATCTTTCCTTCCAAGAGTTCTTCACTGGGGATCTACCAACTCCTAACTGGTCCATAGATAAAATTCCCCCCAACTCTGAGATCGAGAAATATGTATTGGTAGAAAGTTCCCATTAATCTCATTATGAGACAGGTCTAAGAGTGACAACTACCAGTCAAAACTTGCAAAATTAGTTTATTCACGAATGAAGCACGCAAATATAAATATGGGAAGAAATGACACATTAAATAAGAATTGGTATTTTTAAAACTGCCAAATCATAATGAAAATCACGAACTTTAATTGACATTATTAATGAGTTTTAATTAGTTTGAGCATTTCTTAATCACGGCTTTTTGCCTATCTTTTAATGTGCCATAAATTCTAAAGGCTGCTAACACTTTCAAACATACACTTTATATGTAATGAAAGATTATTTTCTTAGCTAAGTTTACCTTAAAAGTATCAGCTGTATAGCACACATGGCATTGTACTATTTTTGTTTATTTCAAGTTATTTTAAAGATTCTATTATTTTTAGAGAGAAGGGAAGGGATAGAGGCAGAGAGGGAGAGAGACATCAATGTATGGTTGCCTTTCACCTGCCTCCAGCTAAGGACCTAGCTGGAGACCTGGCTTGCCACCTGGTTATGTGCCCTGGCTGGGAATCGAACCAGCAACCTTTGTGTTCACAGGCTCAAGTTATTTTAAAAATGTATTGAGATTTTTATCATATGCAAAGCTTGGTGATTGGGGTAAAAGAAGCTGGAAGACATGGATTTATACCATCATCTAATGGTAAGATGAGTAGTGCCCACAAAATTAAGGCATGGGAGGGGAATATGCAGTACACACATCACAAGGAGACAGATGAGACATCCGTGGGACACAGGGTGGGCGACAGTGGGTGGCAACAACTGTGGTTGAGAAGGTGCTGCCATTAGGAGATGGTACATGCAACCCTGCCTACCTTTGAGCCACAGTTCCCCCCTCCATTGTCTGATATCTTCCTCCCTCCTCAAAGGGTTCCTCCAGGATTTAAGCCAAACATTTCTATAGCCTGTGCTCTGAGAATCACATCCTTCTAGCCACGCAGACGTAAAATGTTATTTATATCCTCTTACTCCTTCTATCCACCCACCCATCCTGGCGCCAGCACCTTCTGCTGCCCTCATTACACCTCTGGCTTATTAATTATTACTTATTACCATCTCTTGCCTTTCATCTTACACAGCATTGCTAGAAAATCTTTGGGAAGGTCTAATGTGACAGTCTAGTATTCCTGATCAGAAGCTACCAATGACTCCCCATTCCTTTAAAGATTCGTGAAGATCCCTAGCCCACTGTTTGCCTAGATTTTTTTTTTTTTGCCACCATCACATGGTCTGGGTGCCAAACTGCAAGACTTCTTGCTCTTGGCCCTCAGTCTCCAGATTCTGGCACCTGCTGCCTGGGACACGAGGACTTTCCCTCTTTCCTCTGCCGCCCTCCAAGGCCAAGTCTGCTGCCACCTCCTGCGTTAGCCCGCTCCTCATTCCCCTGGCAAGCAGTAATTACTGCTTTTTCCAAGCTCCCCAGAACTGTTTTTGTAGCTGTCATTCACACAATTATATTTTTCTACCTCATATGATAGTAGCATATGTACACTTTATCTCTCCTACTAACCTGGGCTGCTTCAGAGTAGGATCTGCCTGTCATTGATATATTAACTAGTTAAATGCCTTGAACACAGAAATAATCTTTAAAAATTCAAGAGTTAAAGAATTATGTTTAGAAAAGCTAGAATCATAATCTGAATTTCATTTGTTGACAAGAAATATTTAATGCCCAGATAGGTTGAGTGATAAATGTTTATTTGATTTTAATGTATGCATCCATTACTACGGCACTTTTTCTATGTGCTAAACAGTCTTCTCAGTGCTCATGAACTTGTCTTGTGGTCAGGGAGCTGACAATAAGGGGAGAGGAATACAGGGAGGAGAACTTGGGTTTTGTTTTGTTTCGGTTTGGTTTGTTTTGTTTTTGTTTTTGTTTTTATTTTTGCGCACCCACTGAATGCCAGTCATTCAACTTAGTGACTGTTATGAATGGGCCACAGCCAGATAGAGAACCCAGATTCTCCAACACTGTTTGCATCTTGTAATCCACAAGCATCACCGTGACCTCCTTTTACAGCAGTTTTCTGTGGTTTGTCATCAGTGAGGCCCGAACTTCCCAGATTAGATAATTGGTTCAGTTCCATTACAAGTTAGGATGCTAAAAAGGAAAATTGGGAAGAAATGTAAATTAAGATTTGTCTAGTTTCACAGATACAATCTTGCAGAAGTAGTCATGCAACTTTCAAAAAGCCATTGATCTTCACTGTGTTCTAGTTTATCATCCACTTACTTGAGGCCAGTTGAAAATACTAGAAAGGAGCCAATAGTTGACCTGAGAGTCAACTAGTAGTTCTAGTAGTTCCTGAAGTCTGCCTTCTTGCTAAACCAGTGCCATCTAACCGTGAAAAGGACAGTCTGAAGCTCTCAGTTTCTTAAATTGGAGTGGGAGGGGTCTGTTTTTCTTCATTATATTTTTTTAGTGTAATTTTCAGGAATACATTGCAGCAAAAGTGTTGAAACAGCCTGTTACTTTTGTCTATCGAGTTATAGTAGATGAATTATACAGATTCATTTATATTTTCCCTGATTCAAAAAAATGCTAATAAAATTGTTTTATATATATAATTTTTAAAAATATTTTATTCATTATTTTCAGAGAAACGGGCAGGGAGGGAGGAAGAAAGGGAGAGAAGCATCAATGTATGGTTGCCTTTCACCTGCCTTCAGCTGGGGACCTGACTGGAGACCTGGCTTGCAACCTGGTTATGTGCCCTGACTGTGAATCAAACCAGCAACCTTTGGGGTTGCAGGCTGGCACTTACCCACTCAGCCACACCAGCCAGGGCTATATATTTTTAACTACTCAAGGTCAGCGCTGGTGGGGTAGTTGGGTTAGTTAGAACATTGTCCAGATAGGCCAAGGTTGTGGGTTCAATCCCCAGTCAGGGCAGATAAAAGAAGCAACCAGTGAATGCATAAATAAGTGGAACAACAAAATATTCTCTCTCTCAAATAAGTTTTTAAAAAAACTTTTAATGCTCAGGATCAAGTAAAACAAGCTCGAAGAACCAAGTGAAATCACTATTTAAAACAATTCTGTTGTAGTTGATTATTATTGGTAAGATGAAGAAAATCTTATAATGGATGAAAATAACTCAATTACTGGATTTGCTGAGTTAGAATCCATTGTTCCACACATCTCCCTAATTAAGGGTTTGTTATTCAGTTTTATGCATTAGCCAGTCTCTCTTCTTTCCTTTGCTACTTTGTAGTTTTACACATTGGTTTTCAAAAGTTTAATCCCCAGACCAGCAGCATCAGCATTACCAGGAAATAATTAGAAATACAGATTCTTCTTCACCACCCCAGATCTGCTGTATCAGAAACTCTTAGGTGGGCCCAGCAACCTGCATTTTAACAGGGTGATTCTAATGTCACTCAAGTTTGTGCACACTGTTAACATCCCTGTTAGAAATTAATGGAGGAGTAAGTAGACAAAAAGACTATATATATATATATATATATATATATATATATATATAATTTATATATATATATATTATTTATTTATATATATATATTTTGAATATAATATATATTATATATATTATATATATATAATTTATATATATTATATATATATATATATAATTTATTATTTTTAAAGAGCGAGGTAGGGAGAGAGGCAGAGAGGGAGAGAAACATCAATGTAAGATTGCCTTTCACCTGCCTCCAGCTAAGGACCTTGCCGGAGACCTGGCTTACAATCGGGTTATGTGCCCTGGCTGGGGAATCAATCCAGTGACCTTTGGGTTCGCAGGCCAGTGCCTATCCACTTAGCCACCAGCCAGGGCAGATTTGATGTTTAAAGGCTTACTTTTAACTATTTGCTAAAAGTCTGATTAACCTGCTTGATACCTTTCTTTCTTTCTTTTTTATGTTTTAGAGGCCAAAGAAATCAACACTAAATAAACTAATGTTGACTTTTCCTGGCCTTCAGTTTACCTTCCTTGTTCCTTCAGGACAAAATAGGAGCTGTCTGTGATGACACAAAACTCAACCTGAAGTTAGAACGTTCATGATCTAACTTCTCATCTGTTGTGCAGCACTGCTAAATCCTTATTTTGAAATCATTGAGGCAGTAAATGCCTTCAACGAAAATATCTTTCTCTTTATATCTAATTTCAATATGATTCTTCCAGAGTCATATCTGTTACCTTAAGATTAGTCCAAGCATCTGAAGAGCAGGTGAATAATTTTGACAAATCATGTAATTTATTGTACTGAGGCCTATAGTATATAGTTTTGCTATCTAAACTTCAAATTTAGAGTGTAAAACTTCAAGTTCAACATACTGCTTTTCTTGGCTGAGTCTTTTCTGAAGTAGCAGCTGTGAAAACAAAACTGTACTTGTTTAAATTGGCTATTGAGTGTGGCATCTATATGAATCATGCTTACTTGTGACTCATCTACAAGTTGGATTTTTAAGTTGAGATTTTCTAAATAGGTTAGGGTGTTTAGCCATAAAATAAGAAATTTTATAAGAAAGACCTCCCCGAGAACCTGTCAGCTAAGAGGCACCATCATCCAATTGCCTCATAGGACCTCCTGGATTCAGCTTACTAAACTCATCAAGGTGACTTTGGAACAGGAAGTAATTTTTAAAGGTGCCAACCTTGAGAACAAAGGGAGCATTGATTGATAGTCTTTTTGCAGTGATGTTTGACCTTCACTCATGCTGCTGCCAAAAACAAATTATTTTCTTGTCAATTACTAGGAAGGCCAGTTTTTACAAGATGCATAAGATTCAAGGGTAGAATTTTTTTTTTTTAATTTTTAAAACTTTAATAAATGGAGAATGCTTTTGAAGGATTTAGCTCATCCATCTTCCAGCCTTTGGATACAGAAAGGCAGCTTACCTTGCCTTTCAGTCTTAAAAGTTCAGTCTTGCACGTGACATTTTTCCATCACCCAAGTTCCTTGTGAGAAAAAAAAGTTACAGATTTCATAGTTGGGAACAACCATAATGATCATCTTGTCCAGCCCTTCTTCCAGTGCTTGGAACCCTTTTACAGTAGCCCTACAGCAGGTCACTCAGACTTACAGAGCTGGAAATCCTCAAAGGGAAGTGGGGAGAAGTGGGTATGGAGGACAGAGACAGGGTGTCACCTGTTTCATTTCTATCACCTTCAAAATGCTAGCAGTTTGAAATTTTACCTTAATCCTCCTGGGCCTGTGAAACTTGTAGTACCTTCATGGCCTCAATTACTACAGTAATTTCCAATCAGAAATGTGGTCTCAAGCGGGATATCTCAGCCTTGCACTTTGCCCTTTGGAAGCAGATAATGCTTTGAGTGTGGGGGTTGGGCAGGACGGCCTGTGCACTGTAGACCTGCAGCATCTCTGGTCTCTACCCACTAAATGCCAGTGGCTCTCTCCTCTCCAACGCCCACCTTCATTAGACAACCAAAAAATGTCTCTAGACATTACCAAATATCCCCAGTGAGGGCACGGGGGGACGGGGCTGTGCAACATCTCCACTTGAGATCCACTTTTCTAAATTAAGAATGCGTTTTCTGAGCCCCAAGAAAACAACAAAGTTATGTACTTTAGAAAAAAGTATTTAAGATCTTAACTTTTTAAAGCCAAATAAATAGTTCCACCATGGACAGAATGCTAATGAAGTCTCTTGTTGCTGTTGTTGGTGTGTGTGTGTGTGTGTGTGTGCGCGTGTGTGTGCATGTGCATGCAATGGATATAGAGCAAATATCTCTGTCCTGCCTTATTAAGTGACTGAAAACAAACTACTTCAATAGGTGCTTCAAAAAAACAAATAACTGTACCTAGTATGTAGATTCCAAGACACCCTCAGCTTTCAATGCATTTGACATTTTTGAATGAATAAAAGTTGACATTTTTGTCAACTTTTAGTGTAACATACAGGAATGTACAGGTATACCAAGTGTGTTGAAATTACTGAATTTCACAAACTGAACACCATTCAACCAGCAACTAGATTAAGAAACAAGATTACCAGCACCCCAAAGCCCTGGCATTGACTCACTTTCCTCCAGCAGCACCGAGCTTGATCACGCCACAGTCATCCGCATTCCATGGCCTGGCTCTTCCCCACACGGGGCTCCCTCTGACCTGCTCCCTCCTTCCATTCAGGTCGCTGCAGATGCACCCGCTTCTGAGAGCCTCCTCCCAGCCCTAAATTACTCTCTGCCACCTGGCCCCTGCTTCACTTTTCTTCACAGCTCTTACCACAATCCATTTTTGTTTATCTCCCCAACATCTAAGAACATTCATGATGTCGAAGCTCAGGAAATTAAGGGCGTGCATGAATAAACCCAAATTTCAGAAATTTTAAGATGAGGAAAATGCAAGTCTTGGAATTGAGGATATATCATCATAATTCTATTTACTGAGTGCCTATCAGGTACCAGTCATTTGCAATGAAAACCACTTAGACATTATTTCATTTAATGTGCCTAACAACCCTGCCAAGTGGGCATATCAACTAGATTGCTTCCGGGTATAAGTAACAAAGTCCAATTAAAAGTGGATTAAGTAAAAAGAATATTGAACATCATAAATGGGTCAGAGATAGGTTGGCTCCAGATTTAACCACTTCCATAACTCAGATATATTAGTTTCAGTTTGGCTTCTCTGCCATTGCATTTGCTTTCTCCTCGTGGTCACAGATGGCTGTAGCCATTCCAAAAGGCACAGCCTTGCTCAACAATGTCCTGTAGCAGGAGAAGAGGAACTTTGCATGTGCTTCTCTTCTTACCAGTGAGGATATTTTTCCAGACCCCTCTCATATCCCATTGGCCACCATTATGGACTGAATGTTCGTGTTCCCTCCAAATTCATATAAAAGCCTTAAATCTCAATTTGATACTATTTCAAGGTGGGGCCTTTGGGAGGTAATTAGGTTTAGAGGAGGTCATGAAGGTTGGAATAGTATATGCGATAGGGATGCAATAAGAGACAAAGATAAGACTATTGTGTAATTTATGGTCTGAGTGAGTACATAGACTCTGAGAATAAAAGGTTTGCTAACAGAGGACATACCTGCACCACCCACCACCCGTGTTATCTGGATTCTCTTGGGAGGGCAGAATACGTGGTCACCCTAGGAACCAACCCCAACCCTGTGGAGAGCATGGGTGTGTGATGAATCCAATCAGCCCCTGGAGCCCTCTGGAGCAATGTTGTCAGTACAGGGTCATAAAAGGCATACAACATTGAAGAAAGGATGAGGCTAGGAGCATTAGAAGGTTGAGAGAATGAGGGATCTCTGAGTCACTGGCATTGTCTTCAGAATAGCTGGCAATAATCTAACACTAACATTGTCCAATAGAGTTGTCTGCACCAATGGATGTCTGCCATGTCTCAAGCCACTTACCTCATGTGGCTTTTGAGCAAATGAATTCTTCATTATGTAGAAGTGTAAATAGCCACCTGAAGCCATATTAGAAAGTGCTGGTTCAGATTAAGCCAAGAGAAAAGCGAAGCAAAATTCTAAAGGCAGGGTAGGAGTTTATTGTGCAGATTTTAATGTGAACATAACTATTTAGCTCTGTATAATGATGAAGTTCAAAATGTGACAGTGCTTGCTATGAACCAAAGAAAGGAGTTGGTGGGAGTGAGGATGGTGAAGAATGAAGTCTGATATGGGTAGCTGTGGGCATGACCACAGCGGGGTGATGGGACACAGGATTGAGGGGGGCATCTCACACTAACGGCCTTGGGGGAAAAGGTAAGTGGGTTCCCCAAGAATATGAGATGAAAATCACAAGGTAAAGAGAAAAGCATCAGGGATTAGCTAGCTGACTTCAGAGGGAGAGTTTGGGTTGTGGTTTTCAGATATTGCTTATGTTTCAAGTTTATTGGAGAAGGCATTGTGGGTCAACAAGAGTGTAGACTCCTTCATTAGTCCTGCTCAGGGCAAGGAGGCAAGGGGAAAAATTTTAATTTATTTCCTTTTGACAAGGGAGAATAGTAATGGTTAAACCTTTTTTATTGTTTTTCATGTCTATAATATCCTAGGTTATTCATTGGCAAAATCTTTAAACTGAAATGAGTGACAAATTGTACTTAACAATAAATAATTTTATTTTTCAGATTTGCTTTAACCTTGGAAATGCACTCCATTTAGAGGTAAGGAAATAAGAGGATTATTTCTGTCTTTTGGACTCAGACTTAATTTCATGGGAGACACAGGCTGTGCCTCAGCCAGATTAAAACTTCACACTCCCTTAAACCCAGCTATTCCCACTCAAACGAGCACATAGGAACATATATTGAGGGATGTTAATGCAGTCTGTCCATCAGTAAGACAATGTTATAACAATTTATGGTACATGCAGGAATGCCTGTGGTAAGATACTGAATGAAAAATCAAGACGCAGAATGAGAAGTATAGTATATTCTATTTTTATAGGAGAAAGATGTTTATACATGTACAACTATACAGTCATAAGAAAAGATCATAAAAGATTCATTTGTCAAGTTAACAGTGAATACTCAAGTATGAAAATGTAGAAGGAAGTTTTACATTGTAAACTTTAATATCTTTTAATGTTTTGTTATTTAAGGTTTTTAAGTTATAGGTTAAATTTTCAACTAAAAACAAAGAAGAAAATAAATGACCTAGTGATGACTAGTGTAAATATTTCTAAATAAAGCATATGGTATATAGAGCTGTAAAATGGTAAATCTAATAGAATAATTATTTCTGATCTTAAGGTCAACTGTGTTGAAATTTTGCTTGAATAAAATATATATTTATATATCAAAACACAATTGAAATTTTATGGAATCATTTTCCACTTAAAGGTTCTAAAAACTGAAAATGGGCAATTTAATCTTTTGCCTCATCAATAAAACAATAAATACATTAACTGACCCTTTCACTAGTTTTATTCAGATTGATATCACTAGACTTAGTCTTAAAACATTTAGTAATCCAGTTTTAAAATTAACTCACCACAGAAAAATTGAACTTCGTTTTCAGTTGGTAAGAAGAAAACTATCTTAATTTTAGTTTGCTCATTTGTGTGGTCACTAAATTACTCTTTTACCCATTAAACTCTTCACTCTGGAAAATCTTTTCTTGCTGATAAAAAGTAAACACTACTGCTATACCGGTTTGGAGACAATCCATTGATCTCCTGTAGAATTTGCTGGAGTGTATACATTGCCTCTTTGAAAATGAAGCCTGTTAAGGAATATGAAATTAATACCTTGAAATTTGCACAGCTATCTTTAGAGTTTTAGTTAATTACAGAATACCTTACTGACATCTCAGGGTACTTAATAATTTTATGGCAATATTTTATTGTTGTAGGCCTTAAACACAAGACATGAAAATGAGCTGCTTCCTAAACACACTCACTTAGTACGGCAAAAGCGTGCCTGGATCACAGCCCCTGTGGCTCTTCGGGAAGGAGAAGATCTGTCCAAAAAGAATCCAATTGCCAAGGTACCTTGTAAAGGGGAACAGAAAATATATGCATATTAAGAAGATATGGTGGGAGAAGACTCTCATGTTCACTTTAACATTTAAGTAAATTATGTAGTGCACTTAATGAGTACTTGGTTATATGTATTTGAAAACTAGCAAAGCTTAATTTTTAGCAGAAACTTTCAACTTGAAGAACCCTTTTCCCATTTTGGAAGATGTAACATCATGGATGAGGATATATATAATCTGGGGTTTGATTCAATTTCGAGTTAAGGGATCTAGCACCAGTTGAATCTTTATGTAACAAAGTGTTACAATAACCAAAAGAAGAGATATCATGTAGGGGATGAAAAATTCTCTTTCCTGCTACCCTCCCGTGTTCTCTGACTGGGGCCCTGTTGAACTGACAAAAGAAAGATTAACAAGAAAAAAAAAGTTTATTAATGTGTATATTATGCATGTAACCCATGGGAATATCCAGAGATGAGTAACTCAAAGGTGTGGTTAGAATTTGGGCTTATGTAGCATCTTAGGGAAAAGACAATAAATTTATAGAGAAGCAACAGGCAAAGAAAAGGTACCTACCTGGAATTTGTAGGGGCAGCAAATTGTGAAAAGGCAAATACATGATACACTAATGGTGGAAAAAAGCTAGTTAGTCAAGTTTGCTTAGTGGATTTCTTGTACCATTTCCAAACTGATAAAGGTCTAAAGTCATCAGCGATGATTAACTTTTGTCCTTGGTGGAGAGTGGAGTGAGCACCTTTACAAGTCTGTGTCCTGCTTTTAGACAAATGGGGGAGGGCACAGCTGCTGCTTCTCAGTTGCCTTCACCTCAAAACAAACCTGTACCAAAGTGGCATATTTTGGTGTGGTGTATTCTGACGCCCTACACATAAAAAGTCATTTCCAAGATGAAAAGAACTGATACCTAATAGGTGCCCTGAGATAGCCTTGGTTTATGCCCATTGTCCTGACTTAATAATTATTGTTTTTCACTCTCAAAGGGTCTATATTTGATAAATTACATGGTAGTATCTCATGAACAAACCTGAACCCTTGATTTTTTTTCCCCCTGAAGGCATTCTCCATAAATTCTACCCATTTTGGTAAATAGCACTCTAATCCCATCCAGTTGTGCCAAAAATGTAGCAAGTGTTATCAGTGTTAGCCTCAAAATAAATTGCAGATCTGCCAGCCTTTCTCCACTGCCACCCCCTAATCAAGTCAGGGTCACCTCTGACCTGTGTTACCAAAAGAGCCCTGACCGTGTGTGGGTGCTCTCACTCCTGCCCCCCTCCCCCGCACCCCACCCCGACTCGCCATAGTTCATTCTCCCAAAAGCAGCCAGAGTGACCATTTGAAAAGATCAATCAAAGCATGTTCACCCCCTCAGTGAGACCTTTAATAGCTTCCTGCTGCATCGGAAGGAATACTCTTTATCCCAGCCTACAGAGCTCTTGGTCTTCGTTGGCCTTGACCTTCTCCTCTCATTCCTCTGCCCCTGTCAGCCCCCACGGGCATTTTGCTCCATCCCTAACTAGTATGAGCTAATTCCAGCCCTCCCCCTTCACTCTCACTGATCCTTCTGCTTCGAATCCCCTCCCACAGAGAGTTGGCACATCTCTGCATCATGCTCGGTCCCAGCGTCACCTGCGAAGCGTCCCCTTCCCTGCCTCACCCCATCTCTGTCTCGTCACTGTTTCAGCTCGGTTTGTGGCACAGTCCTATCCAAGTTTTACATCATCTTTCCAACGTCATA
The DNA here is from genome assembly GCA_004026585.1 of Noctilio leporinus. Classification (NCBI taxonomy): domain Eukaryota; kingdom Metazoa; phylum Chordata; class Mammalia; order Chiroptera; family Noctilionidae; genus Noctilio; species Noctilio leporinus. The sequence continues at coordinate 33,527 of PVIW01002786.1, read as the reverse complement.
AATGTCACACCACATCAGATGTGGCCGATGTAGCAGAAGACAGCCATTTCCATTTTCCAGCAGCATGTTTTCATAGAAGCCTCCTGAAAGCCAGACCTTTAAGTATGGTTGTACACAATAGTACGCGTGTGTGCAATGAAGTTTTTGTTGTGGTTTGGTTTTCTGAGATAGCTGAGGCAGTCACACATTCTATCACAAGGTTTCCTAAAATGCTTTGGTTCTTTGAGGTTCAGTATGCAATAACTCTTCTTACCAATTTGAACTACACAAACTATGAAGAGTAAACTTTACATGAAAAGCAAAAAATCTTGTTAAGTTTCTCCAACTCTCTGAACGTTCTATCTAGAAGTAATATTGCCAATAGTTCAGCATCTTCTAGATCTTAGGAAATTCATAAGAATGTGTTGACTTACATATACTTGCATGCGTATGTATATACAAACCAGCAGTTATGTTTACACGCTGTTTTTAACATAAGTGGAATTATAATACATATAGTCAGCACATGAAGATTTAGAATATTCTTTATAATGTGTGTGTGTGCACTTGGCAAAAAAGAGAAAGAGAAAGAAACAAAAGCACAAAGATGAAGACAAACAGACAGACAGAAAACAGAAGCTCAATGAAAAGTACTCATGGGACTGCCTCACCTTTTCACTGAGGGAGCAGAGCGGGTAGAGCAGGAGGTTAGAACCTCTCACCTGCTGTCCTCTAGGTTGTTCTCAGCAGCAGCCTGTTGGGAAACCTATGGGCGGAAATTATAATCCCAAAGTTTCGGGACGAAGAACTGGCCGCCGGTCAGGTGGGAGGTGTTGGGTTGAGTGATGTGCGAAGAAGGAAATGGGGGAACCAATTTCCTCCCCCTTTGGCAGTATATGCCTTCTTCATACTTTTCAGACGATCAAGTGAATTCATGAAGGTTTTTTTTTACCTTCTGCAATTTTTATCTTCTGTGCTATATTTAAAATCTCCCTGCTCCCCACCAAGATGCATCCCTAAGAATATCGTAACTTCTCAACAACCCTAAGAGGTGGGCAGTAGGATCCCCACTTCACAGATGAGAACACTGAGGCACAGAGGGATTGAGGAACTGTCTGCATATTATCTAACCTGTGAGTGGCTGAGGCAGGATTCGAACCAAGGTTCTCTGAGTGCCTGTGTTCTCCCACTTCCCTCCTGTCAGCATGACCCCTTCAAAAAGAAATTTTATTTTTAAAATATTTGCATGTATGTTATATAGAGAGTTTAACTTAAGGCATTCCTGTTATTTTTGTTAGATACATTCCGATATTGCAGAAGAAAGGGGAATACAAGTTACATACAAATACACTGGAAAAGGGATCACAGAGCCACCTTTTGGTGTGTTTGCCTTTAATAAAGACACTGGAGAATTGAATGTTACCAGCATTCTTGATCGAGAGGAAACACCATATTTTCTGGTAAGAAGAAAAATTTTGTATCTGTTGGTTTGTAGTTCTTTGGCAAGAGTCATGACTTGTCTTACTAATTTTTGATATTATGGTAGTTGAATTATCTTAGCTTAAAATCTAATCTCTTTTATTGTTTATGCCATGATTTCAGCTAACTGGTTATGCTTTGGATGCAAAAGGAAACAATCTAGAGAAACCATTAGAACTCCGCATTCAGGTTCTTGATATCAATGACAATGAGCCAGTGTTTACACAGGATGTCTTCGTTGGGTCTGTTGAAGAACTGAGTGCAGCACGTAAGAGTCTACTATTTTTATGAAAAAATACCCAAAGTCATTTTAACCCCATTGTGTAACTGAACACAAAATCCTGTATCTTAGGAGGCTAAGTATTAACCACAGAAGAACAACAAAAAGAATCCTATTGCGCTAGGTTTGGGATTTTATGTGAGTATAATAAGTTTAAAAAACTTGAGGTGACTTTTTTTTTACTCTCGGAACAGATATGGTGGCTGTCTGGCTTTGGCCCACAGACAGTAGTTTGCTGACCTTTGACTTATGTCTCTGTCAGGTCCAGTGATAATGCTCAGTGCCGTGTTCTACATGAACGCTAGCAAGAGGGATAGAGGGATTTCTCTTTGATAGTAGTGTAAAGAATAGCTGTGCTTCTGCTGAGTTGATGGTGTTTTAATAACCATCTATTTGTATGTATTCATCCTTCTTTCTTTATATTGGTTATTAGAACTATTATTAATAAATTTGTGGCCCTCCTGTAAGAAGTGTTCAGGACTTCTCCCTAACCTTGGCCCTGCCCTCGTTTTGTTTTCCTATTCCTATAATTCATTCGCACATACTTCCTCAGTCTAATTCAATGTTTTGATCTTGGTAAACTGTGATTTTGATAAGCACCTGAAATACTTTTTAAAACAAGCCGAAATAATACGTAAAATAACATGTGAGTTTCATTATGGACACCTTTGTTCCTCCAGATACCCTAGTGATGAAAATCACCGCAACGGATGCAGATGATCCCAATACTCTGAATGGTAAAATTTCCTACAGAATCATATCTCAGGAGCCTGCATACCCTCCGGTGTTCTACCTGAATAAAGATACGGGAGAGATTTACACCACCAGTATTACCTTGGACAGAGAGGTAAATTAATAGTTTATATTGCTCATCTTTTAAACTCTCATTTATTCTTTCAGGTTCTCCTCTCTATTTCTTTTTCAGTTTTCCTACTTTGTTGTGTGTTTCTCATTCATAGGATACTCCGGGAATTCTAGGGGTCTGCTGCCCAGCAGGGTAGCCATTAACCTATGTGGCCATCGAACGCTTGAAATGTGACTAGTCCAAACTGAGATGTTCTATAAATGTAAAATCTAGCAGATTGGGAGGATGTAATATGAAATAATATTTGGGATACCATGGGTTAAGTAAAATATATTTTTAAATTAACATCATTGGTTTCTTTGTACTTTTTAAATTGTGTCTGCTAGAAAATTTTAAATTCTATTAGGACAGCACTACTATAGGGTCTCTCCAGTCAGGATTCTGTTGGCTACAGAGCTCAAGTCTAGATTCCTTTATTCGTGGTTCTGTCATGAAACACCAGGAGTCTCTTCTACTAGTAGTAATAGATATACGGAGGGAGGCAAAGGGTACAAAAAGCAGCCTTACTTGGGTAATAAAACTATTTGTAAAGGATAGAAGTATTGTAAATCCTAAATTGGAGGGAAATTTGAGTAGGTTTCTGAGAAAGGCTGTTTGTCAAACATTTCACATTTCCATCTCTAACTCAAAGGGAAACTTTTAGAAGAAAAAGGAAGATAGGAGATTTTACCAATGCTACCACATACATGAAGATTTGAACATGGGCATGAGAAAAATGTTCACGATCCTAAGAACACTGTGTTGTCATCAAATATAAATCATCATCTGGGTGCAGTCAGTATATTTTGTATTAACTTGGAAAAATTATTTCTCTCTGCCCAGAGAGGGTGAGGGTTGTACACAGATTTCCTATTGAGATCTTTGTAAAATTAAAGAATTTTATTGCTCTTAAAATTCAACTCTATACCTTTCACATGAAATTAGAACAGAAAAAGTATTATTTTGAAGTAATGTGTTTTTCTCCATAGGCTGATGTTTCTGAAGTATGGAACGTTTAGCCAATAAGAATGGCTGTCACTTACTGGGTATTTACATAGATTACCCCATCTCACCCACCAAGAAACCCTGTGAAGGCAAATCCATATCATCCTCATTTTATGCAGAAGGAAACCTAGGGTCAAAGGGATTAACTGTACCCAACACAGCTAGTAAGTGAAATCAGAATTGGAACCCAGGCAGCTGGCTGCAGAGTCCCGCAGCCCCACCTGGCAGCCTTGTGCCCTGGCCCAGCCAGGCTGCTCTGCTCTTCCTCCAACTCCCCCCGCCACACTTCATGAAGACCATTAAGGGGGCCATGGGGAGGGGAAGGGTTCACTTTGTCGTAACATCTGAGATATTGTCCTCTAGGACACCCTCCCTAAGAATCATCTCTCTCCGGATGTCTGGACAAACCAGTCACCAAGTTTTGCCGTCACTGGCCAAGTTTCCTTAGGGATCAGCCTGTTAGCTGAAAATGAAGTGTGAGGCAAAAAGAACCAATTCCTGTGACCCCGCCACCACTGCCGAGGTAGAACAAAATACATTTTAAACAGCATGCTTGTGTACAGACTGCTTTAAGGAGAAACTTGTCTCCTGATAGTGTCACACCAATGACTAGTTAGGAATTTGATTATCACCCATGACACATTCAAGAATTTGCTTATCAGCAGCTCCTCCAGGCTTTTCTGCTCTTCTGGAGAAGCTGGGACAGCAAGTAAACATCTTCACACAACTAATAGCAGATCATGACACTTATTTATGAATAAACTATGCTGTGGTTCCTTTCCTTGATGATAAAGTGAACTGAAGCCAGAAAGACAGATTTGGGAGCGATTTATTTTCACTGCAGTTGGCTATTTTTCATCACCCCACAGGAACACAGCAGCTATACTTTGACAGTGGAAGCCAGGGACGGCAATAGACAAGTGACAGATAAACCAGTGAAGCAAGTTTCAGTTCAGATTCGTATTTTGGATGTCAATGACAATATACCGGAAGTGAAAAGTGAAATGGTAACTATTATTTCTATAACAAAATGAATCTACTTACTCACATTTTAGTTTTACATAAACATAGATTACTTATGTTGGTGTTACATTAAAATAAAAATCCTGTGTTCGTGTTTTGCAGTTTGAAGGGATGGTTGAAGAAAATCGAGCCAATGTAGAAGTTATGCGCATAAAAGTGTTTGATGCTGATGAAATAGGCTCTGACAATTGGTTGGCAAATTTTACATTTGTATCTGGAAACGAAAGGAGTTATTTCCACATAGAAACTGATAATCAGACTAATGAAGGAATTGTGACCCTTATTAAGGTAAGCACTTAATGTTCAAGAATGGAAGAAGTGCAGAGAAGGGTACTGCCATATTTTGAGTCCCAAACACTTATAAGTGTTTTATATACTCAATTAACTGACACCACAATTTCTTGAGGTGGGAGCCATCCCTATTAGCCCAAGTTCTATAGTCAGTATGTGGTCTCAGTAGAGTTTAAATTCAGACCTAAGGACTCTAATCCTAACCTGACAGCATGGCGCCAGCATCATGACTGCTTAGCACACTTCCTATCTCGCTTGCAGCCTGTGCCTAACTAACTATAATATTCCTACGTCATGACCTCTTGCCTCTACTCAGTGTCCCCCAACTTACTATTTCTTACCTGATCGACTTAACAATAAAGCCAAGTGTTACTCATAATGTCTAAACACAAAAACTGTAATGACATGATAAAGCTCTAAATCAACTATCCTTAAGGGTGCCTAAGAATTGTTTAGTAAAGCTGTATGTCCGTCCTGCAGGTTCCTGAGCCCCATCGTCAATAATCGTGACAGGGTGTGGCTCAAGAACTTGCTGTTTTTAATAAAAATCCACTTGTGATTCTAATAATAGGTAGTGCAAGGGTCCCATTTTGGAACATAATGTTCTAACCTTGTTGGTCTTAAACATTTGAAATTCATTACCCCACACAATTTTTCAAACAAAAATTATAGAATAGAGTTTTGACAGAATGAGTAAGGAAAAATATCAGTGTATTTTTGTAATGGTTTATGATAGAACTGCTTTATCAGATTTTGATATAAAATGCAAAGCTACAGCTTTCAAAATACTATTATTTTATGAATCACACACCGACAGAAATTGGTTATACAAGTTTCCAAATTGTTACAAAGCCTTAATAAAGGGCAGAATAGGGGGAAAAAAATCTGAGTGGGAAAAGGAATAAGATAATATAAATGTGTAAGAGTTATACAAATAAGATATACAAATAGCTAATACAGATATCAACATCATTAGTCATTAGAAAAAATGAAAATTAAACTACAAGAGATGCCAGAAACACAACTATTAGAATGGCTCTAATAAAAAAGGTTGATAACACCAAGTATCCGCAAGGATATGGAGAAACTAGAATTCTTATGTATTGCTCATGGAAACATAAAATGGTATAGCTAGAGTGACAGTTTTTAAAATATTAACTGTAAAGAAGTAACCCATGACCCAGTGATTTAGTATGAGGTATCCACTTAAGAAAAATAACACAAAAACTTGTATGCACACATTCATAGGAGCTCTTACTTGTAATAGTCAAAAACTGATAACAACCCAATGTCCATCAGCTGATGAGTAGATAAAATTTATATATCCATACAATGGAATATTGTTGAATAATACAAAGGAATGAAGTACTGATACGTGGATGAACCACAGAAATATTTTGTGTAAGAAGCCAGACCAAAATGTTACATAATGTATGATTTTGTTTAAGTGAAATTTCTAGAAAAGGCAAAACAGAATATAGAAAGCAGACTAGTGGTTACTGAGGGCTGGGGGTATTAACAGTGAATGACAGCAAACAGGCCCAAGGGAATATTGCGGGTGAGGGGAGTATTCCAAAACGAAAATAGTGATGTTTACAAAGCGATGTTGGCTTACTAAAAATCATCATGCTATACACTTTACATGGAGAAATTGCATTGTAGGTAAATTTTACTTTAACAGTACTGGCCAAAAGATGATAAAGGAGAAGAGATCATTTAAGCTGTGGAAATAGAGATAGTAAATCATCACATGACAAAAATTCTCAGCTTTGTGAACAAATGACTTTAAAATCTTTAATGCTACTGAAAAGGGCAAAATGGAAGTGACAAATATGTTGATAGTTATTAAAAATATCAATATATGCCCTTGTACATTACTGTTTTTTTTTGTTTTGTTTTGTTTTAAGATTTTATTTATTTTTAGAGAGAGGGGAAGAGAGAGAGGCAGAGAGGGAGAGAAACATCAGTGTATGGTTGCCTTTCACCTACCTCCAGCCACAGGACTGGCTGGAGACCTGACTTGCACCCTCATTAGTGTGCCCTGGCTGGGGAATCGAACCAGCGACCTTTGGGTTCACAGGCTTGTGCCTTAGCCATTGTGCCACCAGCCAGGGCCTTGTACATTACTCTTGATGAAAATGTTCCCACTCTCTCTGGATCATTGTGGCTATATATATAGAAAACACTGCAAAACAGTTTTGTGTTGCCCTTGTACCCACTTCATTTATTTTCATGGTCTTTGAATATTAATGACATTTGTTTGACAGATTTAATTTCTCATCCAGCATACATGATGCCATCAAACAAGAGTACAAAGTACAAGAGCAACCTAAAAAAAAATACAAACACACACACACACACAAAACCACTTTCACAAAGACTTCACAATCACCAACAGTGTTTTATTTAGTCATTTTCTGTTGTGTTCTTGTCCCAACGCCACAGCGACCCATATAAAAAAGGGCAGGGGAGGTTATTATTCATTTAGAAAACGCTACTGAGAGGAAAACAAATTTCATAATAAATCATTCAAAAACAAAAGTGAATAGCTTTGCTGTAATTCATGTAAACGTGTATTTAATGTACAGGAGGAAATAAGCAACAAGTAGGTGCATCGAAATGGTCAAGGCTACTGACAAGTAAAAAGAAACAGGACTTAAACTTTGACTTCTTTAGTAGTGAGATGTAGCTCAACAGAGGACAAATAATGTGTAATAAAAATGTTCAAAGCATTATAAATTATATTTTAAAATTGCAGATAGCCTAAATGCCTAATGATAGAATGACCAAGTCAATTAAGTATATCCAAATAATAGAAAACTGTAGAAATATTTTTTTAAAGAAAATAGACAAATTGGAACATAAAGTCCGTGTCGAGTAATAAACTAATTATATCAAATGTGCTTTATGAATTTCATAGCTCGCAGAGAACAGTATTTGGAGGAAAGTTCATCTTTTATGGCATAATAGCAAACCAGATATTAATAGACATTATGCTTAAAAGGGGGGAAAGTAGGTTCTTTGTGAAAACCAAAACCCCTGGATTTACCAAAGTAAAACAGTGTTGTTCCTCCAGGAGGTTTCGGCTTTTCAATATGCTCACGTGCAGTACATGTCTGCATGGGGAAAGGGGTAGAGCTGACAGGGCCACCACTATTTAGGTGGCTTTGTCACCAGAACAAGCCCATGTAACACATTTAAAGAAATAGTAACTTATTTTAAATGCCCCTTAACTTGTTTTCATTAAGAGGTCAAGGTGTTAAAAATAATTTTTTATTCAGTGAGTTTGACCTTTAGAAAAATAAATTGGGATGTTTTATAATCATCCTTAATAGTTATGAATATCAAATTGATAGGCATTTTAATTGCATGGTAGCGTTATGAATTGTGATATTCAGTGCTGCTGTGTTCCCCATTTGTTAAATTGTTACATCTAACATTAAAAGCATACGTGTGTGCATGTGTGTATATTCTATGTGTGTATGGTCTGTGTATGTTCTAGTTTTCTCTTTTGAAAGAATTCCCTTTGATTTTTGCCTTCCTAGGAATTAGATTATGAAGAAATGAAGCAGCTTGACTTACGCGTTGTTGTCACTAATAAAGCGTCTTTTCACAAATCAATTAAGAATAAATACAAGCCAACACCCATTCCCATCAAAGTCAAGGTGAAGGATGTGAAAGAAGGCATTTACTTTCAAAGCAGCACCATCTCAGTGCACACGAGCGAGAGCTTGGATAGATCTAGCCAAGGCATGACCATCGGAAAATTTCAAGCTTTTGACGAAGACACTGGAAAACAAGCCCATGTAAAGTAAGATACAGTGGTGGCCATATTTCCTCAATGTAAATTACTTCAAAAGCCTGTATTCAAAAAAATCTTAATGAAATGTGAACATTGCACTTTTTTCCACCCAGCATTATACTTCCCTAAAGTTCTATAGATTAAATTTCCCAGAGTTGTACCTGCAGCTGAGAGTCAGGGAGAAATTTCCCCAGGCCCCATTCCCTGCTCCACCCAAGGGTGACACAGAGGCGGGGTTCCTCACCTCAAAAAGTTCTCACTAGCGAAGGCCGAAAAACTTCCTAAAATCATTTTTGTTTTATTTCCTGGGAAAGTATTCAAGGTAAGGAAGGAGTATTACAAGTACCACTGGATACCAATTTAGTTGAAAGAAAAGAGTTGCCTAATGTATTTTAATACGGAGAAACCAGTTTCATTTGCACATAGGCCTTGGAAATAACTCTGCATTTAAATCATGCTATTTGGTTCAGGGTTTGACAAACCTTCTGTGTTTGTCTTAGTCATGGTGGCCTTTACTCAGATACAGGCCTTGAGGACCTACTAGGTGCCACCGATGTGCTGAAAGGAACTGGCTTGTTCCCCCCTCTAGTAACACCTTAGGTATGTGTGATATGTTTACATTTTCTAAATAAATGTACATCGTAGACTACAGAGCCATGCCATGGAAAGACAAGTCCACAGAACTGTTATTCATGGAGTTCAGTTACAGTTATTACAGGTGAATTTGAAGCCCCACCTGCCACCCAGATGTACAGTCAGAGTTCTTTGGTTGCATAACTCTCTTCACGCCCGGGTGAGGACACTGACTTTAGTGTCCCCGGATGCCAACTCTGTACATGCGTGGTCAATCGCAGCAGGAGTAGGAATGGGAATGTGAGAAGCTTTTCAACAGTCTTTCCTTCTAGTGACTCTTTGAATGGAATTCATCATCCAGTAGTAGAAAATAGGCTTTTCCCAAAATAATAGTCTCCACTGTGTTTTCTGTAGTGTCTTGATCTTTGCCCACCATTACCTGCAGGAAGAAACCCTGCTTCTTTTGAGCTTTGTAGTCCAGTGTGTATTTCCGCAGCTCTAACCCTAACAAGGCCCTCGCTGAATCATCAGCACTGAGAATGGGCGCTCCAGATGGTGGAGTCTCACTGCTGTCCACTGCCAGGCGTCTCCGTTCTAGTTCATTCTCCTGCACTGATGCTGTTTATTGAAACTTCTATTTCTAACCTTACTCTTTTATTTGGAATGTTAGTTTTACTAAGGATAATGAATATGTCAAAAATTACATTCTGCCCGGAAAAATAATGAGCCATGTTTCTGGGATTTTTTTGTTTTTGTTTTTGTTGTTGTTGTTTTCTTAATTCTTTAGCACGCCATTTTAGAACTTTAGAATGAGAAAGATCTTACCAATTCAAACCTACTGGTTTACAGATAAGGAATGGGATGCACAGCCAATTTCACTCATTGTCTGATGTTTCCCTGGCTAATTTAAGGCTACCATTTAGAAATGCTGGCGAGAACCACAGAAGTGCTTCTTTAACTTTGTCATAATTTACTGTTTCACTGATTATTCATACGCATCAACTGTTTATAGGTATTTGGCATAACATGTAAGCTACCATCCTGCTTTGAATAGTGTCTTAATTTTTTCATAGAGAAGAACAGAAAATTCCTTAAATGAGATTACATGTGAAATGTGATCCTTATTACTAAGACTCTGCCTTTATTATTTTAAGCATGAATGTGGAAACCATTGACAGCAGCAAAACCTGAGCTTTATAATTCCAAACGTGAAATTCAGAAATACTCATGAAAATCCAAATGTATTATCATTTACTGGTAGAAATATTTAAAGGCGGAAAAGTTAAAGTGTACAATTATAATTTTTTAAATAGCACTATACACAAATATTGCTATAAACTAACCACTCATTCCTATGTGCCAAATTGATATTTGAAATTATTGATAATTTATCAATCTGGTTGAATGAACCAGATAATCATGTGTTTGGTTTATGTTTGGATTTGGTTATATTTCAACTTGATGGTATTAAATTACATACATTTCTGAAGACATAATATCAATGTTCTTCTTGCCTTTCCCAAACTTAACTCCTTCTACACCAATTCATGCTTTGAGGCAAGAAATCCAGAAATCATTTCCTCAGCATTGTTTTTACTTTTAACCATTTCTAATTTAAAAGAAGCCTATGTCTCTGAATAATCAACAGTATTCCAAAATATTAAAGTATTTCATATTGATTTTAAAATCAGTATTTTTAAAGATTGGTAACAGGCTAATAAATAGTAGAATGTAAGACTATTTTTATCCACAGTTCTTGTTGGGTAACTAAGTTATTCCCCAACATTTTACCCTCAATTTCAGGGAGACTGAATTGAAAGCTGTAAGACAGACTACAGAGCAACATGCAGCCCTTCTGGCTTAGTGGGCAAGGGATGGTCACCTTTGCATCTATGTCTTGAGTATGTTACAGGATTAAGGAAGGGTCCCAGACATATGTGATAAGCAGTGAAGAGAGGGACTTTTAGTCTAGTTTCAAGACACTAAAAACATCCCAGACTAATACTTGGAACAAGAACATAAATAATGAAGCAAAAGCTAAAGCTCAAAGAGTTGGAGATATTGAAGATTGATTCACCGTTGATCCAGAATTCAAAATTAATTCTATGTTTGTTTTATAACAGGTATATCAAATTGGAAGATAAAGCCAATTGGGTCTCTGTGGATTCTGTCACATCTGAAATTAAACTTGTAAAAATTCCTGATTTTGAATCCAGTTATGTTCAAAATGGTACATACACTGTAAAGATTTTAGCTGTTTCAACAGGTAAGTTATTAAATAGATATTTTTCTTGACCATACATTTTTTGGTGTTATTTTCCAACATCAGAGACCTTTCTTTTGATCTTCCAGATAGACCAAACCTGTCCAATGGATAAATCTTCACATTTTCTACTTAGTAGATTAAAAGACATTACTCAGTCTGAATATGAAAACATATCTTGGTTAAGAAGTGTCTTAATTTGTTAGTACCCTTCTCCTTACCAAAATGGCAAGAGAATTCAAACTGTGTTGTCAGCAATATAACCAGAATATATATTTTTTTTCTTTCTTATTTTCAGATTCTCCCAGAAAAACCATCACTGGCACTGTTGTTATCACAGTTGAAGACATCAATGACAATTGTCCCATACTGGTCAACCCAGAGCAGAATATCTGTGAGGAAGAGCAGCATGTGAACGTGACTGCAAAAGACCTGGATGGATACCCATACAGTGACCCTCTGACTTTTGTCATCGTTGACAATCCACCTGGAATGGCAGAAAAATGGAAAATCGTGCACAGAGAAAGTAAGTACAGTCATTGAACTACAGATTTAAATATTAAATATGACAAATCTAAAATCTTTATAATAGAGACTTTTTATATTATATTTTCTTTTTTTTTTTTTAAGGTTTTATTTATTATTTTTAGAGAGAGGGGAATGGAGAGAGGCAGAGAGGGAGAGAGACATCAGTGTATGGTTGCCTTTCACCTGCCTCCAGCTACAGACCTGACTGGAGACCTGGCTTGCAACCTAGTTGTGTGCCCTGGCTGGGGAATCGAACCAGTGACCTTTGGGTACCTTATCCACTGTGCCACTAGCCAGGGCTTATATTTTCAGTACAGTTTTTCAGAGGGGTTTATAAAACAAGGTTTTAAACCTTGGGCACAATGTCTTCTATCTGGCTGTAATAAGTAGCCCATTTGGAGCAAAAAAAGAGAAAAAAAATACAACCTAATATCTTAGAGATAGCTGGGTATTCTCCAAATTGCTCTTGAAGATCTTTTTGTCTCATAAGCTGAAGAGCACCTTGCCTGTCCAAACAAATAGTCAGAGTAGGTGCCTTCTAAAAGAAGTTTGGAATACGGTGATAGTTTCACTTAAAATGACATTTATCAATCATTTATCATGTGCTGGCCACTCTGCTGGCCCTTCATATGCGTTATCTTATTATCTCATTTAATCTTTACTCCATAACGTTATTCCCTCCTTATCGCTGAGGAAATCTTGACTTAACTAGAACTAAGTAGCTGTTCAAGGTCATAAGCTGGTAAGTGATAGACTTAACATTAAGAAGGATCTGGCCCTGGCTGGTAGCACAGTGGTTAAGGCGCCGGCCTGCGAACCCAAAGGTCGCAGGTTCGATTCCCCAGCCAGGGCACATAACCAGGTTGTAAACCAGGTCTCCAGTCAGGTCTGTGGCTGGAGGCAGGTGAAACGCAACCATACATTGATGTCTCTCTCCCTCTCTGCCTCTCTCCCTTCCCCTCCTTCTAAAAAATAATAAAATAAAATCTTAAAAAAAAAAAGAAGAAGGATCTGTCCGACCACTCCATACGGGATGGCCATGCACATATATAAGTATCATGGACGTACCTGCTTCCTGATGAGAGCTCTTAGGTGCCCTTTTCAGGGTGGTTTTGAATGTACAAAAACCTACCCAGAAGACTTTTTTACTAAACAATCTGTTCTTTTCAGAAAGGTTTCAAATATAATTCCCAAGTTTTTCTTTATTTACAAGTTTATTGTTCTTTTAAGTCTAACAAGGTTTTATAATCACTTTAAATAACAGGTAATGATGTTAATACCATGGGAATTACTTATGCTCTTCTTTTTATTATTGTCTAATTGTCCTTTTTTTTGTTTTGTTTTGTTTTTTTGAGAGATGATAGAATAAAGGTCATTCAATGAAAATGTCATTTAGGGCCCTGGCTGGTAGTACAGTGGTTAAGGCCCCAGCCTGCGAACCCAAACGTCACAGGTTTGATTCCCCAGCCAGGGCACATAACCAGGTTGCAAACCAGGTCTCCAGTCAGGTCTGTGGCTGGAGGCAGGTGAAACGCAACCATGCATTGATGTTTCTCTCCCTCTCTGCCTCTCTCCCTCCCCCTCTTTCTAAAAATAATGAAATAAAATCTTTAAGAAAAAAAAAGAAAAGAAAAGAAAATGTCATTTAGTTTGCCACTTGTTTGTCAGTCTATTCCCAGTACATAAAATGATTCCTAGCACTTGACAAACCACACACATATTTTTAAGATTAATCATCATTAAAGTGTAAGGCATGTCCACATCCTGTCCTTTGCTATTCACCTGCACATTTGGAGTCTCTGGATTAATTTTGTCCAGCAGAGTGGCTTCAATAGAGCAGGTAAGCAGCATTCAACCAGCACCTGTGGACCCCCAACCCCCGTTCACCTTCTGCCCCGGCCCAGAGCAGCTGAACCAACTTGATATGCCTTTTGGTATCCTAAGCCAGCAAGAGGACCAAACCTTTCCCCTACCAAAATGCTAGAACATCTTTTGGGCATCTCCAAAAGTGGATACTTTAACCTCCCCTCCCCCAAAGGGGAGACATTAAAATTCATTATGCCGTGCTAAAAAAAAAAGAAAAAAGAAACGAGAGAAAAAGAGAGAGCAGTTAAGAAAGAATAAAGCTTCTAACCGGAGCTAATTATTATGAGCCATTAAGAATGTTTCCATCATTTAATCTTGCCTCTTCCTTGGGGATCCCTCATTTTTCCTTGACTCTTGCCATTATAGGTACCAGTGTGCTGCTACGACCAAATGAACAAAAGCTTGGGAGAAGTGAAATTCAGTTCCTGATTTCTGATAACCAAGGGTTCAGGTGCCCTGAAAAGCAGACCCTCAAACTCACCGTTTGCCAGTGTCTGGATGGCAGTGGCTGCGTGGAAGCGCTGCACGGTGGCTACGTTGGGCTGGGGTCTGCAGCAATCGCCCTAATCATTCTTGCTCTTTTGCTCTTGCTACGTAAGTATTTTTAAAGCCATCCTTTGGCTCTTTTGGTAATTAAGGGCACTACTAGTGTTTTATTGATTTCTTTACCGTTACTCCTCACCCCACTAGAACACTTGAGGGTGAGGAGGGAAACAAGAATTGACCATTGATACATTCACCAAAGTTGAGTATAGCACTCCTCAGACCTTGTTTTGAAAATGCGTTATTTCCTGATTTAAATAACCAAGGTTAAGTCATGCATGATCCTCAGCCTCCTTTTAACATATATCTTGTTAGTGCCCTCCCTTTTTTTTCTTTTTTTTAATTGATTGATCATAGAAAGAAGAAGCAGGGGCCGAGAGAGGGAGAGAGAAATATCAGTTTGTTACTCCGCGTATTTATTTATGTATTCGTTGATATTGATTGCTTGTATGTGCTTGACCAGAGATCAAACCCTCAACTTTGACAGTGTTCTAAACAACTGAGGTAGCCTGCCAAGGCTTGCTTTTAATTTTAAAATTCTTTTAAGTTACAATCTACATTCTATAATATTTTGTATTAGTTTCAAGTGGACAGCATAGTGGTTAGATAACTGCATTCTTGGGGAGAGGAAGAGGCAAGGAAGGGGAGCAGTTTAGACAAGAACCTAGTAGAAAGGAACCATGGACATGGACAACAGGTGGGATTGACTTTGGGGGGAATGGATGGGTGGGGAGGGGGACAGAGGGGAGCAAAAAGGGGATGGATGTAATACAACAACAATAAAATTTAAAAAGAAAAAAAAAAGATAACTGCATTCTTTACAATAGTATACCCCCTGGTATTTCCAGTACCCACCTGGCACCATACATGATTATTACCATGTTGTTGACTACTTCCTGTGTTGTACTTTGCATCCCTATGACTGTTTTGTGACTACCAATCTGTACTTCTCAGTCCCTTCCCCTTTTTCACCCAGTCCCCCAACCTTTCTCCCCTCTGACAACCATCAATCTGTTCTCTGTATCTATGAGTCTATTCCTGTTTTGTGTCTTCATTTATATTGTTCTTTAGATTCCACATATAAGTGAAATCACGTGGCATTTGTCTTTCTCTGACTGACTTATTTCACTTAATTGGTGGCCCCATTTAGACAAGCTTTATGAGGGAAGGATGCTATCCCTGCACTGCCCAGTGCCTAGAACAAGCCATGCCCATAGGAGGTTCTCAGATGAGATCTGTTGCATGAATTCGGACTATGGATACAGGTTATTTTATAAACTCATCTTATGTTCATTGACCTTGGCTTTGCACATTCAACTTGTCAAGAGCCCCCACCCCCCATCCCCTCATACCACTCTGCTTGGCCTGCCCTTCACCTAAGCCAACAGTAGTGAGACCTCTGAGCACGTCTATGCTCCCTGACAGTGACAACCAGTCCTGCCAGCCTTGGATGTCGTCCAAAGACCTCGGGTTTCCTTTCATGAGAGAACAAATGACTGCAGCCTGGGGTCGTGGGGACTACCACTCCACTGGACCACTGAACATGGACAGAGAACCATCTTTGGAGCAGCCCCAGCTATTTCAGTGACAGAGGAAACACTTGTCAAAGCCATCAGCAGATGTGCAGTTGAATGCACAGCGCTCAGCAGCTTACAGTGTACTTTTACACTATTATCTCTACTTTATAATACAGACACAGAGCAGTAAATGACTTGGCTCAGCTCCCCAGGTTTGTAGGAGGTCCTGGAGCTGGGACTGCATCTTTTAAGTGAGGAATCCTTGCACCACCTTCTCCTCTCACATTTCTTAGGGCCTTTTGGTACTTGGCACATGGTACCCTGGATAAATATTTGTTGAATTTGTACAAATGTTGAATTGCCCCTGGCTGATTGCAATCTTTTGTGACTCTGTTGTCAACTATTTTACATAAAAAGAGTCTTAAGGAGTAGTCAGTGCGTCATTGGAAGCTGCCAAATAACAATGGCAATAAAACCTATGGTAACTTGGGGTGAACTGTGTTTGCAAAGTGTAGTTAGTTCTTTACTGCCCTGATCAAGAGTCCAACACTGGCCTTCACTTCCTCCTGAGGTAGAATAAAATTTAAGGAGGGAGCTCTGAAATTGGATTGAATTCTATATCTATCCTAAGGGTTTTTTCAGAAAATTGTCAACTTGAACCTCAGTAAGTCTGCCTTTTGTCAAAATCTACTCTAGGATGAAGTGGTGAAGTATTATAGAAGCTCCAGTGTTCTAGAATATTTCAATATAGTAAAATGTTTCAACCAGGAGCTTTAGATTTTTTTTCAATACATAGATATTTTTTTTTTGGATAATGGATATTCTCATATTAAAAATGTAGGTGGTCTCTATTTACCTGGCAGGGGACATACCATGATCACGAAGGTGGTTTTCCCAGGGTGAGGCTTATCCATTGCACTCCGGATGTGCTGACCCCTGTGATTTCCCCAAACATGGGAAACTCGACTGCATAATTTGTGGTAGTAGGAGACTGCATTCATGTTCTCCCCTTAAAAAAAAAATAAATGAATTTAGGAGGCTAAAAAAAAAAAAAAAAAAAAGTAAGTCTTTAAATTGGCTTTAATGGTTCAGATACTGTTGAATTCATTCTTAGTGATCCACTCAGTAACTACACTCGGGCCCTTGTCAAGAGACGAGGCCTCTGAATCTGTATGACTCCCTCGTCCTGCCTGTGGACTTTGGTGTGACTCTCCCCAAACACGCTTGGTAGGGCTGGATCAGGGTGAACAAAAGAAAAATAAAAACAGGGCTATAAGTAAAGGAAGGCTGAACTCCAGGAAGTGATAATACAGATTTCAAAATTATATAACAGATTTTAAACTAAGTTGGGACTCATCTTTCATTTGTGTTTAATTGTGTTTCTGTCCAGTTGTACCACTTCTCCTGCTGATGTGCCGTTGTGGAAAGAACACCAAAGGCTTTGCCCCCATTCCTGGCACCGTAGAGATGCTGCATCCTTGGAATAATGAAGGAGCACCACCTGAAGACAAGGTCAGATCAGCCAATACCAATGGCACTTGTCTCCTTTTTTATTTTCAAGGGGCATTGGAAAGAGTTTCTAATGTTTTAGGTCATGAGAGAGTAAAGTGGGCCTTCTAGATTTCATTCACATGCCTTTAAATAAAACATATCTTGTGCTTGTTGCCGGGGCAGAGTTTATCAATACTGTGACAGGTCTAGTGTTTCAGAAAATGTAGAACAAAGGTTAGAGAGAGCAAAAGTGTATAGAGATTTAGGATGAAAATATTAATTATTAACAATATTAAATGGGCAGTATTTCACAACCAAGAGTTTCTTCATTTTCCTTTCCCTTGTTACATAGGGTTGGCAGAAGTTAGCTCACCACCCCATAACAGTTGTTAGAGATTGCGAAATCCCCTCTTTTACCTACTTAACAGCCACCTCCCATTGTCCCTTTAGTGCGTCTTCACCCTGGGTCTCATCGCCATCTGTAGTGAGCATCATCTCTAATAGGATAATTCAGCATCAAGTGTCAGAGAACTTAGAATAAGAGTGGCTTCAATATAAACAAAGGCGGTCCAGGACCAACATGATGATTTCATATGGCCACAGCCTTCTTTTTCCTCATTGTTCCTCCATGGATGAGTTCTGTTCCCCATTGTTTTCATGCTGCTGTGCCCACATTCCTAAAAGCAGATGAGAGAAAGTGAAGAACCACTGTTGAATACTTCCCAAAACATGCACACTCCATTTCTGCCCAGCTTGAACCCATCTTAACCAGAGCTTAGTTGGGTGGCAATTTCTAGTGGCAACGGAGACTTAAAAGTATCATTTATATTTGAGAAGACCATGTGTCCAGTTAAACAAAAAAATAACAGTTCCATAACCATAAAAAAGGCATTGAACTTTAGAGGAACGTTGAAATGCAATCGGTGCCAATAGAATAAATGAGCCAAGTCTATATTTAAATCATTTGTTAGATGACAATCATCTAACAAAACAAGAAGGTAGACTGGCTCTTCAGAAGACTCATACAGAAGTTAGTTCACCCAAAATAGTTTTCTTAATTTGCTTCTATGGAAATAGCCGATTCCCATCATAAGCCCACTTAGCTCAGATCTTACCAAACGTACTTACCCTTCATCCTTCTAACTCAGTTCACAACTGTATTTTCCCCTGCAGGTGACGTCATTTCTTCTGACGATGGATCACAGCACAAGCGGAGCAGTGGGTGGTGGGGTGGGCAGTGGAATGAGCAGTGGAATGGGAGGTGTAACGGCCAGGGAAGCCACCATTAAAGGAAGTAGCTCTGCTTCCTTTACCAAAGTGCAGCATGATGAGGTGGACACAAGGTGGGAAGAAGGCAGAAGCCACCTTTCTGGGGGTGCCACCCAGGTGACAGGGACAGCAGGAGCCATCATGGGCGGTGAAACCATAAGGACAAGAACCACGGGGGCTTTCGCAGACATGGCTGGAGCCCGAGCAACAGCTACTGTGATGAGTGAAGAATTCTTAAGAAGTTATTTCACTGAGGTAAGGGCTGGTTTTGAGGTACAGCGTGGCGGGTGTCATTTATATGTGAAGGTGGTAATGTTAGGGCATTCACTGCCTTGGATCTAGATGGGACTTTGTTTTCTTCGTTTGTTTTAAAAAGGAAGAGAGGTATGACCCATGGGAACCAGCCAATCAGCTAAATTATTTGCTGCTCACAAATGACCCCACAATCGTGCCTCTCACAGACCTTTTCGCACATGTTTTTGCCACCTAACGTACCTCCGTTCTTCATTCCAAGATGCCAAGAGAACAGAAGCTGCCATCCTTGGGGCACTGGGAGCCCAGCAGTGCAAAACCTTGCCCGGCTCCTAAAGCTGCTGCCTTTTTTGATTTCATTGGCCAGAGAGAGTCACATGACCAAGCCTGGTGGCAGTGGGTCAGAAAGTACAATCCCTCTGCAGGAGCAGACTTGGGAATATGTGACCTAAAAACCGCAATCTGTGATGTCCATTTAAATTTTGTCTTCTAAGTGGGAACACTAGGCTTCACTATTGAGGTGATTCAGAGAATTAGGAGGAAAGTTGCAGGAAAGATGAGCAGCTCCAGCCAGGAAGCTCATGTCATCCGGAATTAGGAATTAGAAGCAGAACTGGGTGCCTTTCTCAAGAACAAGGCTCATGTGTCCCAAGGCAGAGTCAGAGTGACAGACATCTGAAGGACACTTCAGAGAAACAAGGCCATAAAGGCCAATTTATTTCTGCCCTCTCTCTTTTAAGTGGTTACAAATTACTGGAGCGCTTCCTCTTTCCTTCCATGCATGCCCCCCTCTTTTGTGTCATCTGCCCACTTGTGAATATTAATCTGACAGGAAGATAGGGATGTGCCAGTGTCAATGAAACTCACTTCTTTTTCTTTCTTTCTTTCTTTTTTTTTTAGATTTTTATTTATTATTTTTAGAGAGAGAGGTAGGGAGAGAGAGGCAGAGAGAGAGAGAGAAACATCAATGTATGGTTGCCTTTCACCTGCCTCCAGCTACGGACCTGGCTGGAGACCTAGCTTGCAACCTGGTCATGTGCCCTGACTGGGAATCGAACTAATGACCTTTGGGTTCGCAGGCCAGCGTCTTATCCACTGTGCCACCAGCCAGGGCTCGAAAACCAGTTATTATCGTCCCTTTTCTGTTTCACTGCCAGGCTCCACTCTGGTGCCATCTTTGATTTTGGTATGTCTTTCCTCTCTGCTCTAACCCTGCTCTAGTCAGCCTTGCTTATGTATGTTTGTGCAGCTTTTAATTAAGAAGTCATTTCAAACTCATCAGAAAATTTGTGAGAAGGCAAATTTTGAACTCCTACACACTCTTTACCCCGATCACCCAGTTATTAACTCTTAGCCACATTTGTCCCCTTCTTCTCTCTCCCTCTCTCTCTCTCTCTCATACATGCCCACACGCACTCACGTATTCTCTTACATTACCACAGTACAGTGAACAAATCTAGAGATTTAACAGCAACACATTCCAAATTTCATTTTAGCCAATAAGCACATCATTGGCAATTGTTTTTCCTGGCCAGGACCCATTTCAGAGCCCGGCATCTCACTTACTTGTCATGACATTTTACTCTCTTTTTTCAATCTGAATCAGTCCCATCTGCCTTTCTTATGTTTCACAATATTAGTATTTAAAGGTACTGGCCAGTTGTGTTGTAGAATGTCCTTCAGTTTGGGTTTCTCTGATGCTTCCTTGCATGTACACTCAGGTTATGCATTTTGGGCAGGGATGTAGTCTTGTTTTTAAATGAACGTGTGTCACTAACTATACGCCTGCTTTTATTTCCATTTTAGAAAGCTGCCCATTATACTGAGGAGGATGACTGTCACACAGCCAAGGATTGCCTTCTGGTTTATTCTCAGGAGGAAACTGATTCTCTGTCTGAGTCCATTGGTTGCTGCAGTTTTATTGAAGGAGAGCTAGATGACCACTTCTTGAATGACTTAGGATTTAAATTCAAGACACTAGCTGAAGTATGCTTGGGTCAAAAAATAGATATGGATATGGACATTGAGCAGAGGCTAAAACCTCTGAGGGAAACAGCTTCCCATTCTCTCTCTGAGCAAACAAGGGTTAGTTCAGAGACCACCTACTCTGGTAGTAGCTTTCATGTTCCAAAACCTTTGCATGAAGCAAAGGCAGAGAAAATAACTCAGGAAGTAGTCACTGAAAGGTCTATGTCTTCTAAGCAGGATCAAAAGGGAGCTACATCGCTTCCTAATTCATTGGCTTCTGGTAATGTCATAGTGACAAAAACTTCCTTTGCCGCAGGCTCCACTGTGCCACCACCAAGCACCGTGATCCTGGGCCCCAGTCAGGCACAAGGCCTTATTGTGACCGAGCGGGTGTATGCCCCAGCTACTACCTTGGTAGATCAGCATTATGCTAATGAAGGTCATGTCATGGTTACTGAGAGAGTTGTACAGCCTAACGGGGCCCTGTCTTGTTCCCTGGAAAGCACCCCACAGCTGCCAGATGGCCAATATGTTATAGTGAGGGAAAGAGAGAGTTTCCTTGCCCCCAGCTCAGGTGCGCAGCCCACTCTGGCCATGTCCAATGCCACGGTAGGACAGAACGTGACAGTGACAGAAAGAGTGCTAACACCCGCTTCCTCCGTGCAATCCAGTTACCCCACTGCTGCTAAAACCTCCATGACAGCTAGAAAGACCATGGTTTCTGGAGCGGGAGGCCCTGGCCCTCTGCCAGATTTCGGTTTCCAGGAGTCTGGTCATTCTAGCTCTACTGTAACCACATCGTCCACCAGGGTCTCCAAGCAAAGCACAGTGCAGCATTCTTACTCCTAAATGGTCAGCTACAGTCCAGCCCAGAAGTTAATGAGCCGTGAATGAGTTCATATTTTCAACGTGCCTGCCTTTTTTGAGGCTTACAGACATAAGAGGTACATACACACACAAAGGTAAAATTTTCTCAGCCCCTGATAAGCATTGGATGTTGCTGTTGCAACATATACTTCAGAAATGCTCTGGGACTTACCCAGGCATAACTGTGATGCTGAGTCTTAAGTGCCTTTTAGTGAGTTGTGGCCAAACCATATTGCAAGTAGAGAGTAAACCTGGCTTCTGAGAGTTGACCAGATGGACACAGTTCATCAGCAGTGCAGTAGAGCCATCCATGAAACCAGCCAGGCCTCTGCATACATACCATGTTAACATTTAACATAGCTGTTCTATAGCCAAAGATATATACATAGTCTGGGTGGCCAGGTTTGTTTGTTTTCCTTAAGAGTAGAGGCCTCTCAACCTGTGTTAGGGTGATTGAATCTTGGAACATTGATATGGTAAAAATACATGTTTCTGTGCACGGAACTATGCTTGCATGTGTTGTATGACCTAAAAGTAATATATCTTCCCTTTGTTTCTCAGTAATGAAAATATTGAATACTTCCAATTCAGTTGAATAATCCAGGGGAAAATTCATAAGTCTAAAGTCATTTTACTTTTTATGGTAATAATATACTATTTATAAAACCTCAGGTTATATTATATTTTAAGCTTATACAGCAAACTTAACCACTAGATCATACACTGGAAGAAGAGCCATGCTTATTTTAATGCTATTGTTTATCCTCAGTGCCTACCATGGGTGCCAAATCAATATTTGTGGAATTAAACTGAATTTTTGAGGCCACTCTCTTTAATTTACAATTTTAAAACATTTAAAGACTTTATGATTTCTGTAATAATGAGTATGAAATTATAATTTTATTCTGTGTATCAAAGTCACTAACTAGTTAGTCATGACATCTTTGCCCCTTTTTGAAAAGTGATTTGGAAGTTTCATTCAAATAAACTGATTGTATTTTTATTGTTCCTTGAAAAAATAATTTATTTCAAGTTTAAAAGTATATATGCATATAAGTTTACATAAATGTTCTTCACAACAAAATTTTCATAAACTTTAAATACTATGTCATTTTGTGATTTTTCAAAATATTTTGCTTAGGGAATTAAATCTTTAAACATTTATTTTTGTAGCACATTTATGGAAATATTATTGAATTGTGTAATGCAAAATATTAAAACTTTTTGCTCCCACTGACTTAATGAGTAAAAGGTGAATATTTTTAGATACCGTAAGTCTGGCCAAAGTGAAGGTCCTTCTTCCAGGGCCTAAATTTTTCACTCTCTACTTTAGTGTTGTTGTTGTTGTTGTTGTTTTCAATATAGACTTAGTGGTTACATTTTGCCCGGTATGCCAAAGGAATACCACTACTGTGTGAAAAGTAAAAATGACCTAAGTACTTCGAACAAACAGAACTTGGTCTTAAACTTCCTTGAGTGGTCTTGACAACCTAGCCTGTCCCATGTATATAGTGAAATTACATTTTCTAAATGGTTTTATTTTGTTACCAAAAGGGTGATTTGTATATATTTTTAATTTGTTTCTTGAGAAACTTCAGTTGAATGTGTATCATCAAAATATTTAAATTAAAAATAAATGACCTTTGGAGTAACTCTTTGCCCGTATCTTTTTATTGTTCCGTCCTATTTCACAAAGATTATAGCTGGCATTGGAGGCAGAAGTAACGCCCTGAGGGCAGTGGCCTGCTGGAGTTAGGTATTTTCATTAGAACTGCTTACATCCTGTTCAGCCAGCCCCTTGGAAAAGCACATTGTTCTTCCTAACTAGGATAGAAAGTAGGAAGGCCCAGTTGAGTTTCAGATCAATAATGAGTAGTAGGGTTTGTCTGTTTGTTTGTTTTTGTTTATTTTTTAGTAAGTGGCCCCTTAGTCAAGAATTACCTGTTATCTGAAATTCAAATTTAACTGGGCGCAGTTTCTATTTGCCAAGTCTGACAGCGTTGTTCCTAAGGATCTAAAGTTGGCTCTCTGTCCAGAAAGTAGCACAGAGGTTCCTACAGGATGAAAGCTTGTACATCTGATCCAAGGAAATGAAATCATGAAATTCAACCAACGTTGAAAGGCTGTTTTAGCTGTTTGTGAGTTTACATGGGAAAAGATCAAAATATCTGCCTATTCTATAATGTCATATTAATAAGTATGTTACAACACTAGCACACTAAGGCATCCTAAAGCATGAAGATACTGTTTTATTTCTGTGACCCAAACCTACCACCCCAAGTGGCACAGGGGAGCAACTTTTGGTTGATTTCACGAATGTGCAGACCATATTTCAATCATCACTACGTCAAGCCATGGCTGGTGGCTCAGTGGATAAGGCACTGGCCTGCGAACCCAAAGGTCACTTGTTCGATTCCTAGTCAGGTCACATAACCAGGTTGCAAGCCAGGTCTCCAGCCAGATCCATAGTTGGAAGCAACCATACATGGATGTCTCGCTCCCTCTCTGCCTCTCCCCCTTCCTCTCTCTCTAAAAATAATAAAATATTTTTTAAAAATCACTACATTATAACACACAAGAAAACATTGCTTATCAAATATCACCTAGAAATTACGTATTTCAGACAACTTTCAGATGACTTACTCTTCAACATCAAAATTCCTTGGTTTCACTAGTTAAGTGTAGTTCAAATCCTATCATTACTCATTGTTTTGTCTACTTTTTAAAATTAAAGATAGATGTTAAAATCTCCCAACTGATGTGGCCTTGCTCATTTTTCCATTAATTTTTTCTACTTCTGTTCTCTATGTTTTGAAACATACCTGTTGTATTCAGTACAAACACATTTAGGATTATTGTGTCTCCCCCCAAAATTGACCCTTTTGTCATTATGTAATATCTTTAACTCTAGTTATATTCTTTATGTTGAAATCAGTATCATCACACCAGCTTCCTTATGCTTAGTGTTTGTCTATCTTTAATCCTTTTACTCTCCACCTGTCTATACCTTTAGAGTGTGTTTCTTGTAAAAATCCTTATAGATCTTGCTTTCTCATCCATTTTAACAATCTCTGTTATTTAATGGAAAGTTTTAATCTGTTTACAGCAGCTTTTCCTGTGGCTGAATTTAAGCATACCATCTTGGTCTTTTGTTTTCTCTTGGTCCCATCTGTTCATTGCTCTGCTCCTTCTTCCCTGCCTTCTTTCATGGTTGTATGTTCTGGTATTCCACAGTAACTCTTCTGCAGACTGTTTAACTCGACCTCCTTGAGTTTGTTTTTTAACTGGTTGCTCTTGTTATGGAAATGTCATCAAGAACAAAATCTGCCCACCTGGAAAGACTACACACAGGTAGAAGAGAAAGAAAACAACTTTATTATTGAATAAACATTAAGCCAGAGTGACACATGCATCACAGGCAACTCATTAAAAAATGGCAGACAAAAATCTCACCTTTTGGGGGAAATGGGGGTACCGGGTGGAGGGGAGCAAAGGGGAAAAAATTGGGATAATAGGAAAATTTATAAAAAATTTTTAAAAGAAAAACATCAATATACATCCAAAAAAGAAAAAACTTTTTATGCAGCCAGGCAAATACAACCATTACACACCTGTTCATGAGATACATGAGAATGTCCTCCAGTGATACTTGCCAGTACCGAAGATCTTAAATTCACCCAGTAACTGAGGTCATTGTGTTTGTTTGCTGGCTGCGTTTATCCAAGGAAATCATGAAACTTAAAATATCTTTAGGACAGGAGGCTAGTTATAATTAGGGCCCAGGGACCCTTGAACAAGAGATAAGGGTGTCGTCTCTTGATGTTCAAAGAGATGGATCCCAAGTCCTTAAGAAAGAAGTTCTGTCTTACAAAGCTGGTGGTTTTAAAAAGATGTATGTACCATCTGAAAAGGACAGAAACAATGAACAATGACAAGCTTTTTAAAGTAAATGCTGTAAGGCAGGAGAGGGAGGGAAATTCTCCCTGTTTGCATCAGGAAAAACTTTTTTTTTTTCCAGTTTAGACTTGTTCTTATACTCTAAGGCAGTGCTTTTCAACCTTTTTCATCTCATGGCACACATTAATTATTAAAATTCTGCGGCACACCAGAAAACATACTTTCGCCAATCTGACAAAAAAGATAGGTATAATTTTGATTTGTTGTCATTTTTAAAATTTGACATCTAGGGAAAAACAGGACAGTGCCCCTGACTGAAATAGTCAGGTATTGCATGTTGTAAAAATTCCTGTAGTGCACCAGTTGAAAATCACTGCTCTAGGGCTATGCTGTGTGTGGTTAAGTGGCCACACATTGGATAACACACATGTAGGCCATTTCTACCATTATGGAAAGATTTCTTCTGGGCAACATAGCTGTAGAAATTATACAATGCATCTTTAACATCATAGTCTACCTTCACATATTCTACTACTTCACTAAAAATGCACATAAATCTTGAACTTCCGATTTACAGGTCTTGTTGTCATTAGATCCCTGACCACCTTCACACCCATATTCTAATCCAGCAGCCCTCACACGTTGCCTTCTGTCCCCCTTTAGTGCATTATTGGCATGACTATTCTGAAACCCGTATCAAGTCCAATTGTGAGTAGAAATGGACTTTTATTCCACAGATAGCAGACTCCCTCTCCCCAGCAACTCAGGAGGCAATTTGAGAAAATGAGATGAACAATGTGGCCCTCTGCTAAAACCCCAGTTCATCCCTGGGCCACAGATGGCCCATTTGTCTCTTCTATCCACTCCCCACACTTTTTCACACTGCTCTGGGTAGCCCAGGAGCTGGTCCTTTGCTGGGTGCTTCAAAAGGCATTCGAGCCCTCTGGCCTCTAAGTTGAGACTGGCCTGTGAGAGGCATTGGCTGGAGTTTGGTGAGAAAGAAATCACATCCGGGCATTTCTTCTCCCATGTCCCTCTCTGCAGGCACCTCTCTGGACAGCAGCTCCCTTTCCAAGTTTCAGGCTTACCCTCCTCTCCGCGCTCCTGGAGGCCTGTTGGTGGGGACTGCACCCCCTCTTCCCAAACTGCTGCCAGATACACACCTTGAGCTCAGGTTTTGTAAATGATCCACCAAGTCTCCTCATTTCCATCTGCTTCCCCAGGACCATCACTGACACTAGCGTTCAGCTTCTAAATGCTGAATCATTTTTGTAAATCGTAGGAACTCCTCCTCTTACAAACCCCACTGTATTAGCCCTGGCCAGTGTGGCTCAGCTCGTTGGATGTCATCCCATAAACCAAGAGGTGGCCAGTTTGATTCGCGGTCAGGGCGCACGCCTGGGTTGCAGGTTCAGTGCAAGGAACTGGCACATACAGAAGGCAACCAATTGATATTTACCTCTCACAGCAATGCTTCTTTCCCTTTCTTTCTCCCTTCCCCTGGCCCTAAAATCAAAACTGAAATTAAATTTTAAAAAATCCTGCTGGGTTCGTTTGCACTGGCTGCTCTATAGACTGGGTGGCTCAAATAAGACATTTACTTTCTTACAATTCCAGAGGCTAGAATTTCAAGATTAAGGTGTTGACTGAGTTGGTTTTTATTAAGCCTCTCTCCTTGGCTCCTGGATGGCCATGTTCCCCGGTATCTTCACATGGCCTTCCTTTTGTAGTTGTCTACCTCCAATTCCCGCCTCTGTCCTGACAACCTCAGGATAATTGTAACTTATCTCTGTAAAAAACTTATTTCCAAATAGATTTTGGGTGGTTAGAATGTCAGCACATAAACTTTGAGGAAACACAACTCAGCCCACAATACCTAGTACACAAACAGACTTAGCGTGAAACTCATGAGTAGCTTTATCCAACTATTTGGCTAATGAATAACACAAATTGCTTGTCACAGTAGAAAATTCAAGTCTGAGTTAAAAGTAGCCTGAATGAAGAGACTATCACTCTCATCAGCCTTTAGAGGACTCTCAAAGGTAATTCAAGCAAAAACGCACCTGTCTGAGGCTGCATGTTTTCTAAATCTCGGGCTGGAGGACTGGGGGTGACAGTTCATGTTCCCAGCTCAGAGGCAATGGCCATGTGCTCTGTGTTGCTTCTTCGTTTCCTCCAAGGCCCTGTGGCACATGCACTCAAACGCCTCTTCAAGCAAGCAGAGGGGGAACATGATGATTCTGACCTTTGCAAGTCTTTTTAAGGATTAGTATTTTTTCGCTACTTGCTTCTGGGATTTCTAGTCATACCACACTGGTGTTTCCTGGCTTTCTCTTGCACTGTCCATTTAAGCCGGTACAAATTATTCTTTCTCTATTTTTCTTCTAGTTAAAAAAAAAAAAAATGTTGATTCAAAATCTTCAAATAAAATATATTGAGCCACTTCTTCATTATGACTTCTGTTGCATTTATTGTCTGTGAGGTGACTCACTCCAAAATCGCTTCAACAGAAGGGGGTGTGATAAACACATGTACAAGCTCATTCTAATTTATTCCCTACAAGTACTTAGTGTTTGAAGAATTCTAATCAGAAATTGACACTCCAGAGATGCTTACTTAGCCCTTTAAATGTTATTCTCCAAATCTGTATCTGAAGGTTTGCTAATTAGCATAAGGGATTAGTTAGTGGTTTTGAGAGCAGTGAGCACAAAGGGTGTTGGGCAGGTACCACTGGTCCCCATGCATGACTGTGAGCCAGGCTGAGAACGTGGCAAACCCATGTTCAGTGAAGCTCTTGCCAGGGAGAGGCTCATCTGTGCAGGATCCTTCCACCTCCTGGAGCCTCCTGCCATCTGCCCAGACACCACGTTGGCTCCTTTTGTCACCTAAAAGTGACTCCATCTCCCGCAGAATGGACCTGTCATGAGTGGCTAGTCAGAGAGACTAAGACAAGAATGAAAATGCCCTGAGGTACAAAATCAGGTTGTAGGATTGTTTCACTGCCTGTCTGCTAATAGATGTTTGTACATTTTGTAAA
Source organism: Noctilio leporinus (assembly GCA_004026585.1). Lineage (NCBI taxonomy): Eukaryota > Metazoa > Chordata > Mammalia > Chiroptera > Noctilionidae > Noctilio > Noctilio leporinus. Next base: position 4,753 of record PVIW01002786.1, on the reverse strand, counting down.
ATTGGTTTAATATTTGCATCTTTTTGTAATAAGCCACTGTATAGACCCATTTATAACTAGCAGAAATCATCAATATTAAAAATAAATTTTAAAGGCCCGGGCTGGTGGCACAGTAGATAAGTTGCCAGCCTGTGAACCCAAAGGTTGCTGGTTCAATTCCCAGCCGGGGCACAGAACCAGATTGCAAGCCGGGTCTCCAGCCAGGTCTGTAGCTGGAGGCAGGTGAAAGGCAGCCATACACTGATGTTTCTCTCCCTCTCTGCCTCCTCCTTTCCTTTAACTCAGAAAATAATAATAAATAAAATAGTTTTAAATGAAAATAAATAAATAAATAAAATAAAAATAAATTTTAAGTCCCTGGCTGGTGGCACAGTGGATAAGGCACCAACCTGTGAACCCAAAGGTCGCTGGTTCCATTCCCAGCCAGGGCACATAATCAGGTTGCAAGCCAGGTCTCCAACCAGATTCGTAGCTGGAGGCAGAAGAAAGGCAACAATACATTGATGTCTCTCTCCCTCTCTAGCTCTCTCCCTTCCCTTCTCTCTAAAAATAATAAATAAAATTTTTTAAAAATAATAAATTTTAAGTTGCTGATTACTTAATGGTGTAATGGCTTAGGAAAATTGGCAAGAATATCTATGTAATATAACTATTTTTCTTGGGAGATGTATTGCCTGGGTCCAACTTCTTCTTTGTTTCACTCCAATTTTCTCACTTTTAAAGTGTTATTTTACCAAAATATGTGTTATTACATGTGTTTTATTGGAAATAGCAAAGTAAAGATTAAAGAAGAAAAAGCAAACCTTTTTCTGTATTTCTCTCAATGCCTCGTGTATATACATATTTTTTTCTTATCCCCATTTTTACCAATAATTGAGATTACTGAACACAGGGATGAACTTTTTAAAAACTACATTTTAAATTACAGTTGACATACAATATTATATCAGTCTCAGGTGTGCAACCCCATGATTAGACATTTGTATAACTTACAAAGTGATCACCCCGATAAATCTAGAGCCAAAAATTGGCTTTTTTGATCTGTCTTCTCACGATACACTCAAACAAAGCAATTACAAATTTTAAAAATCCAACAAAATTTTCAAAGTGTACTTTCTAAACCTGTGTGTGATCAGTAATATCAGGATCCCACTTGTCCAACTTTCATTTAATCTGCAAACTCTATTCAGCTGCATCCGAAACCCAAGTTTTTTCTCACTGCAAGACTTTGTCCATGAAGACCCAGTTAAGGGTCTGGGGAGTTCTGACTTGAAGAGAATGTCACATAATGGAAATGATCTTCAATGACTCCAAGTCTCTTCAGTAGATTTCAGAGTTTTGATATTCTGGTTGCTGACATGGTCAGAGATTTAACTTATTGCATTAAGGATTTTCAGAGAAAAAAAACACTATACTGTATGCAAGATTCAAATTTATACTATATTCAATACAGTGCTGTAGTGGAAGAAAGTACGGGGTAGCCCTTGGGGGTAGAACTATGAAAAAATGAGGACATGCACAGAATACAATCAATCATAAATTCTTCTAAATGTACTTTTGCTAGATGAAGCCCAAGTTAAGTTGGCTTAGCAGTAAACTATGTGAACATTGACCTAGTTATATTTCTTGTTTCTCCACGTGCAATCCTCTGAACAACAGAAATAGACGTAAAAGCAGAAGCACAGGTAGACCTAAACCTGTGCACTCCCAAAAACCATGGACTCCGAAGCATTGGAGTGAGTGTTATATACCCTCTGGCCACAAGATGGCACTGTGCACCCAACAAAAGATGCAAAGTCCAAGGTACCAAAGCTAGGAAAGAAAAAAGTAAGCAATTTAAATAAGTTCCTAAGCAAGGGAAACTCACAAAGGCCAAAACTTACCTTTGCTAACTATGTTTCTTCCAGATAAAGTGATATGCTTCAAGACTACCTGGAAAATGATGCCCAAATTATAGAAGTCTAAAAATTCCTGTTCCTTTCTCTGAAGGTCAGTCATGAGCCTTCGGTTCTATTAAAAAGTTTGCACTTTGGAGGAAGTGATCCTGGCCTATGGATTTACAAATAACACACTCAGCCTGGGGGTGGGCTAACTTTAAGAATAGATGTTGACTTTTTCAGTCAAACTAGATTTAGTTAATCAAACATTGGTGCAGAGCAGTTTAGTGGCTGCAAGTTTCTTCAGAGATGAATAAACTGGCCCTCCAGGGGCTTGCATTGTAGCAGAGGTGGTAGTTACACACACTGTACCCTGAAAACCAGTACAACCTCTAATAATCAAGACATTAAGTTAGAAAATGCCAAGGCTGGTTGGAAGAGTAATTCCTATGTAAGGCTGGGGATGGGGGATAGCTAAGACGTGGTAGACAGGTGGGTTTTTCATGAAGCATGAAGACTAAGTCAACAAGGTTCAGCTTGACAAAGCTCTCACTTAGGTGAGGGTACCAGTACTAGAGAAATGACGTGCCCTGGACACAGCATATGGTGTGGATGAAGAGGTGAGTACAGACACCAGCTAACGATAGAGTAGAATCTAGTCAATAGAGTGCCGCTGAGATCTCTCAGTGGGTCAGGTTTTCAGTGAAACCCTCAGGCTGTCCTGGAGGATAGGCTGCAGGTGGTTGGTTCCTCCTCAAGGAGGAGACTGGGAGAAAGTGGAAAATAACTCTAACCCCTGTGAATGTTAAATATTAACCTCTTATTTTTCCCTCTGGCTTTTGATTGATCTCTCATGCACCAGTGCCTTTTTCCTTGCTATCAAGCAAATTGTAAATGTTATGTCCATAAGGACACCAATTAAATAAATAGTAGATATAGTTAATGGCATAAAAAAAAAGTCTGTTTCCCTAAACAGAATTGGAATACAGCATTTGGCAAAAGATTCTTTTTCCCCTTACTTGTGCACTTACTTATCTAAAAAGTGTTACTAAGTTAAGTAATAAAAATAACATTGAGTCATTTACTTACTGAATCCCTTAAACATAAAAATAATAAAAGTACTTGAAATTAGACTATTTCAGAAAACCACTGACATGTGAGTGCCCCCATGAAAGTTTCATTTCATTTTGGTCTCCTTTATAAAATTGCAAAAGTTTTCTGAACCGAGAACATTATCTTTATTCATCCTGTATTTTCAGCACATAAAACAAGGCTTTATATGAGGCAGGCACTCAGTTACTTTTTGTTGTCGAATTGCCCATAAATTAAGCAGCACTATTGAAATTAATTGAATGGCATACCTTGTGTCATTAGACATTTTCCCCAACATTCTATCAGGAAACTTCATACATAAGCAAATTAGAACAAATTTTCAGTGAACATCCATATTCCCATCATCAACTTACCACCATTATCATTTTACCATTATTGAGTTCTCGTATATCTGCCTCCCCACCCATTTCTCTACCCATCCATCAATCCATATTATTTTTTTATGAATTTCAAATTAAATTTTAACCTTAAGCATACTCCTCCACCCCTCAACACATGTCAATGTGCATATCTTCAGAGTTCAAGATTCGTTTACATATTTTTCTCTGAGATAAAATTACATATAATGAAATGATACACTGGAAAGTGACAGAAGCAGATACAGAAGGAAAAAGACACACAAAGCATTCTTCATACTTCTTTGAGAACAGCTAAATCCATAGTTAAGAGATAGATGGAGAATCTTGTTTTTCCAAGGAATGGGCTTTTTCATCCAGGAGTTTCCTTGCAAATGAAGAGAAATAAAATACCCGTGTAATCTGGAGCATTGTCAGGAAAGGTGGCATCATCCACATTATTCTTACAATAATGGGATTCAAAACCTTAAAAAATTGGTTTAGAGATCCACAAACTCTGGGATGAAATAGAAAGGAAAACAAACAGGAACTTCCTGCCCCCCACCCTCACTCCAGTAATATTTGACCTCAAGTAAAAATCAAGGGGTTAAGGAAGAGAAGAAGAGTGAACGAAGAAAAACTATAAAAGAAGTAGAACGAACCTAAAGAGAAACCAACTCTCCAGTTCTTATCCCAACCCTAACACGGCCCTCGTACCAGGGAATGAAGAATACCTGTTACCAGATACAGCCTAGGATAATTCTAAGGACTCATCAAAAGATGATCAGATTCTGCAGCTCAGCTTCTAAGATTTCCCCTCAAGAGATAATATGATAATTATGACATGATGCATATTCATCACAGAATTGTTTCTCATGTAAAAATTGTAAGCAGCAGGTTACTGGTGGAGTTCACTAAAAATCAGCCTTATGCGATGCTGCATGTGGATTAGAGAAGCACTTTAAGGTTACAAGATGGCGTGCTCCTAAATTGTTTTTAGTAATTTCTTGGAGACTGGGGAGATGGACTAGATCGTTCCTCCCCTGCATCTGACCTTTCTAACTGTATCAGCTAGACAACCCACCATGGTTCGTGTTCATGGGTCATGCCGTATGTGTAAATTCTTTGGCTACTCCATGTCCTATGCTGTACTTCCCACCTCCATGGCCACTCCACGCAGTGACCTTTTTTACTCAGTGGTTCTCCCCCTGGTCAAAAACTGCTGTACCTGCTGGAAACAGCCTAAGTGCCCATCGGTGGATGATTGGATCAAAAAACTTTGGTACATTTACACAATGGAATTCTATATAGCAGAAAGAAAGAAGGAACTTGTACCCTTTGCAACAACATGGATGGAACTGGAGAATATTATGCTTAGTGAAATAAGCCAGTCAGTGAAGGACAGGTATCATATGTTCTCACCCATTA
>PVIW01002785.1:129676-198762 GCA_004026585.1 Noctilio leporinus | reverse complement strand
CTTAGTGAAATAAGCCAGTCAGTGAAGGACAAATATCATATGATCTCACCCATTACGGGACAATAATGAGCAAAACTAACAACAAGCAAAACAGAACCAAGTATATGAATACAAGGAATAGGCCTTCAGTGGTCAGGGGGAAAGGGGTTGGGGGGAGGGGGGAGGCAGAGGCAAAGAAGGGGAGCAGCTTAGACAAGAATCTAGTATAAAGGAACCATGGACATGGGCAACAGGTGGGATTGACTTTGGGGGGAATGGGTGGGTGGGGAGGCGGACAGAGGGGAGCAAAAAGGGGATGGATGTAATACAACAACAATAAAATTTTTTAAAAAATGTTGTGGTAAAATTATGCAATGATATACTGCTTGGCTGTAAAAAAGAAGAAAATCTTACCATTTATGACAGTGTGGATGGACCTAGAGAGTATTATGCTAAGTAAAATAAGCCACTCAGAGGAAGACAAACACTATATAATTTCACTTATGTGTGAAATCCAATGAATAAAATAAACTAATAAACAGAATAGAAACAGACTCATATATATACAGAATAGACTGACAGCTGTCCAGAGGGAATGGGGGTTGGGGGCTAGTGAAAAAGTTGAGTGATTAAGCAAAAACAATACAAAATAAAACTCATAGACAGGGACAACAGTGATAACCAGAGGGTAAGGGGGGGGGGGGGCGTGGAATAAGATAAAGTGGGAATAAATGGTAACAGAGGACTTGACTTGGGCTAGTGAACACACAATACAATATACGGATGATGTAGTATAGTTTGTATACTTGAAACATGTATCATTTTATTAACCAATGTCCCCCCAATAAATTTAATTTTAAAAATCCATAAAAAAATTAATGATATGAAATGATCTAAGCAATATGAATATATCTATATAATAAAATTATAGGTCATGCTAATACCTCTAGTTTTATCAACATTCAAATGAAAAGAAATGCTAGCTTTCAATCTAAGGTTAGGGAAAATAAAAATATAACTCATTTCTTAGCCAAGTTCAAGAACGCCATAATGCTAGAGAACATCTGGCCCATGGTAGAAATTCAATAAATACTAACTGAACAAACAGAATAAACAAATACCAATCCAAGATTCTGTTGTAGTTAAGTAATAATAATAATAACTTATACTTGGAAATTTTGACTTACTGCTAACATACATTTATAGTTTATAAAAAAGTGTTATGAATTGATTTCTGTCCCCTGAAAAAGATATGTTGGAAATCCAAATGTCTAGTACCTCATAGTATAACCTTACTTGGAAACAGCGCTTTTAAAGAGGTAAAAATGAAGCCATTAGGGGTGCCCTAATTCAAAATGTCTGGTATCCTTACAAAAAGGGGAAATTTGGAGAAAGATACGCACAGAGAGAAGACCAGGTGAAGAAACACAGGAAGACACCATGTAAAGATGACGATAGAGATCAATCATGGTGATGTATTCACAAGCCAAGGAATGCTAAAGAGGGCCAGTGAAACAACATAATCTAAGAGAAAGGCCTGTATCAGATTCTCCCTCACAGCCCTCAGAAGGAGCCAACTCTACCAAACCTCAATCGCAGACCTACAGCCTCAGAAATGGGAGACAATACATTTTTGTTGCTTAAGCCAGCCAGTGAGAAGTACTTGGTTGGCAGATGCAGGAAACTAATAGAGTCTGCTTTAGGGAAGCAGGGAACTGCTATACCAAATACCTGAAACGTGGCAGTGGCTTTGAAACCAGGTAATGGATAGAGCCTGGAAGAGTGAGAAGATGCTTGAGAGGATAAGGTTAGATTACCTCTAAGAAGCTGTTTGTGGAGATACTGGTGAGTGTCTGAGCAAAGAGAGGGGAGCTGTAGGGAAAACCTCTTTCCCCTTAAAGAATACATATATTGTCAAGAGCAGATTTTGCTGGAAATATGAATGGTAAAGGTGCTTTTGGTGAGACACCATATAGAAATGAAAATGATGTTACTGGTAACTGGGGAAAAGTGGTCCTTTTTATAAAGGGGCAGAGACTTTGGCTGAATTGTGCCCTGTAGAATAGAAAGTAGGACTGACAATGGAATCAGGCCTTTAAATGAGGCAATTTCTAAGCAAAGTGTTAAAGGCAATGCCTGGTTTCTCCCTGCTGATTACAGTAAAATACAAAAGGAAGGAGATAAATTGAAGAAGAAATTATTAGGCAAAAAGAAGTCAGAACTTGAAGATTTAGAAAAATTTCTGTCTATCCATATTGTAAAACATGGGAGCATACTCAGGGGGTGGCTGGTGAATCCAATTAGCCACCTCAGCAGAAGAAATACCCACACTTGCACTTAAGGGGGGCTGGGGGGAGGTGCAGAGATGGGACAGAATGAGGAAAGCTATCAGGCTTTTGGGATTCAATAGGCAGGAAATGGGCTGATGGAGCTAGTTGGATGCAGATATCTTATGCTTCAAGAAAAAGGAAGAATGACTGATGGTGTTTCAGAGACCCAGGATGTGCCTGCCAAGGGGGTCCAGAGGCTCCCTCCTCAAAATTCAAAAGGCAAGGCTGCAGCCCACAGGACAGAACATCCAATCGCAGTAAATTCACAGCCTTAAAATGTAGTGGCATTTGCCCTCCTAGCTTTCAGACTTGCCTGAGACCCATGACTCCCTTTTTCCTTCCCAGTTCTCCCTTTCGGAATGGGACTGTCTGTCCTATGCCAGTCCCACATTGTATCTGAGGAACAAATAACTTGTTGCCTGGTTTCATGGCTTTATAGATGGAAAGGAATTTTTGCCCCAGGATGAGTCATACCCCAAGTCTCACCCATAACTGATTAGGATGGTTTAGATGATAAGTTCAGATGAGATTTGGTACTTAGCATTAATGCTGGAAAGATTAAAACATTTGGAGATGTTGGGATGGAGTAAATGCTATTTCACACATAGATTTAAGGGGGTGGGGCAGCAAAAGGCTGGCAGGCTGTTATCAGTTGAATTGTCTTAAAAATATATATATTGAAGTCCCAACCCAAAGTACTTCAGAACGTGACTGTATTTGGATATAGGGTCATTCCAGAGGTAGTATATTAAAATGAGATAATTATTGAGGACCCTTATCCAACATGACTGGTGCCTTTATAAAAGGAAGGATTTGAAAATAGACATTGTCAGGATGTGGGGGAAGCTAACGTGAAGGTAGCACATACATTTGGACTTTAATTTTACCTGGACTTTAGTTAAAACTATAACAGTCAATGTTTACATACCTAGCTTGGCTAGAAAGTGATCATGGAACCAGCCAGGAAATGCTTCGGAATGAGTTAATCAAGTTAGCTTGTCCAGAGATCCCTGATTAGATGCTAATAAAGCAGATGGCCCATCAGGTAGGTAGACCTTCTTAGCTCTTCCTTAATAATGGATTTTGCTTAATGAACTAATTTTCATTGAAGCAGGTATCTGGGAAACTGCACGTAGCTACTAAAATAAAAACCCTACCCAGTAATGTCTGGTTGAAGACAACTTCTCTAAAGTCTCTTCCCTTGCCACTCCTCATTTTCCCTGTTCCCCATTTCCCTTCCCCCAATAAACTCATGGCTTGGTTCTATAGTAGTCTCTGGGTGTGATTTCTCTGAGCAAAGCTGCCCTGACAGACATGCCAAAGAAAGACTGTGTGAGGAGACACAGGGAGAGGGACATGTGAACATGAAGGCAGGGATCCATCAGGTGATACATCTACAAGCCAAAGTGTTACAGGAGGTTAGAGGCAGAGAAAAACATGTCCCATCTCACCTGCTAATCCAGCAGTCTTGGGCCTGGTCTAATAATATTGCCAGGTGTTCCAACATCACAAGAAACACTATGTTAGCACAGGAAGAGGAAAGTCCTTGAAATTGTATGTGGCCTTTCCAGTCTTGGAAAGAAAACCTCTGAAACTGTTTATATCCAAGACCTGAAAGGCAGAAAAAGGGCCCATAGTGCCTAAAGAAAGAAGCCCATTAACACCTTTGGGTATCCATGTCCCAGTCCTTGAAAGCTATCACCCCTTTTACTTATAAATCAAAATGTAACTTCTTCACCCCCATCCCTGCCACTTATGTAAGTTCTCAGAACAAAGGACTCACTCTCTTGGTACCCTTGGGGTCCCCGGATCTCAGGCCCCAGGCTTCTGGCTGCCAGTCTCTGGCCTCATTGAGGCAAGCTTGCCACCTCAACCTTTGACCACGCTTGCTCTTGCTCTCCCATTCATTAATAAACTTTGCATGCATGCTAACAGGCTTGATGATCTGTAATTCTAGACTGCATGGACAAGAAGAGCCAGGGTTTCTCTGATAGCAAAGGGATGCCAATGAGGCCAGCACAGCAGCAGAAGTGAGGGGAGAGGCCTGGAACTGATTCTCTGGCGTGGACCTCAGAAGCAACCAACTTTGATTACACTTTGATCTCAGACTTCCAGCCTCCAGAATCAGGAGACAGTAAATTTCTGTTACATAAGCCACAAAGTTTGGGATACCTCACAACAATGATCTTTGGAAACCAATCAAATGAGTAATGGTACTTACGCTAGAAATACTATAGACACTTCTTTGAAGGTGTACTGAAGCTGAAACTAGAGCAAGACTGAAACCACAGGACAGAGTGGCTGAAGAGTAGGACCGGTGAGCTTGGTGTAATTTCCCATGAAAGGCTCAGTTAGGTGCTACCAATAGAGCTCTGTGCACATCTGTAGTAAATTCAAGAGGAACTGTCCCATGAGTAGGCCTGTGAAGCAAGACCTGAGCTCAGCTATGGTGAGTTGAATATTTCCGTGCAGCAAACATTCTGGCCCCAGGAAGCATGGTGAGTGGAAAGGTCAGGTGATAACTTGAGAAACTACTGCTCAGAAACTCATAAAGGTTCTCTTTCACCTAAACCATTAAGTCAAAGATCCCTCCCTGTCTTCAAGGCTCCTCACAAAGTGGCCTTTGCTCTCCAGCACAAAGCAATAGCACTCTGACTTTATGCTAACCCCAGGGAGCTCCTGCTCTCTGCCAAGTTCTGTAGAAAAGCCTTTTACAGACATGACCCAAACCCCACAACAACTCTCTGAATGGGGGCATCATCCCTATTTTCCAGATGAAGAAGGTAACAGTGAAGTTTTCATTAATTTGCCCAGGATCCTGTAACTAGGTGAAAGGTAGGTTCTAATACAGGTCTTTCTGATGCCAACACTCACATTTCCACGCACTCTGCAATCTGTCTGGGAGATTTCTCTCTACTCCCCACTTCTCAGAACATTGGTCTTCTCCCCCCCATTACAAACATCCTGCTTATTCCTACGTCAGCTCATTACTCAAACTCATTACCCACTCTAGAATGGCTAGAATCTGCTCCCAGTTTGGCTCAGATCCAGTTTTCATTATGAGAATTTCTTACTCCAAAGCACAGTACTCTCTCAGTAAAACTGAATCCACACACATCTATCGAATTATCTGCTGAGTGCAGGGCATTGTGTGGCAGGGCTGATAGGTAGGAGAAGTGAATCAAAAAGGACACCTTCTGCCATGGCTGGGTGGCTCAGCTTGTTAGAGTGTTGTCTTTAATACCAAAAGAGATTTGATTCTCAGTTGGGACACGTAAAGGAGGCAACCAATCAATATCTCTCTCATATCAATGTTCCTTTCTCTGTGTCTGTCTGTCTCCCCCTCCTTTCCTCTCTCTCTAAAATCAGTAAACATATCTTAGGGTAAAGATTTTTTTTAAAGGACACCTTCATCATTATTAGTACAAACTCTCTTCTTTGGGCTCATCAAGGACTATGGCAGTCACATGCTATTTAGTGATTTAGTGTATATTGTTTTATATCACTTGCCAATATTTTCATGTGTAACTGCAGTCTCCACAGCAGACTCCAAGTCCCCTGAGAAAGGAGACAATAGCTAATGTGTATTCAGGTGTTCTCCAACAATAGCCTGGGAATGAAGAATCTTTGTACAGAGCTAGTTTGGAAAAATAGACAGAAGTGAGAGAATAGACAGTCTTGAATGTCAGGCAGTCACTGGCTAGTCAGTAGATGTTTATTTAAAAAGGGACTGAATGAGCCCTGGCTGATAGCACAATGGATAAGGTGCTGGCCTGTGAACCCAAAGGTCACTGGTTCGATTCCCCAGCCAGGGCACATAACCAGGTTGCAAGACAGGTCTCCAGCCAGGTCTGTGGCTGGAGGCAGGTGAAAGGCAACCATACACTGATGTTTCTCTCCCTCTGTGACTTTCTTCCTTCCTCTTTCTCTGAAAATAATAAATTAAATCTTTAAAAAGTGGGGGTGGGGGTGGGGGGACTGAATGAATGAGAAATGAGAACTAGAAGGAAGATGGGAAGGAAGTCACATGGTGGCAGATTTTATTTCAACATAGGGACATAAGGAAGACTGTGCTCATAATTACAGACAAAAATATAGTGAATTCCCTTTCAAATCAGAGTAGACCATCTGTAATATAAGAAATGGAGTAGCAGAAAAACTCTAATGTGCCATCCAGATTTAGGATTCTGTGGCACCTATGCTGTCAATGCTGAATTGTACAAGTAAGGGCAGAGTAAGATTTTCAGGAGTGGAACTGATACACAGAAAACATTTTTCAAGAAGCTCATTACTCTGTGAATAAGGACTGTGAGGGAACAGGGAGCTGAGAGGCGCAAAGGACAAGGACCCCTGTGGGGGCAAGTTGCCCGGGCCCCAGCATAATTAACACAATGCTCTTTGTGCTTCCTTGAACAGAACCACCAGGACAATGACCTGACGATGGGTTGGAACTGAAGGAAAGTCAGGGAACCATGCAAGGTGGCTCTGGAAATGAGGGCCTGATTGAGGTAAGGAAACCAGTCATTGAGAACCAAGAGCTGATGCAACAGCGATGAAAGAGGAAGAGCTCATGGAATCTGGTGATTTGTCGCGTATGCTGAAGGATAAATGCAAAAGTAAATATACCCTTGCTGATTTACTGGACGGGGAGGGGGGGTTGCGGGGTTGAGCAAGGAAGAGAAAACCTTTAGTCAAGTATCACACAATTACTATTACTGAGTATTTAAGAGGATGACAGACCCACTGGGAGAAATGGCAGTGATCTGGGAAGAAGTAGCTGTTAAGCAACAGTATTTATTTAGTCCCTTGTAACTTATAACATTATGAAAGGTGCTGAGAAGAGTGAGCTCCATCTCCTTGAGGTTAGCCGGTCTGCCCAGCAGTGCCCAGATGTTACCGGTGCTGTGCACATCGCCCATGAGTGCTGGGGTGGAGCATTAAGGTGCTCCCAAGACCAGGCTCTGGGGGCAGACACCCAGGGGTCTGTGTGGGCTCCAGTCCTCCCTGGCTGTACCCCTTTTTCCTCATTTTTCAAATGGGCACTGTAAGTGGCCTTACATATAAGTCTGTAGAATTAAAATAAGACAAGCAATGTGTTTACAATGATGCTTAGTAACTGCTCATTAAATATTTGCTCTTATTTTACTATGACTACAACTACTGTTACTACTACTACTACTACTGCTACCTTAAGCCAATCAACTGCAAAATCTCATCGAATATGCTAAGGACTTGAGCAAAGTAAAATGTAACCTAAAATGTGGTTTTTCGAGCTTGACACTGCTCAGGGCTCCTGACATAGCATGTCTGAAGTTATTAAACTCAGAAAGACTTGAGAGAATTCCTGAAATATAACCAGGGCAGTGTGGGAATCCCAATGAGCCCTCCCATATTATCCTGCCCCAAGGGAGGCTCTGCTCTGCCGGCTGCTGCAGTCTCTGGCAAGCCTTACTCAATGGTTTTGCACATTCACTGTTGGTATAGGAAAGGATTTCTTAGTTATTGGACTATACAATTCAGTCTGTGTATAAATAATTTTTCTTCATGCCTCACACCATCTCCCTAGCCTAGTTAGGAATTATGACAGGCATCCCTGAAAAGGAACAGTCATTCTGAAAGAATGAGGAAGCTTTTGACAAGAATTAAGGAAGGAACGCTGGGTTAAAGTTCAGGCCCAGCTGTGCATCTTCAGCTCACTGACATTGTTTCCTCCCTCATAAAATAGAAATTACATCTATTTGGTCAACCTCAGAAAACTGGCTTAGTCATAGTCAATGCCGAAGGTGTTATTTGGACTCAGATCTGCACCTCTCAGCTGTACTGCCAGGGTACACCCTTTACTAGCAGGTGACTCACCCTTTTCTGAACCAACGTCATAGGCTCATGATGCCAACGTAGACCTACAAGGAGGTTTTCAAGTAGGCCCATCAAAAATAGAGCTGCGAATGTAAGTCAAGTAAAAAAGTGAATATAAAAGCACTGTGTATATGCAGAATACCTTCGAATAGGGGTCCCCAACAACCTTCCCCCTTAGAAACTGAGTTGCACAGCAGGAGGTGAGTAGAATGGAATGTGCTTTAAATCATCCTGAAACTAGTCCCCTCCCCTATCCATGGAAATATTGTCTTCCACAAAACCCGTCCCTGAGGCCAAAAAGGTTGGGGACCCCTGCCTTATTACCCTAATTATTCTCAAAGGAAAAAATTTGTAAGATTCTCCAAACTTGAAGAGTATTATTTATTTATTTATTTTAAGATTTTATTATTTTTCAGAGAAAGGGGAAGGGAGAGAGGAAGAGAGGGAGAGTAACATCAATGTATGGTTGCCTTTCACCTGCCTCCAGCTACGGACCTGGCTGAAGACCTGGCTGGAGACCTGGTTATGTGCCCTGGCTGGGGAATCGAACCAGCAACCTTTGGGTTCACAGGCCAGCACGCCTTATCCACTGTGCTACCAGCCAGGGCTATGAAGAATATTATTTAAATAGCATATAATTTTCTTCCACTTAACCAGTTTTATCATCACTTCTACCACTTCTCAGAGTCATTCTGAGGATTAAACAAGATCACATTTGAAATGGAAATGCTAAATTTAGCCTGGGGTAATAACATTAACATTCACTTAGGTACCAGGCTCTACACTAAGAGCTAAATATGCATAATCTTACCCCTGTTTCTCAAAGGACACTTGAATGAAGAAACTAGGTTGACATGTTTTGCTCATGAGGAAACTAAAATTCAAAGAATTTAAATAAATCACACCAGGTGTCATAGTCAATGCTGAAGGTGGTATTTGGACTCAGATCTGCACCTCTCAGCTGTACTGCCAGGGTACACCCTTTACTAGCAGGTGACTCACCCTTTTCTGAACCAACCTCATAGGTTCATGATGCCAATGTGGACCTACAGGGAGGTTTTCAAATAGGCCCCTCAACAATAGAGCTCCAAATGCTATGAAATAATTTGTACTTCTAATATCTACTTTCTATAGTAGCAATAATTTTTGCATCATCTTCAGGTAGAATTAAGATATGTGGTACACTCTATATTACCACATATATTAAAATATCCAAATTTACACTTTTGGGAATCATATATAATATCTAATATCCAAATATACATCTTTGGGGGAAATGTATCCTAATGACACTAAAAGAGTTGAATTTTTCTTAAACTACATTTGGCATTCAAAGTCAGGAAGAGAAAAGAAGAAGTTGCATGAGATAAAGGAAATAGCATAGAATCAGACTGATCTGGACTCACCAAACCCAGTTCAGCCACTTACAAAATTTATCACTTGACAGAGTTAACCTTCTTTTTTGAGTTTCTATTTCTTCATCTATAAAATGAGAACACTAGCATGTAACTCACTGGGTTGTCATCAAGTTCAAATGCAATAAATGCAGAATGTGTGAATCTCCTAGAATAATGCTTAGTAGCTATTTCTTCTCTTCTGTGCCAGGAAGAGATAAAAATGTGATAGTACTCATGCCTTGAGGTCACGAGGAAATAGTTTTACAGTTTCACTGTCATGAATCTAAAACTATTTAGGATGCTTATGGCCACCCATATCCACAAGCAGAAAGGAAAGACCAAAAGAGTACTTCCTAAAAGAAACTACTGAAAGATATAATTGTTGTGACACCCAAGACACTTTAATTCAAGGTGACTACCTAAACCAGATATACAAAAGGAAACATTCCCACTGGGAACTAAATGTGAAACTTATTCTCCTCCTTATTCTCAATTGCCAAGAATCTGAGATCTTCAAAGAGGCAGGTTAGGGAAGTGGTTAGGAGTACCACTTATGGAGTCAGAAGGTCCTAGGTCCAGAGTCTGTTCCCTTCCTCTCACTAGTTAACTAACTGGGAAAATTACATAATTTTCTAATCATCAGTTTCTCTTCCAAGTAATAATGACAAACTTATGAAAATACCTACTTGTGTGAGGCAGTATAGGATGAAATGACATTCATATAAATTCCTTAGCACATAAGTGAGCAGTAAAGAAACAATTATAGCTCAATGATGATGATAATGTATGATATGGGAAGCTTTGCTGCCTAAATGATATTAAGAGTCTAGGATCTTAGGAATTTGAAACAATGAGAGAGAAAGATAGAGAGAAAGAGAGAGAAACAAAGAAAGAGACAGAGACACACAAAGAGAGACAGAGAGACAGAGACAGAGACAGAAAGAGACAGAGAGAGAGATCTAGAGAGAGTGAGAGAGAGCAAGTGCTGCTAAGCTGCTCCCTGGGTGGCCCAGACCAGCCTTCCATTGGTTTACTCCTATGATCATCTGTACTTCCTGCCATTCCTTCAAAGCTCCCTGGCCCAGTCAAAGCAACTCCCAGTGGTCATGAGGAGTGGAGGGCCCAGCTCGGCTCCAATCCCAGCCAATAGATGATCTAAAGGTTTTGGGTCAAGGTTTGGAAAATTCCTAATCCCCACTGATAAAAGTGGTGCCAATCAAATGGTTTATTTCCTAAAACCCCTCAGGTCTCTGCCCACAAGGAACTGAAAGTCCCCTGGAAAGTATGATTCTTGAGGCCATATCAGTATCAGTCTCTCAAGAACATTTCATTAACTCCACATTTCAGCTTCCCTTCTGCACCATCCCAACAGTGTTTCTAGCTCTATCTGTATTTATTTTGACATTTCTATCCTTGGTTTGATTGTGCTAAAAATCACAACTCTTTGCTTTTCAAATACATTCTATACTGTTTAACTTTGAAATAAAAGATCAGAATGAAAGAAAATTTATTGAAGAAGACATAGAAATCCCAGATTAGTAAGAATAGATCTGAAGATCTAAAAAGAAAAATGTATCAGTATCTGTGATTATTTGTCCTTAATACCTTTACATGGGTCGATACAGTCATTATCTAAACTGTCAGTTAAATCAATATTAAACTTCAATTTATTTAAAATATTTTGTATTATTATTGAGGTAACCCCCCCCCCCACCAGGGTAATAGAATTTATCAACATAGTAATGTATTATTTAAAAAATCTAATTAGGGGTCCCAGTTGCCTAAAAAATCTCAATTGGTTAATGGTGAGAGGATGCCTGAGACCTGCAAAACATGCAACAGAGCATTTAAAAAGATATTACTTAAATCTGATACAAAAGTAAAATTCTATATTGTAATCTGTGATTATGATTTCTGTAAATTAACTGTGATAACTTTCTGCAGTAGGGCATACAAAGGAACAAGGTCCAACATTTACTACTCAGGCTATCATGAACTTACACTAGTTCTTATTTTCTGAACACCTGCAATTGATAATTTTCAGTCAGTAAAACTGACCCTGTAAAAATATGGACAAAACCATCATATCAATACGTTTATAGAAACAATGATTGCAATCTCGCCTTCATCTTTCACTTCACACATTTCTGCTATGCTAACACCCTTACATAGTACCTGAGAAAATATCTTTGAAAGCATCCCAGGGCTTCCTTGCTCAATTCTTTTACTTACCATCCTTTGATTTTTTTTGAAAGACGATGTTTCTTGTGTAAGAGCACTTTTATGGGAACCCAAATTAATAGGCTCACTGAAGCCACACAGGCAATGGAACAGGAAACTATCAGCCAATAATGAGTTTTTTCTGCTCTGTTTCTTGCTGCTTGATAGCTGGCTGCAAACTGCTCTGCCGTCACGAGCGTGGGAATGGAGAAGGCGGCAAACTCGAGGAACTCAAACACCACGAGCTTGATCAGGCTTCCAGACACCATCCTGGGGAACCGAGGCTGCCGACACCAGGCGCTCCCTCTCCGCCCTACTGTCAGCAGCGTCTGGGCACAGATACTGAACTAGGATCAAGTTCCTCGTACTCCGATCACTAACCAATGACTTTTATTCTTTTATTGACTCTCATATGGTTCAATGATCTCCCAACTTAACAACCAAGGTCTCTTAAAGAAGCAGAGCAGTTGTGGAAGTGATCCCCTACTGTGTTTGCACACCCATTATTAAAAGTCAAATAAACTTCAGAGCATGTTTTCAGGCATTGTAGATGTTATTGGTACTTTGAGCACCAAAAAAAAAAAAAAAAAAGTTTATTTGATATGTAACACTTTGTAAGTAGAATCATTGCAAGAATATAATATTAAAGTTAAAGGGGAATCTAACCCCTTATTTTTCCTAAGTGAATTCAGGCAAAGCAAAATATCTAAAACTGTAGGCTTCAGTTGGAAAACAACCCCTTACTTCTCTTGTGTGCTTGAAAAGGGAATTTGGATTTACTTTGCCAACTTTCTTCCTGGTACTTGAATGGTTTATTTGTTCTTACACACTAATTGCTATGTAACACAGGCTGATGTTTTTATTTTGCTGGTCAGGAAACTAACATGGTAATATTAGAAACCTGTTATCAGGATTAATACTAAATTAAGAGCTATCTACATCTAGCCCCAAAGCATATCAAATACTTAAACAATTTGCTTCCACAAATATCCTTCCCTAGCACCTGTGAGGAGCACTTTGCTAGGTACCGGGGTGTGAGGATGAATGAGTAATGACAGGAGGTTCCTGCCATGAAACTGGTTACAGTCTGTCCACAGGAGGAAACAAACCTATGAGCAACAAAAAATAAATGAGGTCAGAATTATAACCTAAATGCTATGGTAACACAGAAGAGAACTTCCTCTTTGGGCTATGCAAAGGGGAGAGAATGATAAGAATGAGGATTATAGATGGCAGGTGTTGGGGCATCAGTGACATTTCAGGCAGTAAAAAAAGGCAAGGAATCGGTTTCAGAGTCCAGTGTGGTATGTGGCAACAGGGAAGTTGGTATTAGAAAAGTCAGCTGGGATCAGAATGTAAATATCCCTGGTGACTGCGGTCAGGAAGGGGGAAAGGGCGGGTGCAGGGAGGGTGCAGGAGGATAAATGGTGATGGGCAGAGACTTGACTCAGAAGGGTGAACATACAGCACAATATACAGATGATGTATTATAGAACTGTACATCTGAAACCTATATAGTTTTATTAACCAACATCTCAATAAGAAAGAAAAATGAAAGTAATTCTTGACTGGTAAAACTTACTAATGCCATTTAATTAACTTCTCCTGGATGTTTTGTAGTTCCTTTGTTCCTCTCTTGCTATCTTCCTTTATGAATAAATAATTTCCTGTAAAAAAAAAAAAGAATGTAAATATCCCATGAAGGATTTGTGTGTGTGTGTGTGTGTGGGCGCGCATGTGCGCACACACACACACAACATTTTATGAACAGTGGGGTCCCTTCATTATCTGGAAGGGAGAGTGAGTGCAGGTGCAGGTATGGAGGAAGGAGAGAAGCCACATTAATCTGGAGGCAGGAAGCAAGCTGGGAGCCACAGAGGAGCCTGGGAGAGAGATGAGAGTTTGTCTACAGCAAATGAAGCGGGAGTGATGAGAGCACCGCACCCACTTGCTGGCTGTGCAGATGATCTTTCCCCGTACTTGCTGTCATGTGGGGTGATCCAGTATGTCTCTAGGCTCCCCTTTCCCAAGGCCCTTTGCAGGCAGAGCCTGCACTGTCTGGCTCTCCAGGTGGACCCAGGATTCTGGTGATGGCTCTAAGAAGTAACACAACCTCCTGCCCCCCAACCCTGAATGCAGGGTAGACTAGCCAGCCAGTTCCTCAAACTCTATATGTTGTAGTTATTTTACTTGAACTTGAAGTTTGAGTTCACTGAAGTTTAGCAGAAGTCCTCTCAAATGAAAGAAGAGACTTGAAAGAATGGTGACAAGAATATGTACGGATGGGACAGAAGGCCTTCTGAGCAGTGGTTCTGTGGCCAAATATGTCTAATATCATGTAATTGACATCAATTCTCTATATCATTACTAACAAACATTTCTGTTTAAAAGATACTAGGTACAAATTATATGTTAACCTTGAAACCCTTTGTCCTGAGTCATCAGATGCTATGTTGTATTACAATTTCTTGCACAAATTTTGTGTATTAATAGGAACTGGGACCTGATCATTTGAAGACAGTTGTTGAATGAAAGTATCCTAGCTCCAGGAAAAAGAAACCTTGCCCAGGTCTGTAATTACATGTTAAATGCTTCCATTTTATTTCCATCTATAGGAACTTAAATCCGACACTTACTTTCCGTTTTTTTACCTATCATTTTCCTCTGGTTCCCAGTCTCTCTCCACCTTTACCTTCAAAGCCCTTAGGCACCAAGAGTGTGAGTGCCCCTGTGGTGGGGCCTGCCGCTCCCTGGCATAGGGGTTGCTGTGGAGACTAGCTGTGCTTTGTCTGAGCAGGAGAGAGGTTATGAGCCTCATCCTATGGCCACAGTGAGCCCAACACCAAGCAAAGGGAATACCATGTTAACGTGGTTCACTGAATACTTGTGTGCAGGACACAGTACACACACAATCCATGATGACTTCCCTCTGGTTGGGGAGATGACACAAAGGCACAGGTAAGACCTGAGAACATTTATGGAGTGGGCTGGGCAGGTTAGGTCTGGAAAGTGCTGTCCTGCCCACAGTCCACCATCCCCTTTCTGCAGCCACATCTGGATGAACAGGCTCTGGGCCACAGAATGTCCAAACATCTAAGTACAGCCTGGTAAAAACTAGATCAATCACTTTCTCACCCTTAGAAGTTTGAACTCAGAAACATGGGGAGAATTTGATAAGTGGAATGCAAAGGAGGCTCTGATTGTAATTGAGTCAGGATGGGAACAGCCCAAACTGTCTGTCCTAGAACCACTCCTAGCATGTCATTGACACTCAGTAACTACTTGCTGAGTGAATGAATGAATGAATGAATGAATAAGTAGAAGCCAAACAATGAGGAAATAGGAGAGTTTCAGAGTAAGAAGCCAATCCTGAGGAAGGCAACTGGAACAAGTCAACAGCGGATGCAAGAACACCAAGAAAGACCAATCCCTCAGTTGAATTTTCCAGTTCACAAGTATCCTTAAAAAATGGGACCTTTGTTCTTTGCAACCAAAAGGGCTTGTGTATAAAACAAAAGAATGTTTATGAGCAGGGGCCAAGGATCATATAACAATAATATGGAAAACTAGTGAATGATTCAGAGGACAGGGCTGACAAAAAAGAAAGCAGAGTTGACCAGAGAAGGCCTCCAGGAGGAAATGAATTTTGGCCTGTATCAATTTTTCTATTGACTCAAAATAATACCTATGTACAAGTATTGCTATAGCATCTTCTCTATATATTTAATGATACTTCCTTTGAAAAATAGTTCTGAGAATGTTCATGACGTAGTGAATTGGGGAGAGAGTGGGAGAAAGAAGCAAGTGGTCAATACTATGTATCACAATATGGATGACACAATCTCATTTTTGCTTTAAAATACAGTTGTGGTTTTAAATGTAAATTAAAAATCCAGAAAGGTAGTCATCAAACTGTTAATAGCACTGGTCCTGGAGAATGGGTGAGGTGGAGTGGAGGGGTTTTTTACTTTTATTTATTAATATCTGTATAGTTGCAATATTTCACAAACAAAAAGTTAGAAAATAATTTTTTATTTTTTAAAGGAACTCTTTATATATATATATATATATATATTATTATTATTATTTTTTTTTTTAAATCATTATTTTCAGAGAGAAGGGCAGGGAGGAAGAAAGGGAGAGAAGCATCAATGTATGGTTGCCTTTCACCTGCTTCCACCTAGGAACCTGGCTGGAAACCTGGCTTGCAACCTGGTTATATGCCCTGGCTGGGAATTGAACCAGCAACCTTTGGGTTCTCAGGCTGGTGCCTATCCACTGAGCCACACCAGCCAGGACTTAGAAAATAATTTTAATATATATAAATTAAACAAAAGCAATTCCAGCTGAATAAAAATTCAGTGTTCTATTTTTTTTTTTTTAATCTTTCCTCCATTGATTTGTTTTCCCTAATGACTCCATAGAAGCAAAGCAAACAATCCCACTTCCACTTTATCTCTTTAAGGGCTATACTACTGAAACAGCCACGAGGCAAGCTGAAGACAGGGTTAAGCCTTGAAAGACAGTTTCCTGGCTGGGTATTTGGGGTTGAATTTGATTGCCTTCTCCTAATCTTACAGGGAGAGTGGGAATAAATGGAGCCTTCATCCTCCAGTCCTCGGTTTAAGCCTTTTGTGAACCTGTCCCTTGCTCTTCTCCCAACAGAAGCGAGCATCTCCTCCCTTGTGTCAAAACGCCTGTTGAATAGTCTGTATCCGTTCAGACTTCCACCGCAGCACTTCCCTATGTTGTTGGAGCCTGGGTTCCCTGCAAAACCCAAATCTCTTTGAAGGCAGAGAGCATTGGCTTTCATCTTTGTATCGTCATGTCTCAGCACAATGCCTGCAACATAGCACATATCTGTGCAAGGAATGAAGAAACAGATGAAGGGAGAAAAGCAGTGGGCAGCAGGGGGGAAGTGCAAGGACTTGATACTGGCTTACTCATCTGTTATTCCCAAGGAATGCTGCCCTGCACACTGACCTTTCAGAAAGAGAAATCGCTTGACACCTGTCCCAGCACCATCTGTTCTCGCGGGCTTCAGTTTCCTTCATGGCCACAGTTATAGCCTCCATCCTCCTTCCTGCGCTTTCCTCCATAGCCAGGGATTCTGAGTTTCTAGAAAAGAGAGATAGGAGAAAGCCCCTGGGGACTGCAGTTTCTTAATCTCATCATGCAGGAAAAGACTGTACCTCTCAGCAAGCATCACAAAGACTTTATAGGTCCCAGTGCTACGGTATCCTTCTCAACTTTTCCCACCTAGGAGCCTTCAAAATAAGGCACAGTCAATAATGGATTGAACTATTAATGAAGGAGGCTGGTGAGGAATGTCTGGGTTTTGCCCAGTTCAAGGCACAGCCTTGAATCATTTCAGAGTCCTCAGTCCTTCTAATATGTCATTAGTCTACACCATCCATAACAGGCTGGGAGGCGGGGAGGTTTCCTTCAAGAGGGATGAAGATATTTGCTAGCATGGCAAAGAAAAGGAATGCCATTAAGCCATTACACCAACATTAAGCTACTGGGAGGAACTAACGCCAGACTCCAGGCTTGGAGAAAAAGGCAGAGAAATGAGGGAGGGTTTAAAATCACCTAACCTTCAGCTGGGACCAGTTACTGCCAACCCTGAATCTTTCCCTTCATAGTCCCCTGATGGGTCCACCCTGCAATTGCACTACCAATAAATGGAAGGACATGAAGGGGGATATTTCCAAAACACCCAAATTCTTTACTTAGATTCTCCCAAGCCTCATTAAACAAACAAACAAACAAAAATAACTGTAGTCTGCTCTTTAATGCTGGGCTTAACGACTTCCTGGTAGGAAACAGATTTGGTTTTCTGAAGCTAGGTCAGTGGTGGAAAGACTGAGTCTTGTGGTTAGAACTCACTTCCATGTAGGAGTGTTGATGCAGTGATTTTTATTTTAGTAAGCAGAAGATATCATGCTGTCCAGGGGAACACCTGTTCTCCACACTTCCAACTGTCATTTCCTTCCTGCAGGCAGGAAGTCAAAATTGAAAAAATCTCTTAAATCGTTAGTAAGACCATTTGTAATCTCAAGGTTTGTTCATTGTTTTCTGGGCAGAGTCTGTGAAACACAATGTACAAACTGCCAGGAATGTTCTGGCATATCTGTGGTTTGTTTCCTGTGACCACAGAGGGTTGATGTGCAGAGAGGCAGGAGCTGGTGGGACGAACCTGCTCCTCGGATCCAGCTGGATCTACAGAAAGTATGGGGAGGAGGTGAAAGTGTGTTCCTGGGCCTCATTTACTATTTATAACTTCCAAAATACATGTCAGATTCTCCTAAGCAGGTATCACCAAATAAATCACTTGAAATAAATTCTGTAAGATTACTTCACCATTTCATAGAGGCCCCTTTTACCAATGTTATGTTACCATAGTCCAGACTAAATTCGTATTATGGAAAAAATTTATAATTCCATCTCTCTGGATATTAAATAAACATGTGTAAGAGTGATGGTTTCACTTTTGAAACCCTTTTAATATCTAGTATTTATCTAGTGATTGTATTCTTGAAATTAAAATGTAGAGGATGTCCTTACTTTTTAAAAATAATAATGCTTTCTTATGATATGTATTTCTATTATGATTGTCCAGACCTCAAAATGAAAGGAAGAAAAAAATAAAGAAATAAAGAATTAAGACTTCCATCCCACCACATAGTCATCACACAAAATTATGTGTAGTGGCGTATGAATAAATCAGAGCTAAGAATTAGAAATAAAATTTTAAGGGGAGCATTTAAGATATCGCTTCTTGGCATTATCATTAACTTGGCTCAAATAAAATTTTACAAAAAAGAAACAGAATATTATGGAAAAGAGGAAGTGACTATATTCTTTACAATGGTTCTCAGATTTTATTTTTCAAAAGACTCCAGTAATCTGAGTTGATCTTTCAGTACTCCAAAGTAACAAATTTAAGCAAGAAATAAACCTATTTAAATGTTCATATCAGTTCTAATTAATTAGTGTACATTTATCCCAAAGTTCACAAAAATTATTTAACCTAAATTTCCCAAATCACCACTGTTAAGAACTTGGTATGTTTGCAGCTTTTCAATTTTTTCCTTGCTCACAGTAAAATAACTTGAAATTGGTAGCTGTGCCTATATCTTCACAAAGCACCCAAAAATGACAGCTATCCAGTTATTTGGTTAACGTAGATTTAAAAAAAAAAAAAAAGTTTCCAAATAGTTTACCTAAATACAGTGCTCTCTAACTCCACTGGGTGGCGCAGGTTTTGCTTTAATCACAGTTTTTAAGTGGATATATTTTAAAAGCTACTGTGTGCCCTGGCTAGGGTATAACTCAGTGGATTGAGCATCAGCCTATGAACCAAAAGGTCACTGGTTTGCTTCCCAGTCAGGGCACATGCCTGGGCAGGCCAGGTCCCCAGCTGGGGGCATGGCACCAATGGATGTTTCTCTCATACGTTGATGTATCTGTTCTCTCTCTCTCTTCCCTTCTCTCTCTCTCTCTAACTAAAATAAATAATATCTTTAAATAAATAATATTGTAGGTTTGGAGTCTCTTAACTTAAATTACATTTTTAAACGCAGACTCTAAAGGTATATGTGTGATATACATATATTAGTATATCAGTATATTAGATACATATATTAGTATATATTTTATACTAATTTTATTTACATTTTATTTACAAACATTTAATAAGTAAATCAGCTTATTGCTTCTCTGTCAAAAGGCCCCCCAGGGGCTTCCCTCTCATTTAGAGTAAAAGCCCAAGGTTTCACCAGAATTTTCAAGGCCATGCACAGTCTCTCTCCGACCACCTCTCTCTCCAACTGCATGTGCTATTACTCTCACTGTCTTCCTCAATATTCTTTAAACACAACTTCACACATTGCCCTAGTTCTGTTCCCCAGGTACAGAGCCGACTACCTCACTTTCTTTCTGGCTTTATGTAACCAATCACACTTGCTCAGTGAGACTGCTTATCCAAAATGCCAACACACCCTTCTCCTCAATCTCCTATCCTCCCTGCTTTATCTTCCCTCTTATTACTTAACAACAACATAACACTTATTTGATGCATTTAGTACATTAATTGTTGCTCTCCCAACTAGAACATACATTTCCTTAGGGCAGGAATTTTTACCAATTTTGATTTCTGTTACATACTCATACCTAGACTAGTGCTTGGCACATTGTAAGATCTCAATAAATATTTGCTGACTGGATGAGTGACAGCGTGAATTCACAAATGAGCTGAGTGGACTCCTTATCCTAGCTACTACACTCATGCTGGGGTAAAAAAGTGACCAAGACATTCTCTCTGCCTTTACAGGTTACAGTCTCATTGAAGACAAATATTTCCATTATAATTTCAGTACAAGCGCAATGAGAGACATGTGCACAAGTCATTACAGGCACAGAGGAAAGGCATATGATCAACCTAAAGGTTCAGGTAAAGTTTTTTGAACAACAAAAATAAGGCACATTTGTTGTGCTCAAGATACTAGTCTAAGTAGACAAATGTAATATTCATATGCAATAATCAAAAGTGAAATTAAAAAATATTTTAATGTAAATCAAATAAAAATACGATGCCCTGGCTGGTGTGGCTCAGTGGATTGAGGACAGGCCTGTGAACCAAGGGTCGCTGGTTCAATTCCCAGTCAGGGAACATACCTGTGTTGTGGGCCAGGTCCCCAGTTGGGGGCGTGCAAGAAGCAATCACACACTGATGCTTCTCTCCCTCTGTTTCTCCTTCCCTTCCCGTCTCTCTAAAAATAAATAAATAAAATCTTTAAAAAAAAGAAGACATACTAAAGCATATGGGATACAGCAAATACAGTAATAAAGGGGAGTTTACAGTGATAAAAACCTACGGTAAAAAAAGATCTCTAAAGATACAACCTAAGTTTACACCTCAAGTAACTAGAGAAAGGAAATAAGCCCAAAGTTAGCAGAAGGAAGGATATAATGAAGGTTAGAGAAGTAGATGAAGTAAAGAATAGAAAAACAACTGACAAAAATGTTTAAAGACAAAATTAATAAATCCTCAGGTAGATTTACTATGATAAAAAAAATCTGAGAAGACCTAAATAAATAAAATCAGAAATGAGAGGAGATTTTATGACTGATGCCATGGAGGGTGGGGGTGGAGGAAAAGTCACAAGGGACTGTTAGGAACAATTATATACCAACAAATTGGATGACTTAGAAGAAATAGGTAAATTCCTAGGAAGCCTAACAAGACTAAATTAAGAAAAAAAAGACTGAACATATGAATAACAACTGAGACTGAGTCGATAACTAAACATGTCCCAACAAAGAACACCCCAGGACCAGATGGCCTCATAAGTGAAGTCTATCAAACATTTAAATAGAATTCCAACTCTTCTTAAACTCTTCCAAAAAATATAAAAGGGAGAACTTCCAAACTCATTTTATGTGACCAACATCACCCTGATATCAACATCACACAAAAATACTACAAGAAAACTATAGGCCAATATCTCTGATAAAATCCTCATAAAAATATTAGCAAACTTAATTCAACAGCACATTGAAAGGATTATATACCATGACCAAGCAGGAGTCATCCCTGGGATGCAAGAATGGTTCAACATAAACAAATCATTCAATGTGACACATCATATCAACAGAATGAAAGACAAAAATCATGATTATTTCAATAAATGAAGAAAAAAACATTTGGTGAAATTCAGTACCTTGTCATGCATGATACATGCCCTCAAAAAAAAAAAAAAAAAAAGTATGGAATGAACTTTCCTCAACTCAATCCTCAACTCAATAAAGGCAACATATGAAAAGCCCATAGCTAACATTGTTCTCAATGGTGAAAAACCAAAATCTTTCCCTTAAAGTCTGAAACAAAACAATACCTGTTAGGATGATATATGTATGTGTATGTTGGTTAGGGTGGATATGGAGAAATTGGAACATCCCACTTCTGGGTATACATTTCAACAAATTGAAATTGGGATCTTTAAGAGATATCTGACTCTCATGTTCATTGCAGCATTTTCCACAACAGTCAAGATATGAAAATACCCCCAAGAGTCCAAAATAGATGAAGGAATGAATATAGAAATTATGGTATATAAAAACAATGGAATGTTAATCAACCTTTGAAAAAAGGGAATCCTACTACTTGCAACAACATGGCTGGGCCTGGAAGACATGCCAAGTTTAAATAAGTCAGTCAAAGAAGGACAGATACTATATATTCCTTTCCTATGAGGCATCTAAAATAATAATCAAATGGATTGAAGTAGACAATGGTAGTTATCAGGGGATGGAGTGAGGTAGGGGGAATTGTTGTTCAATGGGTGTAAAGTTACAGTTATACAAGGTAAGTACATTCCAGAGAGCTGTTGTACCACGTTGTGCCAATAGTAAGTATTGTGCACTTAAAATTTTGTTAAGAGGCTATATCTCATGTAAGATATGCCTACTAAAAAATAAAATAACAGAAGAAAACTTTTGGAAGTGATTGATATATTTATTATTTTAACTGTGGTGATGGTAACAGGAGTGTATACATACTTACATCCAAACTCACAAAATTATATAGGTATGTGCACTTCTTATATATCAATTATTACTTCAATAAGGCTGGAAAAAAATTTTTGCTTCAAACATTGAAATGACTAAAAGCTATACCAAACTTCCCAATTACAAGCAATATTAGTCCCTACCGCTTCTTAGGTACTTAATATATTACTAAATTCCACCTTGTGCTGTACTTTTAAATGTGTACGTTTAATTACCTCACACAGTATGACCTCCTTAAAGGCAGTGGCAGTAGCTTGCTGTGTTGTGGGGAGCCCAACACCATCCCTGGTTTTGATGATTCACTAGAAGGGCCCACAGGGCTCAGCATACTGTATTTATGGCTGTGATACATTACAGCAAAAGGACTCAACACAAAATCAGCTAAGGGAGCTAAGGATAAAGTCCAGAGGAAGGTAGGTACAAGCTTCCAAGCATCTTCTCTGAGTAAAGTGACGTAAGATCAGTTTAATTTCCCCAGCAACAAGTTGTGACTACATGTGTGACATGTTGCCAGTCAGGAAACATCACTAGACTTCATGCCTGGGGATTTTACTGGGGCTGATCATGTGGGCACTCTGTCTAGCATGTACCCAAATTCCAGAATCCCAGTAGGAAAGCAGGTATTCTGCATAAGCCACATCTTTTGTGCAAATAGTTTGGGCACAGTGATCCACTCTTATCAGTGCTAGGAATGGTGGGAACCCATACCAAATCCAAGTTCCCAAATGCCAGCCTAGGGCCAACCTCATAGCAGCACCCAAAAGTCATCATTCAGGAGTGCTGTGTGCGCTCTTCCCTGCCCACTGAGCCACTGTTAGATGCACCAGCATTTGAACATCTGCAGCATTCCATCTGCAACTTTACGCTATTGCTGAAATGTGGCAATGGAAATCGAAGACACAAGTATTATATTTGTAAAGAATTACATTTATATCTTAAAACTTCCCACATGTGCTTTGAAACACTGCATATCTTGCTCTCTGGCTGGTGGCACAGCGGATAAGGCACCAGCCTGCAAACCCAAAGGTCACTGGTTCGATTCCCAGCCAGGGCAAATAACCAGGTTGCAAGCCAGGTCTCTAGCCAGGTTCATAGCTGGAAGCAGGTGAAAGGCAACCATACACTGATGTCTCTTTCCCTCTCTGCCTCTCTCCCTTTCCCCTCTCTCTAAATAAATAAAATCTTTAAAATAAATTAATTAAATAAAAACTGTATGTCTTGCCATTATCATGAGTTGGGTTGTTTTTCCTACATTACTTAAGCTTGGATAAACCAATTTCATGTAAATATCTAGCTAATCACCAAAATCTCTCACAGAGGTAATGACCCAGATATGACTTCTATTTTTAACATCTATTTGGGATCTAACCTAAGGTATTTAATCTGTATGACCTTCTTCTATAGTGCTAATACTTTAAACTGATATTACAGTCAATATTAGATTTGATAAATTGATTCAGACTAGAAACAAACCTATAGTCTCAACAATTAAAACCACTGAATGACTTGACAATGTTAACTGCCAGCAGAATCAGGCCTCATGCTGAGGATGTTTTTTTAGAAGACTGGGAGCTCTGAGCTACTGGAATGACTTTCACTGGGTAGGACATGCCCTAGATTATGCTCTAAACCAAAGGCTTGCTGTGGTCAAGAAAGGAATGTGGAACATACACCTTGACAGATCAACATAGTCTACTTAATCTTTTCTTTTTTTTCTTTTTTATGGGAAGATGCCAATGACTACAAACTACGAAGTTCTGCCTTGAGCATTCTCTTAGTAAACTAATTCTATATTAAGAATTTGTACAGACTTGAAAGAAGCCATATCAGTTCCTTTCATTTATTTTTCTATATGTCCAGGAATATAAATGATAAAATCTGTTCATCTTCACGGCTCCTGACTACGATGGGCAAGGGTCAGTTAGCAGGGTAGGCCAAGTTTATGAGAGGTCTTGAAATCTAGGCTGGGAAGTTTTAAACTGATTCTATAGGACAAGGGTTTAGAAGATAAGATGCTAAGGGATCTCTCAAGAACCAAAAATTTCATGTAAAACTGGGTAGAAACATGAATCAGGGGAGAGGGCCCATAGACTTCTTCAGTTTTTGAGAACTTACAAATATTCTGTGACCCAGAATATTTGTGACCCTAGGGCCAAGTGTTCATGGAAACTTAGGTTAGAGGAAAGTGCACACTATTCTTGATTTCCAAACTAGTGTGACCAATGGATCACTTAAACTACTTGTTAAATTACAGATTTCCTATCCTACCCCAGAGCAACAAAATCAGAATCTCCAGACAAATGACCTGGGGATCTGTATTTTACCAATTAGCCCTGTGATGTAATGCCAGGTTAAACATTTTTAAACTCAATGATTTTTATGGGCCTAGTATTATTGGTAAAGACCTGTGATACTCTCTGTCTTCTGAGGGTTGATAGGGAAATGGTACCTCCCAGGGTCACCAATCTGTTGCTCACTTTTGTCTCATGAGAAGAGAATAAAGCTGTGAAGTTCTTGCATGTAGTTCTCTTCTCCAGGAAATGAAACTGCTTTTAAAATCTTGATATACACCTATGATTCATTACTTACATCTCTAAAAGTAAATTAGAGCAAGAAGGTAACAGTTATCCTCCCAATACAGCATGTCGGAAAATTATTAATAATACGTTCTGTAATACGCTCACCTTTCAGATTCTGTGGAGATACACCATTTGCTGCTCCTTGGATTGATGGGCAAATCCAGAACAGTCCACCTTTTAAGCAAATCAAAATTCTAAAAAGCAATGCTTTACAAATGTTATGAAGCACAGCAAGTCATCGATTGACTACACTATCTTTCCCAAATAACCTGCCTACGTAATCTTCAGTTAAATGTCTATTTTAGATGTTCAGGATTTAATCTCAACACCACCACCTACTGATCATTTAAATTCAATATTTTATGTAAATTCCTAGTAATGTTATTATTAAACAATTAACTTGAAAGCACCTAGAACATGTTAGCTTTTCATAAAATATGCATGATAATAGATAAAGGAAAATTTTAGTCTTTTTACATGTGGTGAATCAAACTGCATTAAAGGACAACACAGGCTTCAATCCTGCTATAGAATGAATGAGATTAGTGTCCTAACAGAAGAGATCCCAGAGAATTGTCTACCCCTTTCTGCCAGGTAAGATTATAACAAGAGTGACTTCTGCGAACTGGAAAGTGTGTTCTCATTAGTCACTAGATCTGCCTGCACCTTAATTTTGGACTTTCTACCTTCCAGAACTGTGAGAAATAACTTGTTTATAGCCAGCAAGGCTATGGTATCCTGTTTAGCAGCCTGAACAGACCAGGACATGTCCAGATATGGTTCCAGCATGCTGGTTTTCCACTTGTCCCACTAACCCTAGATGTATTCTCTATCATTTGTTATTCCAGTTGGCTCCATCCAAGGAGATTGACAGGTCAGATGGCAGTAGGAAACTATGGGATATTTACCCCCTTGTCCCTCTGTCCTGCCTGCTGTACCAGTCACAGCTCTGTCACTCTGTTCCTTCTCCATAATCTCCAGTTCCCACTGGACTCCATGCATGTACCTTTGGCCTGAGTCAAGACAGTAGAGTATGTTTCAACAACCCTTGTCTTCAGTAAATAGTCCTTTCTTGAAAGACCTCAGTTGAACCTCCTTAGTGTAACTCTGCTTCCTGGCAGGGCCTTGACAGATACACAGAGCTCACTGGAGAATCACCTTGCGCACAATGAAATTGATCATTCACCCAACACTTAAGTGAATACATTGAAAAAATATTGTTCTAGGGACAATACAGATACAAAGATGAAAAAGATCCCATTATTATCTTCAAGAAGCTCATACTGTTACTGAACAAAAGCAGGGTTTGGCTGCCCAAACACAAATATTGGTGGGGAGGGAAAAAGGTCTTTACTAAAACGTTGCGCAATTTCGGGGAGCGGGGAGCTCCTCAACTCCAGGCCAGTCTCTTCTGCAAAACACAGAAGAAAAAAATCAGCTCCCCAAAAGATTGACACCCAAAACCATGCCCAGAAATCCCATTCCATCCTTCTCTGTCCACTGGAGACCAAGACTGCGAAGTGGACAGCTCTCTGGCTTCAAGCTCCCTGGAGTCTGTGTGTGGGGCTGGCGCCACTATCACATCGCTGCTTCTGCATCTGGGGGCCTGGGGTCATTGCCAGCCACTGTGGCCAGACATGCAGGGGCTTCATTGTGCCAGCCATGGGGTCTGGTGCTCACCACCAGCCACGCAGCTTTCAGTCCCTCAATTGCTCTGGTTCACACGTCTGTGGTGGATCCCAAAGGAAAAGAGAGGCAAGTCTCTGCCTTCCTTCCCTTTAGATCTCCCAGCACGAACTCCCATGCACCCCAGAAGGGTTCAGCTCTCCCAGCCAATTCTGTCCTTTTCTCAGGCAAGACTGACAGGTCTTACTTCCTCCAGTGCTGCACCTACCCCTGCCGCCATGTGGACTCTTTAAGTTACATGTACCCGGGGGTAGGACGGTTTTTCCCTTTGTCCATCACTCTCTAGCCTCCTGCAGACGCTGTGCAGGAGCTCCTTCTGTGCCGTGTCTGTCATCACATGCTGCGGCATCATGGCTTCAACTCTGCTGCCTCCGGCATTTCCTGCAACCCCTTCCTCACTCCAAGGCCTGGCCAGGCACAGATATCAATACTAACATATAGAAAAGACAATATGGATCAAGTAAAACTTTTAAGGAAAAAGATTCAGTGTAACTTTTAATTTCTATACACAATTTTATTAATCTTAGGTATTAATTAGGACATGTCTCCACAGTCCCCAGATTAGAATGCCAAAGTTTATATTTAAACAACCTTAAATCACTTGAAAACCTGGAACCAATTAAACCTGAAAATGTATGAGATCTGTCTGGAAAAAGTCCAGCCATTGTTAATGTAATGAGAACAGTTTGCATGACAGTGATGTAACCAGGTAGCCAAGGAGTGGACTGGAACGCACATGCATGAACAGTGACGACTTCACTATACTAGTCAGTGGGGGTGGTAGATGCCTCTGAGTGACGGTGTATACTGTGTGGCTGCCACATTCAAAATGACTGTGCAAGTAGAGCAACAAATCTGCATCAAATTTTGCATTAAGCTTGAACATTCTTCCACAAAAACTATTTAGATGACTCAGCAGGCTGCAACTATGGGTAATTGGTGATTGGAAGCTTCATCACGGCAGCGCGCTCACTCCTGAGTCATGTCTTGTGCAGCTTTTCGGCAAAACATCAAATTGCCCAGGTGACTTGGCCCCTCCTACAGCCCAGATTTGTCACCCTGCGACTTCTGGCTTCTCCCAAAACTAAAATCATTTTTGAAAGGGAAAAAATTTCAGACCATTGATGGGATTCAGGAAAATACGATGGGGCAGTTGACAGCAACTGGGAGAACTGTATGAGGTCACAAAATGCCTACTTTAAAGGTGACTGAGGTGTCATTGTCCTATGTACGATGCTTTTTGTATCTTAAATGAATGTCTCTTATTTTACATATTATATGGCTAGATACTCTCTGGACAGACCTCATATACTTTTACATTCTAATGAGTTATTTTCACATACAAATGATTACCTTGGGAGTCCTCCTGTGGAAAACACACACACACACACAAAGTCCCCCTTTAGTGTGAAGATTCTGCAGAGCAGGGACCGCCTCATTCTCATTCTCCCCTATAGCTTTCAGAGTTGGTAGAGAGTGAGTTAAGTTTGCAATGACATGCAGAGAACAGTACTGCATAGTAGGTGAGATTAACTTTACCTAGGTTTAAACCCAACTATGCCATTTTCTAACTGGATGACCTTGAGCAAATTTCTAAATTCTCTGCCTCGTTTTCCTCACCTATAACATCACCCTAGTTTAAGTGAGTTTTTGTCCCACAGTAAGAACAATGTAAGTGCTTATTAATAAACTGATGATTTTACACTGCCTGAAATCTCTGTAGTTGGAAAGGACCTAAAGAGATTTAATTCTCTTTTCTTATAAGTGAAGACCAGGAGAGGTTAATGCAATAATCTAGCCGTAGAAGGTATCACTGCCCTTCATACACTCACTTCTAGGAAAATCCACTCGCTTGATAAAGGATGCTTTAGAAAAAAATGGAGTGCTCTTATCCAGCAAAGCAAAAACACTTTTCCCTAGAGTACAAAAACATATGGGCACCAAACATTCTGGAAAAATTTCAATCATTAATAGATTAATTTCTCTTCCACTAGAAACAATTGTTTGACCTTATTATTATCCAATGCAGCTGTCAGACCTATAAAGACTCAAGAGATTTTACCTTACTTGCAAGCTAACAAAGTCAGCTCTGCACTGTTCCATGAATGCTGACAGACACAAGATGCATGGGTCCAAGACTAAGAACTGTATTATTTATAGCATTAGCAGTAGCTAAAATATCAGCATTTTCTAGTGCCAGTTCCCTGGGCACAGGAATGTAAGCAGATAAATCAGGTGACACCTGCCTATGCAGTGAGTTGCAAAAGAGAAACTGAGTTTAAAGAAACCCAATCTTTTACTTTGGTAGGTCTTCCTGCACTTTGCTCCCAAGAGACATTATCTTGACCCCCAAGGCTGTGTGCAGTACAAATATCCTTGAGAAGATAGTCTAGAAAAAAGTCAGTGCCTCTGCTTCCTAGACAGAGAGAGAGAGAGAGAGAGAGAGAGAGAGAGAGAGAGAGAGAGAGAGAGAGAAACAGGAAAGTAGAGCACATGGCCTAGACTTATGAGGTTGAAATAAGATAAGCCTCACTGCTCAAGAGCAGATTTAGATTTAAGGTTCGGAACCACCAAGAGGAGTTAGGAACTAATAAGCTTCAAGAACCTATGTTTTGGACTCGAGTGTGTCTTCCTATAAAGCAACCATGATATATAAATCCAACATACCTTTAACACCGTGCTGCACCACTTTGGTGACATCATTGATTTAACGGTTTATATACTAGCTTGGCATCCTAATCACCAGGTTCAACTCAGTCCCTCAAGTGCTTCCCATACTAGGTTATAAATAAGCTCAAGGAACAGATAAACTAGGCATGACATATGTAAAAGACCTCGTAACATATTGTATACCAAATTTTGACAAAAGTGAACCCACTATCTTTATTGTTCATGTTTTAAGTTTCTCAATTGATATTTGTAAATAACTTGCATTCATATTTTGATTTGTAAATACTTAAATGCCTGCCCTATTTAGTGCTTTGGCATGTAAAATTTCTGAAAACAATTAGTAGACTTTGAAAACCTGAGATACTCAAAAGTCAACCGAATGAAATAAACCTAGTTAATAAAAAAATCAATGAACATGACGTAATGGCGATGCTCATTTTACTCAGAAAATGATGACCATCCTTAATTTTACTCTTTCCTTTTTTCAGGGAAGAGGTAGAGGGCAGGATTGTAGGCATTTGATGTCTCATGGACTAAATTAAAACATAAATTCTTTGAATGTGTTCACATGGTTAATTGGGATACTTTCAGATCTGTTATGAGGGAAGG
The DNA here is from genome assembly GCA_004026585.1 of Noctilio leporinus. NCBI lineage: Eukaryota > Metazoa > Chordata > Mammalia > Chiroptera > Noctilionidae > Noctilio > Noctilio leporinus. Next base: position 168,864 of record PVIW01002785.1, on the reverse strand, counting down.
AAGTTTTGAATCCTTAATGCCCTTCATTCTTATCAGTTGCTTCAAGATATAGAAGGCATTTTTCTAAAGTTAGAAATGGTGAGTAGTCACTCATTCTCCCTCTGTAAATAACTTTCAGTCATTTTTGATATATGAATTTTTTGGAAAGCACAAACATGTTGCAAGAGATTAATATACCAGGAAACAATATCAGCAAAATGCAAATGATTTTGTCCAGGAGAAACACTAGGTAAAATGTACAAAACTGCACCTAGCATAACTGAGCTATGCAGGAATACACAACACACACACACACCACCTTACACCAGCAGCCTCACTTGGCACCTCACTGGGATGTCCGAATTAAATTCACCCACATCTGGTGTTACAACTTGATCTCCAATTAGCCACCCTTCCTTTACCTTCACAGTAACTCACAAGACACAACCTTTCCAACAGCCACTTCCATAGGCACACCTTAGGTCTTTTATCAAGGTAAAATGCCACATTTATTGTAATATTCATGTTTTAACCATTTAACTGGTGTGAAAACTGGTGATTTCTTATTAGGTTCCTATTTTTATTCTAAAGTGTGTCATTTCTGAAGAATTTGTGGTGTGTGTCTAACCCACTTTCCCCATAGGCCCTCAGGCTTTTAATTTCAAAATTATGCATAGCACAGCGATATTTAGAAAACTGGTGTGCGTTATAGCAAAATTCACTGCATTCTGAGCTCCAGTTCATCAAAATTATAATTCAAGTCCAATATACAGGTTACCTGCTAGAAACCACTGCCAATGTTTAGGTTTCTCTTACACTGATTTGTGAGCACTCTGTATAGGGTTTTATGTTTCTCAAACAGCTCTTGGAAAGATTATCAAGAAAAAATAGCTATAAGCATTTGATTTAAAAAATCTGTGAATTACTAAAAAATATATATTGAAATATCACTTTCAGAAGATATTAAACAGTAATTTAGATCAGGCTAATATATTTTAATTTATTAATACTTACCCCTTAGTCAAAAATGGAAAATGATCACCTCAGAGTTTTTCATCTCAGAATGTTAACTTTTGAAAAAACTGCTAAAACATATTACTAGGCTCAGTTTCTTTAGCTATTAACCTGTCCTCTTTGGCTTAATATTTCAAAAAGAATTTTCCTGATGGTTTTCTATTATGACATACAAGAGTATGCATTGGGTTGGCCAACTATTTGGGTTTTTTTTTTTTGTAAAATGGCTCTAGTAGGGCTTGTCTTTAAATTCATTAGAAACAACTTTACTAGATTGTATTGTGACACTTTCCTATCAGAGGCATTTTTAAAAACTTATCAAAATTGGTGAATTTCTGTGTAGCCATTTTAATATTGAAGATGAATGAAAATATGCAAATTTTTGGTATATTATGCTTTATTATTCCAAGAAAGGTAAACATGCAACTAAAACACTAAGGAAAGATTAATGCAGTGTATGATGAAGGTGCTGTGACTAACTGAATGTGTCAAAAGTCATTTGTGAAGTTTTGTGCTGCAGATTTCTTGCTGGACAATGCTCCACAGTTGGGTAAACCAGTTGAAGTCGACAGCAACCAACTGGAGACATTAATTGAGAATAATCAATGTTTGGCCACATAGGAGATAGCAGATATATTTAAAATATCCAAATCAATAGTCATTGGTGAAAATGAAAAAAATGTGTTTTATTTTATGGAAAAAATCATATGGACTTTTTGGCCAACCCAAAACTTACCCTTAGGAGAATATATTTATCCTTTTAAAATACACAAATACTAGGAGTATAGTTTACAATGTCTAGAATTTGTCTCTTCACACAATTAAATATGTATGCATATATATAAGCATAACTACATATATAAACATACATGAAGAAAGCAAATATGGCAACATGTTAATTATTAGTGAATCTAGACAAAGGATATGTGGGTGTTCAATGTATTATTCTTTCAGTCTTTCTGTAGATCTGAATCCTCAACATAAAAAGTTGCTGGGAAAAGCACCACATACAGCATCAGATACTTACCTCAAGGGGCCAATTTAGTTAATATCCTACTCCCTTTCTCTGTTTAATCTTAGCATTGAAAACAGTGGTCTCCAAATTGGGTATACACAATTCTTAGGGCACAGATGAAGAGAAGCAGAGAAATGGGAAAAAAATAATTGTTTCTTCTATTAATAATTTTTTCACTTACCCTCTTAAGACTTCTTGGTATATTTTAAAATGGACAATATTATGTTTACACAGAACTTGTACAATTTATAAATACATATACATACATATTTTGAGACTATATACTCAAAAATATTTGTTACTGATGAAGGGAAGAGAAAAACATTTTAACAAGTCTCTGACCACCAAAATATCATTAAAACCAGTACCTTTTACTTTTGTCCAGGGGCTTGCTGACTCATGACTTTAGTAAGTAATCCTGATCAAAAATTCTGTGAGTCTCTAAGAAGCAGTAAACAGACAATGATGGTAGTGGTAGCAGAAAGTATAGCATAAGCGAGAGTCTGAAAAGCATCTAAGTTCAGCATGACCATAAGTTATTACCAACAAAACATTAAATTTTGTTCAGCAAGAAAATCTAAGATTTAAACACTGAGATTTAAAATGCTCTAGAGAGCATAAAAAATATTGTTGACAGTAGGAAAACTTCAGAAAAATATTACTAAGTTTTATCATTTTAAAAGATCATACTAAAAAGGAACACATAAAACTCAGCTTTGCTTAAAAACTTTAAACCTTTGCTTACAAACTAGGGGGCATATGTCATTACATATAGTATAGAAAATAATCTAGATACTTAACAGGAACACTTAATCAAGCCATAATTCTAAAACAAACAATAACTAAACACAGTCCTTTAAGAAACTATTTAAGTAATTTTCTTCTATATACATTATTCTAAGGGGTGTAAGCAGTTAATCAACAAAATAAAAATATTATAAAATGATACAATAGTGAAAAATTTAAGCTATATTACTAAATAATTTTAAAATGATAAAATAGGAAACTATAATTATTAGTATGTTACCTAAACTAAGGAAATGTGTAAGAAAAAGAAAACTGCTTTTCATGCACTGAATAGATAAAAATGACCAAATTACATCAATGGACTTCATTTGAAAAAGTAATTTATATAGTTTTTATAGTTGCATAGTTTATCATAAAGGGTACTAATTTGTCTTATATAAACTTGAAGCTTTGGATAAAAAATATTTTCAAGCTGACTTATACATGTCTTATATGAAAACTGTATCAAACAGAATATAAGTGGTCTATTAAGCATCTTAAGTACAATAATTAAAAGGTATAGAAACAAAGCTCCAGACATTTTTAATACAAAGAAGTCTCTCACTAGGAGAGATAGCTAACAGTGAAGAGGGCCAAGTGTTAGAAAACACCATATAATCACAGTAACGTATTACCTATTGCTCCTAGTAGGTTTAGAGCATTGCTATACTATCACACCCAATTGGCCATGGGGTTTGTTGGCTATTTATGCTAGAAATTTTTTTTTAATTTAGATGTCACTGGTTTGCAGCTACACACTTAGAGTTTTACAAAGGAAATTAATTGAGAAGTAAATTTTGCATCACAGAACTTTACATTATAGTAAACAATTCTATTCCCACCCGCCTCCAAAAAAAAAAAAAGGATGGTTACATTTTAGAGAAAGTATTTTTTTTTTTTTTTTTTTAATACAACACAAACATTGGTCCCAGAACAAAATCACTGTGTTTCTAACTGGTATTTCCCTACTTCTGTCCTCACCATGTCATGTAAAAGATACAAAATCCAGTGGTTCCTTTCTGTTGAAATTTTTCCATCTGGTGTTTTTATATAGCTAACAAATGAAAAGCACAAACTAGTATAGTATCAGTATTAAGAATCCATCATTAAAACCTTTATAAGCATGCTAATACAATAAGTTTAAAAATGTATACATATATTTTAATAAGGGTAGCTTTTTTCAATTTTACCATTCTTTGACTTTTATGGAGTAAAAAGCAAGTAAGAGAATATGTAACTAATTTTATAGCATGAAAGATATTAAATTAAAATGGGGAAATAATACACTTGCCATTGGTAAACAAATTTATCAAAAAAGACAAAGAAAAATTTGCGTATGATGGGAAAAAAGTATACCAGTTCAACTAGAATATTCAAGTTGGAATAAAGTTTATGATCTGTTTAACATTTATCAAAAAAACTACATATTAACATTTTTTCAATGTAAAGTTTGAATTCAGCTTTAAAACTTTCTGTTTGAGAGCAACATATTCTAAGTCAGGAAAACACAACACTGGGTAAAACACGTATGTTGGAGATGGTGCTTTATACGTGAAACCATAATTTGGTCACATTAAAATTCCTTGCCAAAGATGGAACCATTTATCAAAAAGGAAGGAAAAAGTTATCTAATTATAATAGTCTTAGACAATAAAAATTAAAATTTCATTTATGGTGTGAAATCTGTTAAATCAATTCATTTAATATGATGCTCAACTTTTCAGCTGATAGTACAGCACAGCTAGGAAAATTGTAAATATTTAAAGAGATTAAAATGTCAGTGGAAACCATATTTCATATGGATTAAAAAAACATTCATTGAAAAATACTCCTGAATAGGAAGCCAACATAATTCCATTAGAACTTTAAAAAGAGAGAGTGAGCAGCCCCATACAGTTTGAAAGATAATAATAATAAACATACAAACTATTAAGCAAAGGCAGGAATATCGATTACTTTGAAACATCTGCTTATATCGATTTTAATGAAGAATTAAAGGATACAATATGTTAAAGACATATTTAAAAGACTAATACTGGAATAAGACAAATGAATCCTTTTTTTTAATATCCTAAATAATTACAAGATACTTTGAAAATGTAGTGTTATTTACGGTTTCTTTCCAGTTTAAAATTTTCTATCCATTGCCTCTATCTTTGGTGTCACTGCCACCAATAAACACCGTATACAGTTGATAAACCTAATTACTATCTTCAACAAGGAAAAGTAAATCAACATTATTTCTTTGAAAATAAGATATAAAGAACATGACCCTACTTATTAAATTTTGCCTCATGGTCCCACAATACTCGGAAATATCATGCCAAAATGTGTAAGTTTACAAGGGAACATTATTTGCTATACCTGCACCAAAAATTTAGCTCCTGTATGCTGGTGTGATGACAACTAGTAGTATGCAGAGGCTACAGAAAGACATAATGTACATACGTTTATCTCAACATCAGTCAAAGGAAAGTTTAATGTAAAAACTAAAACATTCAACAACATAATGCCGTCATGTAAATATGCTACAACTCTGTTCTCTTGCAGTTTAAAAGAATAGTGTAGTTATCTTAAATTTACACAAAACATTACGAAACATGGTAGCTGTTCATGATTAAAATAAAATAGCAATGTAAATTAATTTAACAGTGTTAAATATATTCACATGATCACCACTGTGATTCAAAATGGCCACTAATGAAGTTACATAGCAATATATGTACATAACATTTGCCACCACAATTTATATAAGTTTGACTTTTTGTAGACCAGGTAATTTTATGAGACAAGTAATCTTTTATCAACTCTTTCATATTATGAAAGGAATTAAATGTTGTAAGTAGTTTCATTTCCCTGGGGAGGGGGAGGGGAGAACTTCTAAAAAGTCAGTGCAAATTGAAGAGTTCTAACTTCTTGAATATTTGAACTTGTTGACCAAGACAGATGCCTATAAGCTGAGGATAAACAAACCTTAAGATATCAAAGAATCACGTAACATTGTCAGCGGCATTTAGCAGATCAAAGAGGAATCCCAAATCCTATAGCAGAGCCTTCTGAGAATATGGTTGCTGTGGCTGAGGTGGCTGTTGGCTGCCTCCTGGTTGAGGCAGCGCTGAGGATGTGAAATTATAGTTTGGCACATGGGACATATTAGTTCCTGCATTCTGGTATATAGTGACATCAGCAGCAGCAGCAGCAGCAGCAGCAGCAGCAGGAGGAGGAGGACTGTACACTGACGCCTGGTTGGGATATGTATTTCCTTGAACAGAACTGACCATGGTGCTGTGGATGGGAAAAAATTTAGATCAGTATTGACTTATATACCCATTTACAGATAAACAGGAAAAGCTATTTATTAAACATTCATTCAATCCATTCAATAAATATTTACTAAATACCCATAATGAGTCAAACATTGTATTTTAGGCACTGGAATAGTTAAAAAAAAGAGGAAGGAAAAAAGTCCCCACCATCATGAGACTTCCATTCTAATAGGGGAAAAAAATAAAGCTTAGTAGGAGGATCAAGAGGTCTTATCACAAGAGATTCTGCTTTACACAGTATGGTAGGGGAAGGCATTTCAGATAAAGAAAAATTTAAACAGAGACCTAAAAAAAGTAAGAGAGGGAGTTATGACGATTATACAGGAAAACCAGCTGATCCAGCCAAGATAACAGCACAGGAGCCTTCCAGAAAAGAAATACGAGGCATGCTGAAGGAGCGCAAAGAAGGCCATCTATCATGGCTGAGGCAGAGCGAGCAAGGAGGGCAGCCTGTGCTGCAGTGGCAGAACTAAAGGAGAGAGAAATCCTGGCACATACAGTGCCATCTGGACCATAGTGAGGATTCCAGGTTGCATTTGAGTGAGATGGAAAGACACTGGGTGATTTTGGACAGAAAAATGTGATGATTTCACTAAGGTTTTAATTGGTTCACTGTGGGCCAAGGGTAGAAGCAAGGATATCTGACTGGGTGCTATTATAATGCTTTAGGTAAGAGCCACGGTGGACTTGGTGAAGAAGAGGGAAAAGAATAAACATCTGAGGGCAGCGTCATCAAAATTTGCTAGTGGTTAAGAATGTCTGAAGTTTCAGAACTGCATTACTGCTAGCAACAGCTGATAAGTGGCCAGGTGCTGCAAGAGACGGTTATGGACAGCAGATAAGGACCTCCAGTAAATTTGGGGAAGGATGATTAACACAGCTTGGACATGTCAAGTAATATATCCAAGAGCTGTGCAAAGAAAGGTAATGAATAGTTGGTCAGCTATTCAAGTCTGGGATGCCAGGGGAGAGTTAGAATTAGAAATATATTCTTTGGAAGTCATTGGCACAAACCTGGTATTCAGGGTTGTGGGCCTGAATAAGATCCCCCAGGGAATGAATGCAGAGGAAAAAGCAGACCCTATTTTGAGCCCTAAACCTAGATGTAAGGAAGACAGAGAAGCACTAGGCAAAGACTGAGGAGTGACAATAATGTGGAAGAAAACCTAAGACAATGGTCAGAGCCATGTGAAAAAAGTATTTCAAAAAGGAAGTGACCACTGGATCTGGCAATGTGGCAATCACTGGTCCTTCACAAGAGCGGTTCTGGTGGACTAGAGGAGGTGAAAGTCTGATAACCTTGTTATTCTTATTTCACTGAAAATACAGAAGCAAATATCTACTCCTCATCATCATCAAATATTCCATCTACTCCTACCACATTTATCCACCATCTGTTCCTACACCCATTCATATGCCTCGCCTTCCCTTCTGCTGGATGGAACCCAGCAGCTGTCAGCTTGTGCACTGCTCCTACTGCACCAAACAAATCCCTTCGGTCACCTTTATTCACTGTCTCTGCTTCCTCCTTCCCATTCCCAGCCTGATACTTGAGTTTCTACACAGTATAAGACACTAGTTTAGCTGTATAAACAGAAATACTAACAGCTTTAACATCGAGATTTCCCCCACATTTCTATTAAAAATATAAAACAAACTACGCAACAGTAAATTTTCATATTATTGCTTATTTCTAAACTTTGCTTCAATTGTTAGATTGTTTGTAAGTAAAATCAATGCTCTAACACGATGCCCAAATTAAACAATTCATTATCATAACTGACAATCTTTTAGTGCTACATTACACCAACTAATGTGGCCACTTAAATAGTGCTTAAAGGCACTGTCATTCTACATGTGCTGCTTTGTGAGATAAAAAGTATTACAAGTAGTTAGCCCTGGCTGGTGGCTCAGTGGATAGGTGCTGACCTGTGAACCCAAAGGCCGTCGCTGGTTTGATTTGCAACCAGGGCACAAAACCAGGTTGCAAGCCAGGTCTCCAGCCAGCTCCGTAGCTGGAGGCAGGTGAAAGGCAACCATACATTGATGTCTCTCTCCCTCCCCCTCTCTCTAATAATAAATAGTAAATAAAATCTTTAATAAAATAAAAAATCCTCAAAAAAATGTTGTTAGATTTCATGAAATTATTTACATCAATAAGAGCCACAATACTCCTCTAATATAATACTGGGATTAAGTGCTAAAGCTCTGTAGCCAAAATGCCTAGTTTTGTATCTTAGCCAAGTGGAACCTTAGTCTCCCCATGCCTGAGTTTTTTCCTCTATATAACATGTGTTAAAATTGTACCTACTTCTTCACAGATTAAATGAGTTAACATGTGCAAAGGGTATAGTACAGTACTTAGTACGTACTGAACATGACAATATGTTAGTAATCACTGTAATTATTTGCACTTTGTATTATATTCCTTATCTCAATTTACAGTTTCACCCTTCACCCAGCAATTCATGCAATACATCTCTCTGTTCTATCTACTCTGCACTATTTCCCCACCTTATCACCCACATGAAATCATGTCCTAATTTCCTAAACAACTCTTTCTCATCTCTATCATTGTATCTTGCAGTTAGACACTCCCAGTTTCTTGTCTAATGTAGTCTCCCAGCTTCTTCTCACCTAGAAACTGAATTCACCTATCTTATTGCCGTTTAAAGGTCTTAATGTGCTTTCCCAGACAAGACCCCAGCTTCTTAACATGATTCCTAGGACCATTCATTCCTTACCTTTATCAATAACTCCAAGAGTATCTCCCACTTCTTCCACCATGGACTATAATCCTTTGGTAACATGCATTTTCAAAATTCCCCATGGGTACCGTACTATTCCACACTGCCATGTTTGCTCATGATAGAAAATCTTTTGTACTTTTCCCCTCCAGGTTAAGGATAACACAGCTTATTTTCTTAGAACCTTCCCTGAACCCTGAAACTCCTAAAGCACCCTGTATGTACCTTTATTTATAATATATGTTACAATGACTATTTGTATGGCTTTCTCTACTAGCCAGGAAGCACATGGAAGCTAAGAAATTCTAAATCAATGGTCAATTAATATGACCAGGGAGTCAAGACTACTCCACAGGGATGCACAGTCTCTTCCATAAATGGTGTTGAGAGAACATGCAGAAGAATGAAACTAGACCCCTGCCTTACATCACTCATAAAAAAAGAAACTTGAAATGAATTAAAGACTTAAATTTAGGACCTGCAACCATAAGACACCTTGAAGAAAACAGGAAAAAGCCTTCCTGACAATGGTCTCAGCAGTGGTTTCCTGGAAGTGACAGCAAAAACACAAGCAACAAAATAAAAAATCAACAAATGGGACTGCATCAAACTAAAAAGCTACTGAACAGCAAAGGAGACAATCAATAGAATTAAAATACAACCTATGGAACAGGAGAAAAGATGTATAAGTCATATATCTAATGAGGGATTAATATCCAAAATATAGAAAGAACTCATACAACTCAATAGTAAGGAAGCTAACAACCACATTAAAAATAGGCAGAGGCCCTGGCTGATGTGGCTCAGTAGATACAGCACCAGCCTTTGAACCAAAGGGTCGCCAGTTCGATTCCCAGTCAGGGCACATGCCTGGGTTGCAGGCCAGGTCCCCAGTTGGGGGCACACGAGAGGCAACCACACATTGATGTTTCCCTCCCTCTCTTTCTCCCTCACTTCCCCACTCTCTAAAAATAAATAAATACAATTAAAAAAAAAAAAAAAAGGCAGAGGAAATGAATACACAGTTTTACAAAGAAAACATACAAATAGCCAATCGGACAAGAAAAAGTGCTCAGTTTCACTAATCATCAAGGAAATGAAGTAAAAACCAAAAGGAGATGATGTTACCTCACACTTGTTAGAATGGCTACCAAAGACAAGTGGTAACAAGTGTTCATGTGCTGGCAAGAATGGGAAGAAAAGGGAACCCTTATGTAGTGTTGGTGGGAATGTAAATTAGTGCAGCCACTTGGAAAACACAGTATGGAGGTTCCTCAAAATATTAATCTATTATATGATCCAGCAGTTCTATTTCTGAGTATATATCACAAAGAACTGAAATCAGGATCTTATAAGAGATTTGTAACCCAGTGCGTACTGCAATATTACTCAAAACAGCCAAAATATGGAAACAGATGAATGGAAACAGAAGATGTGGTCTATGTGTACATACCTACATACATATATACACCACACACACACACACACACACACACACACACACGCTCACATTATGGAATATTATTCAGCCATGAGAAAATTCTGCAATTTGTAACAATTTGGATGAGACTTGAGGGCATGTGCTAAGTAAGTAAGACAGAGAAAGATAAATACTTTATGGCCTACTATGGAATCTAAAAAAGTCAAACTGAGACAGAGTACAGTGGTGGTCGCAAAAGGTTGCAGAGTAGGAGAAATGGGGAGATATTAGACAATGGGTAAAAACTTCCATTTACAAGGTGAACAAGTTTAGGAATCTAATCTATAGCATGGTGATTTCATCTACCAATGCTCTTAACATATACCTGGGATATTGCCAAGAGTAAAACTTAAATGTCCTCACCAAATGAAAGATATGGTAACTAGTGGTCTATCCCAAAAGTATCGGCAGCGCAAACTGTTTGAATCATATTGATATTGGCTTGATACTTTCAGGACAGACCTTGTACAGGACAGAATGGAGTTGTTAGCTAATGCTATCGTGGTAATCATTTTGCAACATATAAATGTATCAAATCAAGTCTTACACCTTAAACTTACATAATGTTATATGTCAGTTATGTCTCAATATAGCTGGAATGAAGGGGTGGGGGGAAGAAAACTCACACTTTTATGTGAGTGTCTAGCACAATGTCTGGCACAGACTAATGTTCAATAAACATCTATTTAACAGAGTAACTTGAAATAGTAAGTATGTAGCTTTGGTTGCCTGAGTACTATCATTACCACCGTCATTCTAGGTGGATTTAGAAAACTGCATCCACACTACTTCCCCAATTAATCAGTAAGATCACTGTAGGGTGACATAGTCTGGAAAAGTGATAACCCTAGCACCAAAATTTTGTAAAAAAATAAGGACTTGCCTTGTAGGTATGAACTAGGGACACTAAAAAACATGCTCAACAAAAATGGGAAAAAGAAAAAAGAAATCCTCACTGACCTTGATTTTCAATTAGAAAGCTTGAATCAAATACAGTTGTACAAATGGAAAATAATACAATAATTAATAAATAATAATGCAAGAACAAATTGTTCTGTGTACTTACAATTATAAACCTCCTTTGGCCCCATCCTATGTAATTGTCCTTATATATTGATATACATTTATATATCCTTTTTAAAACTGCCTCAAAGCCTTTGTAAAGACTTTGTGAATAATTTAAAAGTACATTCTACTGGCCTGGCCTAGTACAGCACTTGAAATTCTCATCTTAAACATTTATCAAATACTTACTGAGTATAAAACTCTGTGCCACACAATGTAGATTAAAGGTAAAAAAAACTTGGCTCCAGCTCTCAAGATCTTATAGCTTACGGGGATACAGATAAGTCTAAAGATGATTATAAGACAGCAGACAATGTGCTAGGGTCCTGTGACAGTAAGAGAGCCAGAACAGTGCTGGAATGGTGGGAAGGTGTTCTAATAAAAACGAAGCTGTGAACAAATAAATAGGAATTAGCCAGAGAGAGCAAAAGATTTCAAGAAAATGCTCTGCACAAGCACCTGCTGAAGTGCACATGGGTTTCTTGAGAGGTGATATTAACAGCTACAGTTATCAGTAGAGTCAGGCTCCAGAATATGGTGCAAGCCCTGCACCATATAGTGCACATTTGAACTTCAAAAGGAGATAGAAAAACATCCACTGAAGTGCAACAAGGTGTGATAGCTTTACAGCACAGCATGTTTAAACACCTATCAAATGATTCTCCTATTTACAAGGAAATTTCTCAAGGTCCTGAACTAAGGAAGGGTCTCAAATAATCTCCAGAAACAAGGTAGCTAGAGGAGAGTGTGACACACTAACCGAAGACTAGCTGGGAAAGAGGCAGCATTTCTGGATGACACTAGAATACCTCAAGAGGTTCCTACACAGCTCAAACACCCTGGCTGATTTCTCAGCACCACCATCCTCTACTTCCTTTGTATCTGGTTTTTAAGGCAGCATGCTACTCATCTGACAACAGCCGTTCCCTACCTGTTTGCTTCTTTTCCATATAAGGGTATTCATTTTCCTGGGAGAAAAGAGCTACACCTAATTATTTTTTTCCTGAGCTACTTTCAGTAGGTGTATCCTGTTTTTTGATGTTGTAATAGGCCTCTCCTTATTACCCTCTCTCTTAAGGTCATGTCAAGTACTACATGTGACCACAAAATAATGTTTGCAAATCTCTAAGCATCCCTACAGTGTGACTCTTTTGAGGAAGAGTAAAACAACAGTAAGGTCAGTGTAGTGGCATTCCTGGGCAACTCCAATATCAAAGAAAGGTTTCCAGAAATTGTGCCTGTGCCACCAAGAAGCTTCTATTTGAGTCAGAACATCATGACTTCTAGAATTACACACTGATGAACCCTAAAGCCTATCTTTTCTTTTAAGGGAAAGGCTTCCACTATGATTTGCAATGAAGCAGAAAAGACATTTATTTTACATACTATAAAATCATTTAGTTATGTAACAGAGGGCATAATAAGCAAACAACCAAAACAGTGAGCCCATACTATCTATGCAGTAAGGCTCTTCCGAGCTGTTGCAACAGCAGCACCCTCACTAAGAGACAACAATCATCTTAGCACTTAAGGCCTAAAAGACTCACTATTATATTCAGATGCCTGTCCTATGAACCACAGTGGCATTTTAATAACTTCTTTCACCATCTCTTTTCAATGATTTATCTTGCAATGATATATACTAAATTCTAACACCGGGCAAAAAACTCTTTAAGAGATAGCCCAAAACCATAAATTCTGAAACAGTAATGATAAAAACATTTTGATTTTCTATGAAATATGTGGAAAATGATACTTATTACATCTAAGTTTCATTCAAGCCCTTGGCAAATACCATCACCCCCTCAACTAAAAACAAAAACAAATTATGACCTTAAAACCAGAATACAGCAATTCACTGAGTCAGTAAGACACAGGGCTAGTCTGCGACAATGCAGGGGTTCCTGGAGAAGCTACTCATCACCACAAACAGGGCCAACCATCTGGTATCAGTGATGACATCTATTATGCAGTTGTCTCACCCAGTTCTTATGGTTACAAATGATCAGGGGCACATAAGAATTTTAATATCTCTAACTCCAGATAACAGTCAATAATGACATTACGTAGGGTAAGACGCCTGTGTCTGCTGACTGGCAAGGGCTGGGCTTGCAGATGGTGGAAGTGCTCCTTGGCCGAGAGAAGGCAGCTGCTCGGGCGGAAGACTGTAGCTCTGCAGATGGCTCATCTGGGCACTGCCCGCCACCAGGTAAGCACCGCCCTGAGGTGGCCCTGGATACACCTGGAACAGTTCATGATAAACCACATTAGATTTTCTAAGGTTTTCATAGATATGCCAAACTCTTTGTAGAGGTGTTCAGTTACAAAAAGAACAACTGCATCGCTGAAATCTTTTTTATAGTTATATCTGTTCACAGGCATTTAAAAAAATATTTTTCAGTGAAGTTGATTTTATCCTGATGATTTTATTCTTGGGTAAACATCAGCTAAACTTGTGTTCATCTCTATGTAGAAAGAGTAAAGAAGCTTATCTCAAAACTTCATACTATTACTCTCCTTTTTCATGTTGTTATTCGTAGTACTTCTCTAAAAGGAATCCCAAATGATATTTAAGAACTATCTTTGGCCCTGGCTGATGGTACAATGGATAAGGCACTGGCCTGCAAACCCAAAGGTTGCTGGTTCAATTCCCAGCCAGGGCGCATAACCAGGTTGCAAGCCAGGTCTCCAGCCAGGTCTGTAGCTGGAGGCAGGTGAAAGGCAACCATACACTGATGTTTCTCTCCCTCTCTGCCTCTCTCCCTTCCCCTCTCTAAAAATAATAAATAAAATCTTAAAAAAATAAAAAATTATCTTTGAATTCATCGCTTATATCAATAGACTGCATTTGCTTATAAATACTATTTTTATTTCTTAACTTACTATTTATTGAATATAGAACAAACTTTTTAAAGCAGGGGTCAGTCAGCAAACTTTCTTTTAAAGGTCCAGAGAGTAAATATTTAAGACTGTATGGGCATATGGTCTCTGCCACACTACTGAACTTGACCCAAATAGAAAGTAGCCAGAAACAATTCATAAATGAAAGAGAATGGCAGTATTCCAATAGGTTTATTTAAACAGATGGGAGACTAGATTTGTCCCATGGGCTGCTGTCTACCTACTCCTGCATCCAAGAACTATACTTGTACCCTTCTTCTCTTACACACTCTCTCTCTCACACACACTCTCTCTCCCTACTCCTTTCTTTCAAAATTCAATAAACATATCCTAGAGGGTTAAATAAATAAAAAGAAAAACCGCTTGCTTAATTCTAAAGAGACTGATATCTTAAATTCTCAAAGTCTTAAACATACATAATGATCTAGTTTTCTGTAGTATTCATTACATCCTTCCATTTCTCATATTTAAGAATAGAACTCCACTACCTATGCAGTAAGGCCCTTGCAGCTGGTAAGATAGGAACACAATCAGCAAGAAACAAGACAACAATCATCTCAACACTTTGGTTAAGACCTAAGAGGCTCACTATGCATCAGCATCCAAACAGTCTTCATTGTAATCATAGCTATTCCAGTCCTCATAAATGTATTATTTTTGTACTTTGCAAATTGAACATAAAAGGTTTTATTTTTCGGCTCAAACTGACATCAAGGCCCATGAGTAGGTGTCATTTAGCCACACATTACTCAGGCCTGACTGCTCATCTCCAGGGTTCTGGCCCCACATTTCAGAGAACCTTAATCGAGCCAGTATCTGCGCCACTCTGATGGATAAAACGGAATGCCTGGCCAATCACTCCCTAAACCCTGAACTGAGTTTGTGGGAAAGTTCTTCAAACAGTTGCTTGCAGTGAAGAGATCAAAAAGGTTCTGTGTTGTGTTGCATGTGTTATGTAAACAAAGGGGGGGGGGATCAGATTAGAGTCCCTCACTATAAAACCAAAAACAGAATTTGCAATAATTAGAAGTTTTACTGAGACAAAAGCTGCAGTTCTTAACCAGATCATTACACATAGAGCTTTAAAAATACACAGATGTTTGGGCCCCTCTCCTGAAGATTTTGATTCAATCAGTCTGGGGTGGAACAAAAGCATCTGTATGTTTTAAAAAACTTGATGGCTGAGTCTGATGTGTACCTCTGGAGAAAAATAATTAAAAAAAAACAACTATTGGTATAATTGTATACTATACATTATATTTGTCAAGTAAAATATTCTTTTAAAATCTATTTGTATTCTAAACATTACTTGTGGAAAGTTTCACATTTTGAGAAAATTTCAAATGACATACTCAAGTTTTTACAAGCTTACCTGAGAAGCAGAAACACCAGAAGACTGCATATAATACTGCTGATTCTGTAATTTTGCATACATGGAATACATCGGGTCTTCATTCATTAACTTGGTGTACAGTGAAAGTGCCTCCATCACTTTAACATTGAGCTCTGAGAGTTCTGAATGTTTTCTGAAATATTATGCAGGAATTTGAGAGACAACTGCTATTCAAAAAATACCATTTTCTAAATAATAAAGCACATCAAAACAGGCAAAATAGCAAAAAGTGTTATAAGCAGACATTATTAATAATTTAACCTGTGTCAGAAAATAATCCAGTATTTTAGCTGCAAGGCAATCAAATCTAAGATGTAGGCACTGTACTGGGACAGCTTACTGTATTTGACTTGACTTTGAATTATCTAGGGTTCCCTAGATAATAACAGATAAGTCACCTGGGCTCTGGTAATGCCACTTACAACAAACATGATTATAATAGTTATGCCTTATTTTTAAAAAAGACTAATACAGTGAAGGTCAAATAAGTTTTCACTTTAAAAAAAAAGACAGACAAGTCTAATTCTAATTCCCACACCTAGAAAACAAGTAACTGAAAACTGATTCCTTTAGTACATAAAAATAAATACTAAAAATAAAAATAAAGTAAATCAAATGAAATAGAATAGGAAAAAAAATAAAATAAAATAAGCAAAAAATATTGATAAACTAAAATGGCAGCTCTACCCCAGTATACAGTTTACAGAGAACTTCAGTAGAAAAAAAGTACACACTATAGAGAGATGGCACATGTTCTTTTACCTATCAATATCTTCCAGCTTTTCATCAATGAGCGGTCCCATCTGGTGACACATTGCTAAGATAAGAAGATTTGAAGAAATATAAGAAAATACAACAAAAAATAAAAAAGCAAATCTCTCAGGAATACTCACATAATTTAAGAAACAAAAGTGGAATGGAGTAATAAAAATTTTATTTATAAACCTTGGACCAGAGAACCCAGAATTGATTTTCTTGATCTCAAAAATATTAAAGTAGCAGTATTTATTTTACAACATTTTAAAATGTTGAAAAAATATTTGGATATTGTGAATAAAATATTTACTTAGGATAGAAAAGTATAAGAATGTGAATGCTACCAAAGGTTTAAATAGCATATAAATGTGAGAATGGGTCAGAAAAGAGAAATGTTAATATTTTTTATATTACTCTCAATTTTGTTGAAACATAAACTATTTTGTTTACAACAGTAGAGTTAACCTCTGATTACCCTCTATTGGAAAGATAAATGAAAAACAAGGTTTACCTTCAAGATGAAGTAACTCTGGGAGATCTGGCTGATCATCACTGGGATCCGTGCTTTGCAACATTTGTAGTAACTGGTCCATTTTATCCTACAGGAATTAAACAGTTAATATAAAAATCTTTAAGCAACAATAGGTTCTCACTTTGAAAATTAGATAATGTATATAGGATGTTTGCAATTCACAGGTATGAAGACTCGTTTTTTGTTTTATGTATTCAGTATCTTTGTACGAGCTTTCTTGAAGTATCACATGAAGTTAGAGCCTTGAAAGCCCTACCTATTTGTTTTTGGAACTGCTTACAGAGATTCTCTTAAATAAGAAATAGAGCCATATTTAAACTTACAACATGAAAATTCTTTAATTTCTTATGTCATGGTAGTTAATTTCACTTTGTTTTGAAGCAGTTGTAGCCTTGCATGCTAGCAAGTGTAACCTCTCTCTCAAGATGGCATTACCTGTGACTAACAACTAAGTTATTATTTCTACCCCAGGGTGAATACAGCAGCTGTTCTGGTAAGGCATAGCTCAGCTATGTTACAGCTGTTCTCTTTTAAAGTGGGGCCATAGCTACTTAAGACCACATTCTCTTTCCACCAGTGTTTCAGTTGTGGTTTTCCTATTCTACAATGTGGAAAAAGCTGGGCAGCATCTCAAGGCAGTGACTTAAATCTATTTCAGCATCTTTTGTTTTGTTTTAATAACCAATGGGACTCATGAAACCATCATTAGATCTCATATACCATTTTTACACTTTTCTCCATGCATGGTTTTTACATGGTTATGCTAGTAAGCATAAGTATATTAAGTAAATAATATAAAAACTACCAAGCTGAAGCAAGACAGTTATTTAACCCAAAGCAAAAACTCTGTATTATATATAAAAGAACAGTCTGAGATAAATTACTAGAGAGTGAGAGTAACACAGCATATAAGAAAAGTTCTGAAGTCAAAAGAATTTTATATTTTGAAATGGATATCATTTTTCAATGTACAAAGAGTCACAATTTTCATTATAAGTAATATAAAAAACAAGGCACATATCAGAAAAGTTGGCTTGCTGGAAATAAACAAAGTGGAGGGCAGTTGTAAGATGAGGGTGAGAGCAACTAACACGACTAATTTTTGTTGTGTTTACAGAATACTGCACCCTATTTGAAATTACTATCAGAAAAATAAGGTATCTTGGTAGACCCCTAAACTGACCCTACATACATTTTCTTACATAATAGAATCAGCTAATTAGCCTTCCCTGACTCATGGATTCCATGGCTTATAGCAGTTTTCTACAATCTATTTCTCCAGAAGAGTACTCTTTAAGCGTTCTGTTCTGACTTCCCCAAAAGACCGAAACTCTGTAAGCCTCATCACAGATTTTAAAGATAGCATCTCACTTTTCATCACAAGTTTAAAATGTTACCATGAATATAATTTCTGGAGCTTTAAATGTGGACATTGTAAAATAAAACAGGCATACATTCTTTGAAATGTGATCTCCCCCAAAATTTCATAATAGTGTTTATAATACCAAAAATGCCACAAAAAACTGAAAACAACCTTAGTGTCCAACAACAGAAGATCAAGTCATGATAATCCATGGTATAAAATATTAAGCAGCAACTTAAAATAATGAGATACAGCTCTATGTGCTGACAGGGTCAGAATGGGACTATATTTTTTTTAATTAAAACAATACATGCAGGCCCTGGCTGGTGGCACAGTGGATAAGGCACCGACCTGCAAACCCAAAGGTCACTGGTTCGATTCCCAGCCAGGGCACATAACCAGGTTGCAAGCCAGGTCTCCAGCCAGATCCCCAGCTGGAGGCAGGTGAAAGGCAACCATATATTAATGCCTCTCTCCCTCTCTGCTGCTCTCCCTTCCCCTATCTCTAAAAAAAAAAAAAAATTAATTAAAAGAAAAAAGAAAACACAATAGATGCATTAATTAACTTTTAAAAGAGAACAAGAAAAACATTTCAACTTCAATACCAAATATGAACCGTTCTTACAGAGGAAATCACTTACTTCATCAATAAAGGCTTGTTCCGGCTCTGGCTCTATTGTTTCTACCTGAACATCATCACTAAATTGTACCGTCTTCTTCTCCGTCTTTACTGTAAAACATGGAATATTTACCTTTTCCTTACAACAAATTTAAAGTTCTATTTGCGAACACTTTAAGTTCCAAGACAGAATCATAATTTTAAAAATATTCCTCTTAAAGCTGGGAGACTCAATTTGAAGAATAATTAGGTTATAGATTTAGGCAATAATGACAGAACATTAATTCATATCAAGATTTCTTAATTTTTCCTTCTAAAGATTTTACAGTTTCCATAAAAAATATTTTTATTAAAAATAACATATTTCTGAAAAAAGATTAATCACCTACTATACAAGACAGTTTAGTAAAATGATGAACAAAAAGCAAATGGCATAAATGAACCATGCAATTTTAAATGAATCCTCTTTTTAAATCACACAGCTTTTCAAAGAAAAATCTTGTTTGATAGACCATACTATTTCAACGCAATGAACTGGGAAGTTAGCTGTATGTTCTCCAGCATGCACTCTGACTTTTTATTAAGAGAATGACACATTAGGGCACTAGAGAATCTGACAAGTAGCCTTGGCAGGTACCTGAATGTTCTACTATATTATCCTTTTCTTAAGTTATACTTTGCAATGAAAAAATTGATTATTAAGGGATCTACAAACTACTGGCCAGAAAAACATATTTCTCTTGTTCAACAAAACAAACTTTAAAAATCTAGTTAATATAACATTAACCAGTACACATAAGGATTTGATTAACGCAGCAATTACCTTTCTCCAAAAGAATACCCAGGCACAATAATACAGCTTAAACAAAATGAGCTTCCTCTCTGAAAATTTCAGCCTTGTACCAACATGGTCAATCAGCATTCATTAAAATATTAAGAATCAAGATAATGGGGGACGGTGAGCACAGGGTAGAATTAAGGGAAGGATCTATCTATTAAATTAAAATTGTGCTTGAAAGAATACATATTATACTTCCTCCAGTGAATCTATAATAAAATGAGCTGTGTATGCTCATTTCATAGGAGATTTAATAGTGGCTTAGGAAGAGTAATTCTCGATGTGAATGGCAATCTAGCTGACTTTACTGGCCCACGCTACTAGAATCTGGCCTGTAATTTTACTCTGAAAACAAGAAATCCCATTACTTACATAGTCTGTGTTGTGTGATTCAATGTAAAATGAAAACAGTTTAATTCATCCCATTCAAATGACCATAAAGCAAAATTCTACATACAAAAAAAAATTTCAGAACGTTTCAGCTGACTTCATTTTCCCATGGGGGAAAAATAAACATCTGGTATAAACTTTGCTTTTTATATCCTGAACCTTTACCAAGTAGAAAGCTAGGAGAGCACCACTGTTTTGTGTGGTACTCGTAAGAGATACATGGTAGACTTCACATCCTAACAGCTGACCATGCACAAACTTGCAGTGTTTTTTCTCATAGGAACTAATACCATTACTATGTGTACATATATATGTATGTGCACATCAAGTGTGCATATATATAAAAATATTATGTTTATATATATAAAAGATAAAGTGCTTTCACAATATCTAACTGTGTCTCCAAAGCAAAAAGCTAAGACCAGGTATTTCTACTTGATACATTAAGTGAAGTAGGCTTCTGTTTATTCATGAAGAAGTGATGCTATGAGTACCACTCTAGCACTTGTTTCCTAAACTCAAGAACTAAAATAATTACATAAGCTCTGCTGCTCCTGTTTGTCTTTTAGGTGGTGCAGAGTGAAACATATATGAGTTCAAATACTCATTTTAAAGCCAAAATGCTATATAATGGAAAAAACATGAGATGGCTAGATGATTGGTCTACATGAGCTTTTGGAGCTCATCCTGAACAGAAGTCCGAGGCAATTCTACCTTTTCCAACAGTTGATGTGGGACAAGAAAACCCAAGCTCCCCAAAACCAAACAAGTTTGAGGGCTAGAACACTAGAGAAATGGTCTCACCCTTGAATAGGAAGAATTCTCTATGAGGTTACACTGCATTTGTCATACTTTTTATCAATTGATGATAATGAAAATATGTAACACATAAATTCCATTAACACTTTTTAATACGCATTTTTACAATAGCACATATCTACAGATATATGTGTGTGTGTATATATATACATCCACCCTGCCCTCCACCCCAGAAAAAGTCCATAGTCTCTTTAAACGTAATCTTGGTAGACAAATGATTGCAATTCTTAGATGATTTCTGATAAATAACCTACTGGCCAAGAAGTTGCATTTTTAATAAACACCTTGAAGGCACTAACATTTGAAAAGTCGCTACTCCAGAAAGATGAATTTACTCAACTTTCGTTAAGAAAAGGATTATTGAATATCATCCTTTGACAGACTATAAAATACTTACTCATTTCTGGTTCAGCAGTGAGATCTGCAGTCACGAAATTAGAGGGAAATAACCCCATGCCTTGATGAGTTTCACCTTTCCACCAGTTGGGATCACTGTGAGGAACAAAATATATATGTGTGTGTGTGTATACACATACATACACACATATATAACATATATGTATACATTTATTTATTTATATGTTTATATAAATATATACAAATAATTTGACAATAATAAAGATATTTGTTTCTATAAATCTTTCCCTTTTGTAGTGTTTAATTTACATTATTAACCAGATTTAACTCCCACAACAACACAGTGACAAGTGAAAGGAATGTATCATTATTACGAGTAAGAGATGAGGCTTGGAGAAAATAAAAAATTATTAAACACATAGTTCTTTATCTTTTAGAAGGCTGGTGAAGGCTTGGAGGATCTAATATAAGGCTCTGAGCCCTCTCCCCCAGAGACGTCACCACATTTAAGAACTATCAACTATAGGGGGTTCACAGACTCCAATGTAAGAACCTTTTGTTGAAAGATGTATGGTAGGCTCTTTATCGCATGTCCATTCTTAAATCAGTGCTCTATCTAGTACATATCAGCCAATTTTTCCCCACAAGAAACCACATATAACAGATGACACTGTTTATAGCACAAAAATTTCAAAAGGAACACAGTTCGAGGTTCCTATCCATGTTCCCCACTGTGTCTAGTGTAGGAAAAGCTAGCAAGCTCTCAATAAATATTTTAAACGAATGAACAATCAAGGTTCTGTGCAATTTCCAGCAAACAGCTCAAATGTAACTTCATTTTCCTCCACTGAAGAAATTGTATTATAATGTGATATTACAGAAATAAACTTGAATCTATTTGAGTCTCTTTATAAAGTTTAGTACTTCATTAGTAACAATTTTCATGTAAGCATAAAACTGTAGTAAAAAAAGATGCATTGAATCACCTCCCTTATGATAATGTAAATGTGTAAGTAACTCCATGTAAAATGAATTTGTTCCCAACAATACACTAAATGATAAATTCACTATATTCTTATAAATTTATAAATACATATACATACTTGATATATTTTCTAAAATCTTAATTTTTTATTAACAACTTATATTATTAGGTAGATGAAATCAAAGATGAGCAGATTAAACTAGGCCTCCAAACAAAATTTAAACTATTTAAATATTATAGATAGGAAAAGAGTTACAATACAGAGTAAGAATATAGATAGGCCTAGGCTGGTGGCACAGTGAATAAGGCACTGGCCTGCGAACCCAAAGGTCGCTGGTTTGATTCCCAGTCAGAGCACATAAGCAGGTTGCAAGCCAGGTCTCTAGCCAGGTCCGTAGCTAGAGGCAGGTGAAAGGCAACCATACATTGATATCTCTCTCCTCTCTGCCTCTCTCCTTTCCTCTCTCTCTGAAAATAAATTAAATTAAAAAAAAAAAAAGAAAAGAAACCAGCTAGTATTATACAAGCAAAGCAACCAACTGTCATACAAAGCAAATAGCTGGATCAATATTTTTTAAATTGCATTTGGTGACAGCATGCAACAGGAATATTATGAAACACATAAGTAACATGTTATATACTTTCATAAGAATATTCCATTACCTGTCATCAAGAACTGTAATAATTTCTCCAGCTTTAAAAGTAAGTTCATTATCTTCAGCAGCTTCAAAGTCATATATAGCACGAACTTTTCGGCCTTCATGTTGGTGGTTAGTTAAAAGATTTGATGTGCTTGGATACAAAGAGGAAAGGGTGGTAGACTGCTGCCTTTGTTCTTTCAGGGACAACTCAATGGCTAGAAAATGGGTTTAACAAGACCCAAAATGTCAATACAGCCAATAATCAAAAAAGTACAAAAAGATATCTGAAGGTAAAGTATTCTTCTCTCAATAGTGTAGCTGGAAACTAGGACATATCCTGACACAATATAGTGAGCGAAAATCATTTCATCTAGTCATTCACAATGGAAAGTTAAAAAAAAATAAACTAAAAAACTGAATAGCATGATAATTTTACTGAACAAATACAATTTAAATAATTTTGGGTAGTAAAAACACATAAACTCTTAGATCCATTTTTAAAATTTTAGCTACAGATATATTATGTTACCTTTTTAATGTATTCCTATAGCTTAAGTTCCCAAAATGATAACGAAAATCACTTGGGAAGTCAAGAATCGCAAGCTTCATTGGGCACTTAAGAAATAGGAGCCTCAAAATTAGTAGCTGAGTGCCAGCATTTTACTGGTCCAAAGATAATTCTTACACAATCAGTCTAGGAACTGAAATTTAGAAATAACTATGGTCAAGTCTCACCTATCAAATTCCCCAAAATATGTATTTCCTCTATCTCTACCATTCCTCTCTAAATGTAAGCCATCACCCATGTGTCACTAAGGCTCTGCAATGTCATCCTAAAGGATTGATTACCCTGCTTTCAAATCAACCCTTAATCACTTCTTACCTTCATCTCTGTTCTAGATCAATAAAATGCCTAATGAGAAAATAAAACTATCATTAAAAAATACTACAAGAAAATATCTTTTAGGGTCTTGGGGTATAATAAAATGTCTTAAGACATAAAAAAGCAAAAATAACAGAAAAGCAAAAATTTGACATTAAAATTTAAAACTTGCTTGATAAAACACATCATTATCAAAATTAAAGTATAAGCCAAAAATCAAGAGTAGGCATCTACAATAGATATAACAGGCAAAAGATTTCCATCCAAAATAAAGACTTTTTACATATCATTTTGTTTTAAAAAGACTCATCCAAAAAAGACATCAGAACAGCTAATAAACATACAAAAAATTTAAAAAAAGGACTCAACCTCACTAGTAGTAAAGGAAATAAAATTTAAAATAATGGGCTATCATTTCAACCCTATCAGATTCATAAAACTTACAACTCTGACGATTCCAAATGTTGTCAGGAAGTTAAAAATAATACTAGCTTCAGATATTGCTAATGGAAGAGTAAATAAAACTACTTAGCTAAGTTGAAGATGTGCCTACCCCATTTTATGTACCTCATTTTTAGGTACACAAAATAACCTCCCACTCCCCACCACACACAAACTTGTACAAGTATATTCAATATAGCATACTTGTCATAGTAAAAATAAAATGTCAATCAGTAGGAAGATAAATTACAGTATGTATTTATTAATATGCTGGAATACAGCACTTAAAACAAATAAACTTGGTTTATATGCCTAACCATGAATAGATCTCAAATGCTACATGTAAAAGCAGGATATAGGTAGATGGTATCTAGAGTATACTGTTTATGAAAAAAAGTTTTGTGGGAGAGAAAATGTATTTAGTACTGACTGGGTAAATTGTGTAATAAAAATATTGACTGAAAGAGGAATGAAGTGATACTGAGGAGAAGAACAAGGTAGACTTCAGCTTTAGCTGTAGAATTCTATTTCTTTTACTTAAAAATAACTCAGGAAAAAAAATATTAAGTAAGAGACCTATATTCTTGTCACCATCAGGGAGTTAAAGACGTACCTTTTGCTAAATCTTCCTCTTCTTTTTTGTTAGCCACAGTACCAGGATCCTTGGCTACCAGAGCCGGGCTGGCTTTTGCTTGTTCTGCAGCCTAACACACACACAAAAAAACAACAATACTTGAGGATTGATCTCAAATATTCCTACCCCATCTCATCTACAAAGGTTCAAGAACCTTCTTGTCAATCTAAAACAAACTTCTGAAGAATAAAGAAATCCAACTGGTGTAGCCTGAGAAAGAGGGAGTTAGCATTGGGAAAAACAGAGTCAGAGCAATTGCATACTTAGAGCAACAGCCTAATAACTGTTGCAGATTTGTGTGAAGACGATACACTAAAAGCAGACGTACACAAGCCAAAAAAGAAAGACAACAGACTTTAAAATATCAAGAAAAATTGTAAAACTAGAAAAGGGGCTGAGAGATGAAGGTAGATGACTATTTTTAAAACAGTTTAAAAAAATTTTAAGTATACATTTGAGAGTTGTTGTATTTTATTGCTTGCTTCCAGATCAAAAGTCAGGATGTTATCTTTAGGGACCAGATTTATGAGATCAGTCCTGAAAATATCAGCCACGCAAACTATATTAATTATATTGATGCTGGCTCAATACTTTCAGGACAGAATATATATATATATGTGTGTGTAATATTTATATACTATTATACAAATAGTATAATAAAATTATACTATTTGGTAAACCAAGGTACTGGTAGTTAATTCTGGGAACATATTGATGTCTGTCTTAAACATATTTTGTAAATAAGAGGATACAAGT
Source organism: Noctilio leporinus (assembly GCA_004026585.1). Taxonomy (NCBI): domain Eukaryota; kingdom Metazoa; phylum Chordata; class Mammalia; order Chiroptera; family Noctilionidae; genus Noctilio; species Noctilio leporinus. Next base: position 143,144 of record PVIW01002785.1, on the reverse strand, counting down.
AAATACTTAAACTGATTCACACTTATGGAATCATAAGCTTCTAAGCCTCACTGATCTCTTCCATAGCAAACATGGCAAATCAGACTCAAGTGTACGTTTCAAGTCTTATTTTCAATCATTCTATCAGTTACCAAAAAACATTAGCACATACACATATATAACACATACACACTTACATACATAACGCACATACATATTGGTACTTTTACATCTCTGACACACATTCACTTCTATTGACAATGTCCTCCCCTCTGGTTCCTTTTACTCCATCCACATTTTTCCCTGTTGAGTTTCAATTCATCGGTCAGTAAACAGGTAAAACATCACTTTCTCAGTGAAATATCCACCAGCCCCTTAATTAATCATTCCCTCCTCTGCATTCCTCTGATAACACGTTCATTCAAGGGACTGTGACGTAAGTAAAGAATGCAGGCTGGGAAGTCAGGCAAATGTGAGATCAAATGCCAGATGCACCAGGTTCTAATGTATGACTTTGGGTATATTGACCTCTTTGTGCCTCAAATTCCTTACCTACAAAATGAGGATAATAATAGCACCTACACACTATAGGCTGTTAGGAAGATTAAATTAACATATGCAGTTTCCAAAATCAGGTAAGATGAGGGTCATTCAGGCTTTAAAACAAAAAGTATAACACTACCTCCTGGGATTTATAATGTACGTAAGGAGAATAGATATCAAACATAAGATGAGTATAAGATGCGAAAGTGTAGTCCCTATACTGTTGCAGGGTTTATACATTTTACATGAAATAATATTAAGTCAAAATACATGGTAAAAAGTTACAAATGTATACTGTAATTCCCAGAGTAACCAACAAAAAATGGAATCCTAATTTTTAAATGTTGAGTAAATGAAAAGCAAAGTATAATAGTAAAATAAAGTTCTGTATTTTTCTTAGTACACTTTATAATGTCAAACAAATGTACAAGGCACTTATTTTTAGAAAAGCTGATTAGAAAAAGCTTTTTATAGACTACTGAACTGAACCTTTGCACTTTAAATTGTTTCACCTCTTGTAATGTCTAATCATTATGTGACTAAAACTGAAAGTATTCTTGATCAGTGGTAACCTTTTTCATAACGTATAAAATTCCTCCCCGTTTTGGTGAATTTCACAAAACAGACATTGATCATTTGTGATCTATGAAGAACTCTTGATTGGTCCAGAAGGCAATGCAGGACAAGTTGCATTACGCCCTGCACTCCTGGACTGAACACTTTTCCAAGTTCTATCATCAGTTCTAAGTGTAGCAATAACACTTGTCTTATTAACTAGCCAAATACAGCAGCAGTATAGCACTGCTTTTATTTCTCTGTCAAAAACTAGTGTAAAAAAAGCATACCAAGCAGCATAAAAATAAGTTAGGTGACTGAAGTATGACTTTTAAAAATATTTTTATATTATTTTTCATATTTGGATAAAAAATATACTTTAAAAATCCTTATATTTTCAAAAGCTTCTGTTAAGTACGTTAACAAAGGCCTCATCTGACTAAATGTAGTAACAAACAACAGACTTCAAAACCTAGAGGGACTTCTACAGCTGAGCCTAGATGAGAGTTTTTCATTGAACATGAAGTTCTTTATAGACAGTTTTCAGTGATACACTTTTCAGAAACTACTATAAAAAAATCACCATTCTACCTCATCATATTTTACTTTGTATGCATCTTACATATTTCTTGTGGATAAAAGCAACTGTAAACAGAATTAGCTTTTATATATTTTATAACACACATCTACAGTAGTTGAAAAAAAGAAAAGTAACTCTTAACTTGACTGTTACTCATCTCTGTCCAGAATCTTTTTAACAAGACAGTAACCTAAGTTCTATGCCAGTCAACCAATAAATGCTCTTGCCAGTGTTCACTCCACTTCTTGTCCTTTGAAGCCTAGTCCAGACAGACACATATCCACTAACCTCTATTAAACAGAAGACAGGATCGTGTAGTGGAAAGAACACTGGACTGAGAGTCAGGAGGCCTGTGTTCTACTTCCAGCTCTGTCAACTACTAGCTGTGGCCCTGGGCAAGTCACTTAACCATTCTGGGTCTCAGTTTTCTCATCTGTAAAATGAGGGGATTATATTAGAGTTCCTAAAGTTGCTTTCACAACTACCTGAGAGTCTGGGTTAACCTAACAATGCTATATATCAAACATATAATTACTTCTTCTTTCTTCTCTCTCAATCTTTTTACAAGATTTTATTTATTTATTTTTAGAGAGAAGAGAAGGGAGGCAGAAAGAGAAAGGAACATTAATGTGTTGCCTCCTGTGCATCCCCAACTGGGGACCTGGCCAGCAACCCAGGCTTGTGCCCTGATGGGGAACTGAACTGGCGACCCCTTTGGTTCACAGACTGGCACTAAATCTACTGAGCCACACTAGCCAGGGCTTCTTCCTTCTCTTACAGAAGTCCCTCTGTGGACAGATGCAGTTTTCATATGTACTGAAAGCTATACTCTAAGGCAGTGCTTCTCAAACTTGAATTTGTATACAGAATCATCTGAGGATGTTGTCAAAATAAAGATAATAATCCATGGGTTTAGAACCACACCTGAGATGCTACATTTCTAAAAAGCTTCAGGTAGTAATGATGATGATGGTCATTGAACCACATTTTGAGTAACAGGGTCTAGAACAGGTTCTCTAGATACAGAATCTGCAATTTCACTAAGTATCTACACTCTTTGGTTCTCTGCAGTGAATGTACTTTGATAAATGAACATTACCCCTATAGTCAAGAAATATATTATAACACTATGAGATTATTGTGCATAAAATTATTCCTTAATTATACAAATTTTAGAAATTATTCAGATAGCAAAAGCCAACTGTCAATTATGAATGGATACTTCTAAAATATATAATTTATCATTATAAAACTATTCATAAGTCAAAGTTTTTTTCAAGTAAAAAGAAAATTAGCCTTCCTTCCTTCTTCTCAAGTATATTTCTGGTTCTTCACAGTTTAAGAGTACACAGATAAGCTTAAAGTGCCTTGGGAAGAAAGCCTAGGTAATCTGGATGAATCACTGCATGATTCCCTGAACGTGAGCCCTCCACAAGTAAGACTTTTATACTCATGCTTTTTTATACTACTCAATCCATACAGTGAGGAAAGACAGTAAATTACCACACATTTTAAACACCTTTGATTAACTGCGTATCCTAAAAGGTAGTTATCCTTAACAGAAAAAGAGTAAGAGATACCTTTTCATTTTTTATCACATATATAGAGATTGGTCTCATTACATAATGTTTTTGAAATGCAAAGTTAAGCCTTACAATCAACCCTATTTACTAGGAGAAAGGAAAAGGATGTTCTTAAGGGGAAAGATGCGTCACATGCTTCTCCTCCCACTGAACCCCTTATATGTCCTTCCTACTTTTAATGCAAGTATTTATAAATTTCATAATCAAAAGAACCTCTAAGCTCATCCTTCAATTTTAAGGATATCCCAACTTTTGAACTGTCATTCCTTGTAGATAAAATGATAACATTAAGAACAGTCAATAAGATTGTATTACCTGATATAATAAAGGAATTTTACCTATGTTATTAAAAGTAAATTCAAAATTTTTAATTGCAAAACATTAATACAATTCATTCATACAGGAGAAACAGTGGGAAAGTAGAAGTTGGAACACATTAATATTCCACTATATTTTTCTAGTACCTCTAAACTCATTACTATTATTATTATTATTAACAAAAATTCCAAAGCTACCTGGGTCTGAGGGGAAAAAAATTCAAGTAAACATAGCTCCTTTAGAAAAACAAACAGTAGCTCACACACAACTTTACAATACCTGAGAGCCAATAGCCGGAAATGTAACTCCTTGTTCCTTGAGGTTTTTAATCATTGCTGATATTAGACTAAGCTGTGGATCATTCTTAAATTCATCTGTCCATTCAACCATAAGGGCCTTTAATTTTTCACACACTTTAGGATGACCCTAAGAATTGAGAAAAATTAGTAATATTTTATTTGGAAATTATCACTTCTTATGAAAACAAGTGAATAAGAGAAATATCAGTACACAAAATGTTTGAATTTTAAGTTATTTATTACCCCTAGTTATAGACAATACATAGTTGGTTATTAAAGATAATTTTATATTAACACTATGAAAAAATGAGACAAGATACCATCATAAATATCTCACACCAAATTCAAACAGATTAAATATGTAATAACTTATTTTGGAGGTCAGAAAGAACTTTTGACAGTATTTTGCAACTAAGCAAGCTTTGTACATCGAGAAGATAAAGAAAGTAGTACGTTTTGTTCTTTGTAGTCCAATATTATAAAAATAAATTGGAAATAAATGGTGTACTTCCTCTGTACCTAATTCCTGGCATGCATTACTATGTGTTTTTTCCCAAGTTGCTTAATTATTTAAAATCTGATTTAAGGTCCACTGCATGTCATTATCCCTGGAAACATTATTTGTTTAAAATACTACTTTACCTAAAACATAAAACCATTATATTCATTTGAAAACAGATGGACTATAAAGAAGTCCTTTCTTCTATACATAGCTGCTTTTCAAAATACTTGTTGATGTTATTAAGTACAAGTTTGGGTACTATTACCTTCCATTGAATTATAGAGAACATCACCATCTTTTCCTAAACAGTGGTACATTTTGGTAGATATCCCGGACATTTAAAAAATGGTTATTATTTAGTAGAAAACAGCTAAATATTGGGTTGACCAAAAAGTCCATTTAGCTTTTTCTAGAAAACAGAACTCAATTTTTTTTCATTTTCACCAATAACTTCATTGATTTGGATATTCTGAGTATGTCTGTTATCTCTCGAAAGTTATAACGTTGATAGTTCTCAATTAATGTCTTGATTTAATCACCATCAACCTCACCAGGTCCACCCAACCATGCAGCATTGTCCAGCAAATCTCCAGCATAAAACTTCACAAACCACTTCTGACATGTTCTATTGGTCACAGCAACCTCTCCACTGACTGCTCAAATCATTTTTGCATTTCAGTTGCATTTTACCTTTCTCAAAATAATGAAGAGTAATATACCAAAAATGGGTATTTTCTTCCATCTTCAGTATGAAGATGGATTCACAAAAAATTCACCAATTTTGGTAAGACTGTTTTAATTTTTGCTGATATGACAGCTGTCACAATACAATCTAACAAAATTGGTTTGAATGAGGTTAAAGTAACTACGAAGCACTACTAGAGCCATCTCAGAGAAATCAAAAAAATGTTTTGACCAACCCAACGTAACCTAACTTTAAAGCAGAACAAGAAACAAGTTATTACATAATGATGTTAGTAAAGAAATACAGAATTTTAAATTCTTATTTCTGTACTGTTGCCTATGAAAACTTGATATACGCATTAAAAAAAAAATTCCCTTTTAACACTTAATTTTTCTTGATACATAATGCATCCTCCCCACTACCAGAACAAAGGCACAAAGGCAGAAATTACTTTAAGAATACATAAATTTTTACTGGGAGAACTGACATATTACTTAGTAACTTAAGTTTTTTTAAAAGTCCTTAAATTGCATGATTTCAATTATTTATTCTACATTTAGTTAAGTAGATAGTATAGTATTAAAATCCAATGATGGTCAGGTAGTGGCCTTACTTGTATCAACTCAACAGTTCCAAGTTTTGGCAGTATTTTGAAACATTTATACATTAAGAAAATACTTCTGTTACTACAAAATTGGTTATGAAAACTGCCTAAAAGTCAAATGGTATTATTTAATCAGAGAGAGAAATATACATATTTACCTATTAGATGAAAGGAATGATAAAAGAGGTAAAATATACTCTAATTTGGCTTTAAAAAACCAACTCTCATTATATAAATGTGTAGTCTTCAGCAAAACATAACATTCACACATCGTATATTAGGCAGATGTAACCTAGAACAAACACACAGACTAGTCCTTTGTGATTTAAAATGTAAGGACCTGAACAATAAAAATGTATGAAGAGAAAAGACTGTCTTAATTCATGTCTCAGAATAATGTTCCTTACCTTGTTTAATACGTTGCTTACTTCACTAGCGAAATCTCTTGAACACACTTCTAAATGAAAAATTTTGCCACAGTTTGATACACATGCTCCTAGAAGCTAAAAGCATAAATTTCAAAGTTAAAAGGGCTCAATTTCAGCAGGTAATTTTGTGGTAGAACCTAAAATCGAATCACTCACAGTCAGAGCCTGCATGGCAACGTGAGGATCTTTATGGTTCACCCTCCTCATAATAGACCGCAGGCAATCTTTAGGTCTAAAAAATCAAAATGTGACAAATGATTAATAGTGTATCCAACCCCTTACCCCATAACAATAACAGGTTACTATACAGAAGGGAAAATACAGTAAAAAAGTTGATTTATTAAAATGACGCAACTGAAAAACTGTAAACTGACAAGTTCCTTTCAATTTTCAAACAAGATTAACAGATTCTTCCTTAGCAATAACAAATTATTTACTTTCGGCTGATCCTGAGTGAAAAAAGTTTTGAAAATAAAATGGTAAACCAAGACTTCCACTTTCAGTCACAATGGAATAACGGAACCAGACTTATACTCCTGCTGTAAATTTTTAAAACTAGATATAAAACTAGAAAAATATATGTAAAATTTATAGGGGTGGGCAAAAGTAGGTTTATAGTTGTAATACAAATAAATACAATAATTGATAATAGTACAAGAATAAACTGTTTTGCAAACCCACAACCGCAAACCAATTTTTGTCAACCCCTGTATATTGAGTTAACTGTTTAGTATGTAAGACCACCAGCATAATGTGCATAATGATGATCTCTAGGAAAGAATAAAAATTCCATAAGCCTGACTTCTGCCTCAACTTCTACCTGGAGGCATTTCCAGATTATCAATACTGGGTTCTTGCCTAAAAACAGCTCTGGATCTCAGTACCAAGAAGGAGATAATCAAGGGAACAATGATCTCACTGAACTGCATGGACAGAAATCAGAATTCAGTAGGCTGAGAGAATTAAAATTTGTAGGACAAAGTAAAAGGAACTATACATGAAGAAAGAGTTCTACATACTGAAATAGGAGGTCTACTTAAAGTTGGCTGTGGGAAAAACTGCACAAGGCTGGGCTAAAAGTGAGAGCTGTATACTGAAGAGCCAAGCAAAAGGACAAATGTTGTATGACTCCACAAAGGACCTAAAACAAGCCAATAAATGGAAACAAAATATAACAGAAGTCACCAGTGGCAGGCAAGCAAGGGGAATGAAGGGTTATTTATTATTAATACGTAGAGCTTCTATTTGGAATGATGAAAAAGTTTTGGAAATGGAAAGCAGTGATGGTTATACAACATGGTAAATGTACTGAATGTCATTTAATTCTACACTTAAAATGGTTAAAATAGTAATTTTCATAATACACTATAACACGATTATCTAGACCTGCCTTTGTCATAGTTAGACTTACTTTAGAAGCCTGAATCTGTGACCCCATGCTAATTTTTGCCGTTATGAAAACCATGTTGACATAAAAATACAAAACTATCACTTAAAAGCACCGCTAAAGGCCTTATATAAAAAGAATTATCTGAACACTAAAATTAAAACCACTGAAATGAATAATCGTGATAATTCAGCTCAGTGAATGAATATTTTAGAACATCTATACTCACTTTACTATCACATTTTTAAATAAACTTTCTGGTGTACTGGCTGAAAACTACTGTTTTATTTTAATTTTACTGATTTTAGAGCAAGGAAAGAAGAGAAAAAACATCAACGTGTTGATGAAAAACAAATGAGTTGTTCCACTCATTCGTGCATTCATTGGTTGAGTCTTCTTTGTGCCCTGACCAAGAACTGAAACCACAACCCTGGGTATCTGGGTGATGGTCTAACCAACTGAATTACCCAGGCAGGGAATAAACCACTTTTTTAAAAGTAAGAAATCTAAACTTGTGTTGACTTTTGGAAAGGTTGTAGAGAAAGGGACTCTGAAATGGAACTTTGACTTTGTATTTCATTGATATTGTATGGACATTTTACCACAGCAGATTCTCTTTTTTTTTTTTGGGGGGGGGGGGACTGATTTGTTGTTCCAGTTATTTATGCATTTGTTGATTCCTTCTTGTGTGTGCCCTGGCAGGAGATCAAACTGGCGACCCTGGCATATTGGGGTAACGGTCTAACCAACTAAATTACCCAACCAGCACTTACCACAGCAAATTCTTAAAGCCAAGGCAAAGATATCTCTGGCACCAAATTAACCTTGGCTATTGCTTCATAAAATGGATAAGAGCTGCAAAGCCAATCCAAATGATTATAAATGCTCATGAACACTTTCTGTATGCCAACATAGCAGTATCTTTCTAAATACAAGCTTAAAAATCACTTCAGAATTGTGTATAAAACTGGCAACATTCAACAACAGAAATGACCCCCAAAATTGAGTATTAACTATTTCATTCTACTCTGCACTTTCAATTTAATTTTTTTCAAATTTCCACAAGACGATGAATGAAACAGTGTGACTACAATTATATTTGAGAAGCAAATCCTACAATTTAATGAAAAGTTATGATCAAAATAGTGTTTTTAAAAGGCGGATAACAATAAAATTAAATTAAAGAAAAAAAAGGGTTAAGAGTAATAAATGAATATAAATACTACAGCTATTATCCTCTCAATGACAAAAGAAAGTTGAGAACAAAGTGTCTATATAATTTATCATACATGCAAGCACTCTTTTGAGAATGAATGCGGGGGCCAAGTGGACTAATACAGGAACAGGATACACACACTGGAATTATTCAAGGCAAACTGGATATATTGGCACCCCAAGAAAATCTACGTTCATCTACAAAATTATCATTTTATGCATAAACCTGGGTCATGTAATTAGTTCATGAAGGGGCAAGAAAAACAAGAGCACTACTTTGATTGTGGCTTCTACTGTTGTCCTCTCAAGTCACAGATTAAGCAGAAAAAGAGACTCTTCAGGAATCAAGAGATAATGTCTAACCCTCACCTTGATTCTGGGTTGAACTCAGTGACCTCCCTGACCAATTAAATATAACAGAAATGATGTTCTGAGATGTATAGTTCTTATGAAGTGATGTAGAGTATACCTAGGTAGGATATTTGCTATTAGGATGCTCCCTCTAGGAACTGAGCCACCGTTCTGTGAGAAACTCAAGCCACATGCAAATTAATAGCCACAGCTGAGGCCCTAGATAATAGCCAGACATCAACTGCCAGCCATTCTGAGCATCAGAAGGTGCCCCATCAGGCCTTTAGATGACTCCAGTCCTAGCCACCATCTGACTGCAACTTCATGAGGGACCCCAAGTAAGATTTACCCCGCTGTTAAATGATTCACAGAACCACAAAGATACTGAGTTGCTCTTTTCAGCCATTAAGTCTTACCATGGTTTGTTACATAGCAATAGATAACTACAAGAGCCTCTAACAAAGTATACTGACAGATGTCAGCTTTAAACAGTACTAACTTGTATTATTTAGAATTATTTCTCTTCATATTATTTTAAATAAAATTTCCATAACTATTTATGTCCCCACCTTGAAGGTCCCTAAAGAGAGGGTCCAGGGCTACATTGCTCATCGTTGGCTCCCTACTCCTTAGCCAGGGCCGTGTAAGCTCTCAACTGAAATTTGAGAACAAAACTAAGTAATATACTTTCATTCTGAATGTTGCCTAGAATAGTGCCATCAGCATGGTACATGCTCAATAAAAAGCTGTTGAGCTAAGTAAAGAAAATACTACTTTTGACTGTTTTATAATAATTAGTATTTAGAATTAAATGATTTTTCCCTTATAAAGCTATTTGTTACCAACCTCTGCATATCTTCCACTGAGTTTGCTTTCCATGTGAACATGTACATGTTTTTATAAAGTTCACTTGTCAGAATTATGATAAGGCCATGATAAGGGGAAAATGCACAATAAGTGGTACTGGGGAAGCACAGAATATAAGGAAGGAGACTGACATTAATAAATACAAATGAAGTATTTTTTAAAAATACATGGTAAGATAAAATCTGCATGTGCATTTAGGAGTCTACCAATGGTTTCTATCATACTTTTTTGGGTAGTCAAATCCTGATCTCTCAAAAAACTCCTCAAAACCCCATTTTGGCATTTTAACACTTTTTTGAGACACAGCCTCTTTTTCTTATCTAGAGATGGTAAAAAAAAAAAAAAAAAAAAAGAGAAGTCAGGGATAGGAATAAAATACAAGGAGGGGAGGAAAATTATCTCTTATCTCTCTCACTTTTCCAACCTCAAAAATAATTCTGTTTCTCTTTCAGGAGATAAATGACCATAGTATAAATCACACCATTGTAAAATCTAATGGAATAGTACCATTCCATGGGGTTTGTTTGCAAAGTTAAGGTTATGAGTGGAAAACTGCAGTTCATCAATTTTTTTTGATTAGGGAATTACCTGATAGAGACAAGACCACTAAATGAACAACAGGGGCAAATTTTTCGAAAAAATGAAATTTGAGGGGCTGCAAAAGAATACTGTTAAATTCAGTAAGTTAAGCACACATACGATGGAGGCTCAAATCTACTGTCAGGAAATCAAGGAAAACTAAAACTAATTTAGTCACCCTACAACTCTCTTTTCAAAGAATAATAAAATTTCAGACCTCTGTGAATAGCTGAATAAATTTCTGAAATTGTCATTGCATTATTAATGTCTACCCACTTATATTGTTGTACGGTTATGACAGATAAATAGCTCGACATTAGTCTATGTCACCAGTTAGCGAGATTAGTGAGACCTGAAAAGGTCTTTCCATTAATATATAAGGAGAAAGCCAAAAGTATTTAATGATTTTCTTGGACAAGGAAGTCAAAATTTTGTGACATCTTATGCTTTATAAAATGTTTTTAAAGTCAAGTCTTATTTCAAATTACATCTCAGCTCTCTACATCCCATTTGAAAAGTCCTTTGTATCTTAACAGATTAAGCTGTGATAAAAAAAAGATAGTCAGTTTGAATTCTAATTATTACATCTACTACTAATCAATGATTTTAGATCCATCAACTTTTCTAAATGAAGGCACCACCTCTTCTCTATCTCTTTCAACAGACCTTAAAAAAGAATAAGGGGACATTTCTTTAAAGTATTGCAAACATAAAAGAAAAAGAGTAAAACATATATTAATAGTGATAACACTACATAGCTCAGTTAATAAATGTGCTTGCATAGTTCTAGTCACCTATGAAATAGAACGGAAGGAGTACAAAGATACAAGGAAAAAAAAAAAAAAAGCAATATGTTTCTAAATAGTAGCATACCTGGCTGTTCAGGGAAGAAAAATTATTTTTAAAGTAAGACTATCTGGCATGCCACAGGCCTGGTCCCACCTAATCAATGTCAGTAGTAACCCCTTGTCAGTGTGATAACCAAAACCATCCCTAACGGAGCCATATCACCAGGGCTAAGACTCTTTGATAGACCAAAGCAGCACTGTGATACAGCAAAAGATCTGTAGATTGACACACCTCATCTGTAATAGGGAATTCTAATGATTCCTTACCAATATGTTATTTCAATACCAGAATGGTGCCAGGGACTTGAGAGACATTCAACAATGCTTGTATTAGTTCTAGAAAGCATAAACATGTTTTATTCTTCTATAAAGTTACTTTTACAGCTTTAGCTTTCAAAGTTATTTTAGAGTGATTTTACATTTTCATCTGACATACTATAAAAAGTGTTTTATTGAAACTTAACATCCAACGATATGTATATATACCATATTGTGAAGGTAGGAAGGGTATACACATATATATGCACAGCTTTTACAGGTCTTAGTATACTACTACATAGTACATGATACAGGAACTTACATCTTTGCTGAATGAAGTAACTATACACACACACACAAGTGTAAATGAACTAATATAAAATTTGAAAAAAATTAGAACTGGGATGAATAATAACTATTATTTAATGACATATTCAAAATGCATAGTTGATTTGTAATACACATTACATAAAACAGTCTATAAAATACAAGTGGAAGAAAGATGAAACAGTACAAATACTAAATTCTTAATTTCAAGCTTGTCAAGTAGGCATTTCGTATGTGACGGCTGATAGAACATGTTACAGACATGTAATTTGGCTAAAGAACCCAGTGATTCTACATCTGAGAATATATCTGAAATTTTTTAAAAAACCCTAAAACATTACTTACAGAATACTACATGTTCACCCCCATGTTCACTGTAGCACTGTTTACAAGATATGGAAGCAGTCCAAGTGCCCATGAGTAAGATGAGTGGATAAAAAAGCTGTGGTACATTTACAGAATGGAATACTAACTCAGTCATGAAAAAGAAGACAATCTTACCCTTTGTGAAACATGGATAAACCTGGAAAACATTATGTTAAGTGAAATAAGCCAGTCAGAAAAACAAGTATCATATGATTTCATTTATATGTGGAATCTAATGAACAAAATAGACACAGACAAAAGACTGACAACTCATAGACATAGACAACAGTACAGTGATAACCAGAGGCAAAGTGGGCTGGGGGAGATGGAAGAAGGTAAAGGACAGATAAATGGTGATGGAAAGAGACTCAACTTGGAGTGGTGAACACACAAGACAATCAGTACACAGATGATGTATTACAGAACTGTGTATCTGAAACCTATTTATTGCAATGTCACTGCAATAAACACAATAAAGATAAAAATTAAAAAAAAAAAAAACAACGAACAAGTTCATGATTCCGAAGGACTTCATCAGAAAAGAAGGTAACTAACCTTCTATGTACTAAACATGGAGGATTATAGAAGGGGTAGATAATAGTCACTACATACTTAAATCCAGTTTGATGATATTTAGAATTTCCCAGACTATGTAACACTGAGGTATATTCCAGTCAAAAACAATGTAATGTAATTTTGAGAGAGAGAAGAATCACTAGAAACTTTAAAATAAAATTGGTATGCCTTTGTTCCTTTTAACTTTCAAATAACTGTTCATCATAGGTACTGAAGGACAGCAGAGAATAAAACATAAAACTGGGAGTAAAAACCTGACTTCTAATTATGCCTCTACAAGTTACAATAAAATCTCAAGAATTTAATTTCTTCATCTATGAAATGATCTCTACAGTCACTACAGATCTCAGTCTATAAAATATATTGTGTTTTACCTATGTTCATAGCAGCACTATTTATAATAGCCAAGTGCTGGAAACGCCTAAGTGCCCATCAGTGGATGATTGGATCAAAAAACTTTGGTACATTTACACAATGGAATTCTATATAGCAGAAAGAAAGAAGGAACTTGTACCCTTTGCAACAACATGGATGGAACTGGAGAGTATTATGCTTAGTGAAATAAGCCAGTCAGTGAAGGACAAATATCATATGATCTCACCCATTATGGGACAATAA
>PVIW01002785.1:0-129576 GCA_004026585.1 Noctilio leporinus | reverse complement strand
AGGAGGGGGGAGGCAGAGGCAAGAAAGGGGAGCAGCTTAGACAAGAACCTAGTATAAAGGAAACATGGACATAGACAACAGGTAGGATTGACTTTGGGGGGAATGGGTGGGTGGGGAGGGGGACAGAGGGGAGCAAAAAGGGGATGGATGTAATACAACAACAATAAAATTTTTTAAAAAATGAAGAAAGAAAATATATATGGTATTTTAAAAACCATACTAAATTACAAAAGTAAAATCATTGTCTAGGGCAAATAAACATGACAAAATGAAATCTAATCAGATCCTCTTCCCCTTTCAAGAACTTGCCTCCTGAAACTATCCATATGTCCTCCTGAATCATGATCTCAATTTCCCTTACAATGGATCATTCTCTTTAGCATACCCAGATGTTATAATATAGCCTACCTTTGAAAAAATATTCCCATCCAACAACCAGTTAAAGACTTGACTTAACTAGCAAACAAAAAACAAAATACCTTATAAGGAAATACCAAAAATGTACAAGATTTAGAAAAAAAATTTTTCCGGCCTGCGAACCCAAAGGTCGCAGGTTCGATTCCCCAGCCAGGGCACATCACAAGGTTGCAAACCAGGTCACCAGTCAGGTCTGTGGCTGGAGGCAGGTGAAAAGCAACCATACATTGATGTCTCTCTCCCTCTCTGCCTCTCTCCCTTCCCCTCTTTCTAAAAATAATGAAATAAAATATTAAAAAAAAAAAAAAAAAAAAAAAATTTTTAAATACTACTAAAGGATATAAGCAGAAGATATGCTATGTTCTTAGAAAGGAAGATTTAATATCATTAAGATAATTTATTAATTTAAAATTAAGCCAATGTAAAAAGAAACTGTTTTGTTTTTAAACTAGCCAAACCAATCCCAAAGTTTACCTGGGGACAGAAGGAAGGGGCAAGAGTTACCGAGAAAAATCATGGGGAAAAAAACACAATGAGAAAAACTAGCCCTGCTAAATATTAAAATGTATTATAAGGCAAATAAAACAATATGGTAGCTGCACATGAATAGACGTAAACCGACAGAACAAAAGAGCAAGAAACAGTCCAAATATATATGAAAATGTAATATATAAAGGCAGCATTTCAAATAAAAAAGGAAAAAGATGAACTATTAATGAAATGATGTTGTAACTTTTGAGAAGCCAAACAAAAAAATCAAGTTAAAGCCATACCTCATACTACAGTACACAACAGCATAAATTCCAAATAGATCAAACACTTCATTATAAAATTGAAACCACAAGTACAGAGACTTTGAAAGCTAGTTCAATGGTTTTTTACAAAGCCAAATATAGTCTTACCATATGACCTGGCAACCACATTCCTAATTATTCACCCAACTAAGTTGAAAACTTATGTGTACACATACACACACCAACTGTACACAAATGTATTTTATAGCTTTATTCACAATCACCCAGAACTGGAAGCAATCAAGACTTTATTCAATGTGAATAGATAGCCTATGGTATATCCCTATAATGTAATAGCTCAGAAAAAAAAAATAAATGAGCTATTAAGCCATAAAAAGACATAAATTAAGCTTTCATGCACTTTGCTTACTTAGCAAAAAGCCAGTCTGAAAAGGCCACATACTATTAAGATTTCAATTATATGACATTTTGAAAAAGGCAAAAACAGTTAAAAAAGAAAGAAAAGAAAAAGTGGCTGTCAGAGGTTCAGAGAGAGGGGAAAAAGAAAGGAATAGGTGGAAGACAGAACACTTTCGGGATGGTAAAAACTATTCTGTGTGATACTGTCATGGTAGATACATGTTATTAGGCCTTTGCCAAAAGTCATGAAACTGTACAACAGAGTGAACCTTAACGTAAACAATAAACTTCAGTTAATAATAACATGTCAATACATTACTTGTAACATAGGTATCACACTAATCCAAGATGTTAATATGGGGAATTGAATGTTCAGAAACTGAATGAGAGGACTGGAGTAGGTATATGGAATTCTTTGTACTATCTGCTCAATTTTTCTTTAAATCTAAAACTGTATTAAAAAACAAAGTCTAAGCCCTGGCTGGTGTGGCTCAGTGGATGGAGCACCAGCCTACAAACCCAAAGATCTCTGGTTCGATTCCCAGTCAGGAATATACTCAGGTTGCCAGTCAGGTCCCCAGCCGGAGGCAGGTGAAAGGCAACCATACATTGATATCTCTCTCCCATTCTTCCCCCCTCCCTGCCCTTCTCTCTAAAAATAATGAACAAAATCTAAAAAAAAAAAAAAGAAGACAAAAATAAAAGCACTGAACTTCTTGTTGACTAGAGCCTTCCTAATGACCAACCTGCAACCTGCCATACACAGGTCCTCTGAAAATAAGTGCCTGTGTGATGATTAGGAGACACTTAGAATTCTAAAATGCTCTTTAAAATATCAAACATAAAACAGTCTATTAACTAGCAAATAAAAGTAAAACCATAAAATATATAATTCCATGAAAACCTTGGAGAATTCCTGTGTAACTCAAAATTCTAAAAAACTGAGACTGATAAGTCAACTATATAAAAATCAAAAACTACTAAACAGAAAACAAACAAAGCAAAGTCAATGGAAATACATATATGTATATATACATACATATATGCAACTCATATTAGAGATGTTTCTAATAAATCAAGGATACCTAGTAATGAGGAAAGGATATGTACCAGTACATACAATTCACAGTAAAGGAAATGCAACTCTTAAAAACAGACAAAGACTTTCAACCCAACAAAGGATACAAGTGAGCTTTTGACTTGATACTAAGCCCATCCCACCTCAAGCCTCTTCACTTTTACAGAAAGGCATCAAAAAAAAAAAGTTCCATCCTGGCAGGTGTGGCTCATTTGGTTGGAGCGTCATCCCGTAAACCACAAGGTTGCGAGTTCTATTCAGTCAGGGGACATAGGCCAGGTTGTGGGTTTGACCCCCAGGAGGGGCATATATGAGTAGGCAACTGATTCATGCTCTCTCACATGTCTATCTGTCGTCTTCTCTCTCAAAGAAATGAAAAAATGCCTTGGGTGGTAGAGGATAAACAAATGGGACTATATCAAACTAAAAAGCTTGTGCACAAAAAAGGAAATCATCAACAAAATAAAAAGACAGCCCTGGCTGGTATAGTTCAGTGGACTAAGAACTGGCCTAAGAATCAAAAGGTTGTTGGTTCAATTCCCAATCTGGGCACTGGGTTGTAGACCTGGTTAGGGGAGTGCAAGAGGCAGGCAACTGATGTTTCTCTCTTGCATTAATGTTTTCCTCCCTCTTTTTCCTCCTCCCTTCCCTTCTCTCTGAAACAAATCAATAAAATATTTAAAAAAAAAAAAAAAAAAAAAAAAAAAACAAAAAAAAAAAAAAAAAAAATAAAAAAAAAAAAAAAAAAAAAAAGGACAACCCACACAATGGGAGAATACATTTGCCGATATATCTGATAAGGGGATAATATCCAGAATTTATAAAGTACTTACAAAACTCAACACAAAAATAGTAATAAAATAAAAAAATTTTAAATACCCAATTAAAAACTGGGCAATGGACCTAAAGACACTTCTCCAAAGACGACATACAATTAGCCAACAGACATATGAGAAGATACTCAATATCTCTAATCACTAGAGAAATGGAAATTAAAACCACAATGAGATACCATCTCACATTTGTCAGGATGGACATCATAGATAAATCAACAAACAAGTGCTGGTTAGGATGTGGAGAAAGGTGAACCCTTTTGCATTGTTGGTGGGAATGCAGATTGGTGTAACCACTGTGGAAAACAGTATGGAGATACCTCAAAACAATAAAAATAGATCTGCTTTTTGATCCAGATACCCCACTTCTGGAAATATATACAAAGGAACCCAAAACACTAATTCAAAAGTATATAAGCATTCCTATGTTCATTGCAGCATCATTTGCAATTGCCAAGATATGGAAGCAGCCCAAGTGTCCACCAATAGATGAGTAGATTAAAACTACCAAGGGACATTTGCACATTGCAATTTACTTGGTCATAAAAAAGGAGAAAATTTTACTCTTTGCAACAGTATGAATGGACCTGGAGAACATTATGCTAAGTGAAATAAACCAATCAGAGAAAGACAAATACCATATAACTTCACTCATATGCAGAATCTCATGAACAAACTGAACTAACAAGCAAAATGGAGACAGACTCATATAGATGGAGAGATGATAGCTAGTGGCAGGTGGGGGTGGAGGTGGGGGTTAGGGGGTGGAGGGACTGAGCTAAAAGGCAAAAGACTCATGGACTTGTAGACAACAGTGTGGTAATAGCTGGGGGAAGGGAGCTATAAGGGGACTAGATGGTAATGAAAACAAAATACGATAAAGATTAAATCAAAAAATAAATAGCACAAATTAACCTGGCTGTCAATTATAGAACTTTAATTTTAACTTTGTTGTGAATAAGCAATAGCTACAAACTTATATTTGTAACATAATATATAAACAATCAAAAGACAAAAGGTATTTTTATTATGTGAAAACATGTTAAAGAAAAATGCTATCATTCTGAAAGTTCTCGATAATAGACAGACTTTTCAGTCTATCATATGACTTCACTGGTGAGGCATTTTTACAGTACTTACTCATACACTGGAACTGCACACTAAAAATCATGTGAATATCTTAGGAAACTAGAAAAAAAGTTTTCAGAATGTTTCTAGTTTTCAATAGAGCATATTCAAGAATTTCAGGCAAAAAAAAAAAAAAAAGAAAGAAAAAGCCCTCTAACTTATATGAAGCAAACAGAATTACATCCATGAAGTTTCCTGAAATTGATGTAATTATTTGAAATTATTGAATAATTTTAATTAATAATTATTCAAGTTATATTAAACATTCTACATGCCACTAATCAAAACTAATGCTAAACTGGGAAATTATTTCTACACTTCTCAATTTTTACAACCAATGTACTACTGCTGTAACAGATATTAAAAGAAACACATTACTAAAGTTGCAGAATAGTGTACACAATATGCCTATTGTCTCTACTCATAATTTGGTAAAGAAACAATGACAAGATATAAAGAAACATAAGTGGATACCTCTAGAGGATGGGGAAGGGAAACAGATACAAGCTAGTTTGTCAATTTTGATCTCTTTGAACTGTTTTAATTTTGAGCCATGTGAATATGTACCTATTTTTAAAACAAGAAAGCATATTTTTATTACATAAAAGTACTGTAATTTCTTAAACCAACAAATACACATACATACACGTCTGTGATTTAAAGAACTGAGCAGAACAGAAAGCTTTTTTAAAAAAGAGGAAGAATTAAGGAAAGATTTTCAAAACACCACTGGGAACCATGTTTCTGGGTCATAGTTCTGACTAAAGAAAATTTCCCAGTATTTTTTTTAACCTTTCAAAACTTGAGAATATTTTCCAAACTGCCAGAACTCTAAAGCAGGTGATTGTAACAACAAAAAATTACCTCCTTAAGGAAGAAAGATAATTTAAATTTTATTTATGCATTAAATAACATAATTACTGGCTAAAATTCATTTTGATTTAAAAAAGAAAAAATCTTACTGAAAGAGAAATATTTTTCCCAAAGTTCACTTCACCATCCCTAAATCAGACCTCTTAAACAGATCTGTACAAATCCCTAGCTTCCCTCTCCATTAACCTATCCTGTCTAAATCTGTCCCTGAAAAACTCATGTCCCCCTTTCCTCTCTCACACCAATATGTCTCAGTCTTCTCTAAAGCATACCAGATATCTAGAATACCTCACTGATACCTCCAATATTGTTCAATAATCTTAGGCTACCATCAGCAACCCGTATCTAAACAGACATACCTAGGTTCCTAGATAATATAAACCAGATAGATCTCAATAAAGTTCTCCATATACACTAACTCTTAAATCATTTAAAAGATTTTAAAAAATTGTAAATGGTTTTTAGGTGCTGGGAGAAGGGGAGAATGGAAAGTTGTTTAATAGGTAAAGTGATTCAGTTGGGGATGATCAGAAGTTCTGGGGATGGCTAAAGCCAGCTGGATCAGTTGTTTGGAGCACCCTCTCAAGCACTAAAAGGTTGCAGGTTAGATCCCTGCAGGGGATCCTGTTAGGTCAGGGTACATACCTAGGTTACGAGTTCAATCCCCAGTCAGGGCAAGTATGGGTGGCAACCAATCCATGTTTCTCTCTCACACAGATGTTTGTTTCTCTCCCTCCCTCCCTTTCTCCACCCCCTCCTCACCCATCAATCCATCAACCAACCAACCAACCAACCAACCAACATATGACATATTAGGAATTCTTCTGTAAGTATTACAGTTTATTGCTTACCTAAAAAGAACCTTAATATTTTTCCATTAAGTTGACCTGATAATACATAAAACTCAATCCTTAAGCACATAGGTACAATGCCTAGGGCTCACAATTATTTTAGGGGCCCACAAAAAAATGTTTTGTTTTGTATTTTTAAGATTTTATTCATTATTTTAGAGAGAAGGGCAGGGAACAAGGAAGAAAGGGAGAGAAACATCAACATACAGTTGCCTTTCACCTGCCCCCAGCTAAGGACCTGGTTGGAGACCTGGCTTGCAACCTGGTTATGTGCCCTGACTGGGAATCGAACCAGAGACCTACACTCTGAGCAACCAGCCAGGGCTAAAATGTTTTAATTTTTAAAAAGAAAAAGAAAAAAAAAAAAAAAAAAACCTTCTCAGTAAAAGAAAATGTTTGAATGTATAATATAGTTGCCTTTACAATAATGCAATCATAAAATATTTTTATTATTTTTTAAATAAGAGAAGGAAACCCAGGAAGTCAAAGGTACCAAGTGTCCATGAAGTCATAATGTGGTCCTGATGCTTATTTAAAACATATTTGAAGAGAAATCACGCACTGAATAAATATGGAGTGTTTAACATTAAAAAAAAACTTCAATAATATTAGAATGATATAATCATTTAATCCTCTTCAAACAATTTTTTATTAACAAATGTTATAAAAATATTTCATTTATGCAAATAAGTAAATGCTTAAAGTTAATTTAATTAAAATGTAAAGAAACTAAGGAGCCACACTGCCAAGAGGTGGAGGGGGAGGGAGAAGAGGAAGGGGAAGTAATATTGATTAAAAAGATAAATAAAACCACCCCTCATTTAAATTAGCAAAACTGAAAATATATTCTGCTCTGCTGCTGGCTCAGTGGCTAGGTGCCAGCCTGCAAACCCAAAAGTCACTGGTTTGAATCCCAGTCAGGGCACATAAACAGGTTGCAAGCCAGGTCTCCAGCCAGGTCCATAGCTGGAGGCAGGTAAAAGGCTACCATACGTTGATATTTCTCTCCCTCTCTGCCTCTCTCCCTTCCCCTCTCTCTAAAAATAATAAAACTTTTTTAAAAATATAAATACATTCTAAGTAAATTTATAGATTTAGCATAATGTCAATTGAAATCTCCAGAAGTTGACTAAAATATTAAGAAATATACTAAAAGAAAGTATGTTGGCTAAATTTTAAAAAATTAAAAATGACCATGTATTGAAACTCATGGATACTGAATTTTATATAAAAAGACAAAAAAAAAATGTTTAAGCAATAAATTACTACATCTTAAATATAGGTGGACAATAAGGATGAACCTTGACGGCACTGATACTAAGTGAAATGAATCAACAAAAACAAATATTGTTATGATCTCACTGATGTGTGTAATATAAAACAACTCATAGAAACAGAGAACAGATTGGGGGGTGGGGGCCAGAATGGTTGAATGTGGTCAAAAAGTAGTACAAACTTCAAGTTACAAGATAAATAAATTCTGAGGATGTAACATATGGCATCGTGGTTAGTTACAATACTGTATATTTGAAAGTTTCTAAGAGTATAGATCTTAAAAGTTCGCATCACAAGGAAAAATAGAGGAAAAAAACAAATGTTTCTAGTATAACAATGTTAGCATGAAGAAAAGAATTAGTCTCTTCATTATATATCACACATAATTTCAGATGAATTACATATTTATTTTTAACTAGAAATACATCGACTATTTCTAGTAATGAAAGGCAGTTTTATCTTTTTATGTCAAGCAACTAACCAAATTATCATAAAACTTATCTACAAAATGAAGAACACCAAAATAAAGATAAAGAGAAAACCAACAGTGAGAAAAAAAGAAGAACATTACTGCTGAAATGTTAGATAAAAGTTTTTTCTCCAAAATACACAAGGATGGAACTACGTCAATACTCAGTTACTCAAATCTCAATAAACTGTCACAAAACATGAGTTTAATAAAAAAAAAAAAAAAAGGTAGAGGTGTGCCCACTGATTCACATGGCAGGTACTATTCAAAACAAGTTGCTTGTGAAGAAGATACTATTTTCATTAAGTAGCAAACTGGAAAGGCAAGTTATTTACCCAATGTAAATAGTTAGAGGGTAACAGCTAGGATTTGAACACAGGCAGTCTCACTCCAGAGTCCATCCTCTTGACCACTAAGCTACCTGCTTTCCCTTCCTCTGTACAACAAAAATTCATGGACCTTACATTCTACAAATCCAAGTCTACTAAACATATATAAATTACTATCATAAAAAACAAAACAAATAAGAATAGTTTTGGTATAATGTTTTATGGATTCAGAGGACTATAAAATGATTTTCAATAAAGGAATAAGGAAAGGTTTTGTGGAAGAAATAATATCTATATTGGGACTGGAAGGATATGAGACAGTAAACAGTGGAAGAGAATACTCCATACTGAATGAACAGAACTAAGTTAAGGTAGAAAAGCACTGACAACTCAAATGCTGAAGCTGAACAGGATGGTACATATAAAAGAAGTAAATGGAAAATCAACAATTCAGAGGCCTAAGGAGTATAGACAATTCAATACAGAAGGAAGAAGAATCACATGGTCACAGTTTTTGTATGGCAATTGGATATTAAGAATGAAGTGGAAAGAAATGATAGGAAGTCAATTCACAAATCCATGCATGGTAAAGAATATTTTAAGTAAATGGGTTGGAGGAAACAGAAATACAGAAAAAGGAACAGATATAGATATGTAGCATACAGTAGCTATTCAAGTTTTAATTATGTTAAGGAACTAACAAGGTCAGAAAGAACAAGACAGTATATTACAATATAAAGACAACAAAAGGGATGGATAAGACCACATTTAGAGGTCACACTTTTTGGAACCTAACAGAGGGATTAGGGCAAAAAGAACTAAAGTGAAGGGGTGAAAAGGGCCTGAAGACAAACTGCTCCGGCTGGTTTGGCCATGTTCAAGAACTTAATTAAAGATACTTTATAGCATCAACATTCTAAGAGATATTATGAAAGCAGATTGACAGAATTGGGTAACAATTCTGTGGTAGTGACTGAGGTTTAAGTGCAAATGGAAGAAGAATTTCTTCATTAACAGAAATGGGGAAGAAAGGAGGGAAAGTAGATTTAAAGATCAGAGACAGGAGATCAGCTTTAGAGATGGTGAGATTAAGGTTTATATATTATATAGTATGATTATCTGGAAATAATGCTGTGTCCACAGGCCTAGTAGTGCTTGGGTAAGAAAAGTTAAGAGTTGAAAATACATATGCTACCCACATAAAGATACCTGGAAGTTGTCAGATTTCAAAAGGAAAAGGTATTAGGAAAGAAAAAGTATCAGGGTACAAAAGAAAAGGTATTAAGAAAGGAAAAAGTATTAGGGGACAAATAGATCAAAAGCTTATGAAAGTATCTACATTTAGAAAGGAAGGAAGAACAGCCAAAGAAGGTGTATCAGAGGTTAAGATCACCAACAGAAGAATCAAGTAGATTACAGCAGCGCTCCCTAAAATGTTCACATGAATATGCATAAATAAGACAACATGTGTGGGGCATAAAGGCATAAATAAGGCTGTTAATAGCTGGACATCATTTGCCCAGGAATTAAGGAAATCATTAATCTATCTACCAATCAGTCCATTCACTGAACTGTTTAGAATGTTCTGTATTTCCCAAAAGCCCATATGCTAAAAAGTTTAATATTCTACTTCCCTAAAATGCCTCTTTCAGTAATCACTGATCAATTGGGTGGAATGTTGCAGATGTGACAAAGAAGAAGACTCAGAAATGACCACCACACTTTGTAACTTAGAAATATCTGATGACTTTAAAAATCAGTGAAAAAGGCTAGATTTCAGGAAGAAAAAGAGATTATAAAGTAGTGGCATTTTTATTAGTCACTTTACCCTGATTATAAGAAGTAACCTAACTTGGATGGTTTTTACCTCTTTCTAGGAAAAACATTCTCTTTTTAAATAATATAATTAGTCCTGGCTAGTAGCACAGTGGATATGGCACTGGCCTGCGAACCCAAAGGTTGCTGGTTCGATTCCCAGCCAGGACACATAACCAGGTTGTAAACCAGGTTTCCAGCCAGGTCTGTAGCGTGAGGCAGGTGAAAGGCAACCATACAATGATGTCTCTCTTCCTCCCTGCCTCTCCCCCTTCCTCTCTCTCTGGAAATAATAAAATCTTTAAAATAAATAAATAATATAATTAATATAATGGCTCTGGCTGGTGTGGCTCAGTTGGCTGGAGTGTCAGCCCATAACCAAAAGGTTGTATGTTCGATTCTTGGTCAGAGTGTAAAAGATCCCCCGTCTGCGTGTGTATGGGAGGCAACCCAATCAATGTTTCTCTCACATCGATGTTTCTCTCTCTACCCCTAACTTTCTTGATAAAAGCAATGAAAAACTTTTTTCTTGGGTGAGGATAAAATTAAATTTAAATTAAATGTCATAATTGAAACATGTCCTATTTTCTCATTCTTGTTTTAGCCATATTAATAAAAAGGAAAAATGAATAAAACTCCTTTGAAACTCTGCAATACTTACCCAGTTCGAGACTGACCAACTTTATCACAAATATCCAAAATGAGGCCCCAGTCCTCAGCAGTATTCATCTCACTGGTTGCTTTCTCTGTATATTATAAAAAGAAATTACATAAATATTATTTTTTAATCTGTAATAGTTAATCAGATTCATATCATCAAATTGTAGTATAATCAAATAACAACAAACCATAATAAATGCCAGCAGTTTGGTTAATAAAATCTTCAAGTTCATCTTTAAAAGGAGTGGTACCTTTATTACCTATCACAATTATTTTTCCCATTCACATTTCAGTTGCTTGTTACTTAGTATAAAAGCTATGCCATTGTTTTTACTCTGTAAAAAAATTATATGCAAGTCTACCTCTTTCTGTGCATATAGATAAAAAATAAGAAATATGTTCATTATCAAATAATTCTTAGATTTACTTGCCAGTGAAAGAACATGCCTAGGCACAGAACTCTATAAAATATTAACTTAATTATCTAGCTTTGACTCAGAGTTCTAATAAAGGTGAACTAAACAAAAGAAAAACAAGCTTTAACTAAACATATCCCTTAAATAAAAACAACAGATTATAGATACCAACAGAGGAAAAATACGAGAAGCAACAACAGCAAGAATACGTCAAAAGCTATATAACAATGAAGATATGTCCGTATGGTAAACCACTCAGAAGACCCAGGAAAGGTGGATCATATATTGGTAGTAAGAAAGACAGATTAGGAAGCAGCCTTTTTTATACCACTGAATTTTTGGAAAATTCAAGCACTGGTACGTCTGGAATTGAGAGTGAAGAAAACAAAGTTAAGTAGAATGAGTTAATACTGTTTGAAATGTAGGCAGATCCTCACATTGTTGTCCTTATACAAGGGCTCTAACAACCATCTCTCCTTCACCTAAGAAAATAAGTGAAGGTATGTTTTCTGGAAGTCAAGCAAAGTTTTTCTAGACAGAGACACTAGATATATGAGACATAGGCATACAAAATAAGGAATAACTTCCAGTTTCCAGTCCAGTATGTAAGGTGCTCAGAAATCATCATGCCATTCTAAGAAGTAAAACACTAAAATGGTGAAAAATCAACAACTTTTCTCAGATTGCTAACAAGAAGGGTCACAGGGCAAACTGCCACCCACAAAATTAAAATGACAGATGGATACACAGAATCACAACTTAAAACAGAAATTCCCTAAGTAGAAACATCACCAGAAACCAGTATGAGGACATGAACATTTAAACAAAAAATTGCCCTGGCAGTTGGTTAGAGCCCTCCTACAATCCAAGGTTGTGGGTTTAATCCCCTGTTAGGGAACAAATAGAAATCAACCACAGAACGCATGGATGAAGGGAACAACAAACTAATTATCTGTCTATCTCTCAAATCAATAAAACAAGTTCTTAAAAAACTACTCTAAGGTAGGTATGTGCAAATCTGAGAGTCAAAATTCTAGAGGGGCTCAGTCATAGGCAAGTCCCACACTTTGTGACTTTTATAGGAGAAAAGTTTCCTTGCTTTTCCATCAGGAGGAAAAGAATAGGAACCATTTTGGAAGACAACAGAGCATTTTCTTCTTAATAAGGTCCACTTTTCTCAAGAGAAATTATTTACCAGCACCTAATTAACTAGGGTTTTACCAGAGATTAGGCCACTCAGTGAAACAGGTAACTCAAACCCACTCCAGCCTCCCAGTTTCAGCTAAGGGGTGAAGGAGGTACTGAGTGGCATGTGAGTGATTCACAGGCCAGTGGCAAAGGTTCACTGCATCTGAGACATAATCACAGGAACCCAAACTCCTTCTCCACTGACACCTTACCATCACACCACTAAAGGCTGGTGTTCCTTTTATCTAATACATCGTGTCTAACTTTCAGCAAGACTTATAAGGCAAAAAGCAGTCTGAGAGTCAGCAAGCATCAGAATCACTCACACAGCAGGGATGTTGGAATTATCAGGCCAGGAATTTATTAAACTATGATAAATATGCTAAGAATTCTAACAGAAAAATGAGACATGTAAGAACAAAAAGGCAATGTAAACAGGTGGAAATTTTTTTTAAAAATCAAAGAGAAATACTTGAGATCAAAAATACTGTAAAATGAGGGGAGCAAAAAAGGGGATAGATATAATACAACAACAATAAAATTAAAAAAAATATACTGTAAAATGAAGAATACCATTGATGAACTTGCTAACTCCACAGTAAACTGGACGTGACTGAGAAAAGAATCTCTAAGCTTGAGAATGTGTCAACAGAAATGTCCAAAACTAAAAAGCAAAGATAAAAAATGGCTGAAAAACAATTGGAGCATATTATCCAACAACTGTGGAAAACTACAAAAGGTGCAATATAAATATAATCAAAATGCCAGAGAAGAATTTTAAAAAAGAAGAAATATTTGAAAAAATAATGACTAAAAACATTCTCAAATTAATGACAGGCACCAAAACACAGATCCTGGAAAGCTCCGAGGATTCCAAGCAGAATAAATGTCAAAATAACAACACCTAGGCATTATCATATTCAAACTGCAGAAATTCAAACATAAAGAAAAAAATGAAAAAGGCAGTAGGGAAAAAACCCACCTTACTCTATAGAGGAATAAATACAGTTACATCTGATGCCTCAGAAATCATGCAAAGAGGAGAGAATGGAGTGGAATAGCTAGTGTTGAATGAAAATAATGATCAATCTGGGGTTATGTACCCTGTGAAATTATTCACTGAAAGGTAAAGAGAGATAAAGACTTCCTCAAACAAAAAAACATTGAGGAGATGTACTGTATCAATAGAATGTACTTGCAAGAAGTGTTAAAAGTTCTTCAGACAGAGAAGGAAACGAGAGGTGTGTGTATAGTGTATCCACTTGTATGTAAGTAAAATGAAGGAGAATGATATCCAGCAAACTAGTTACAAAAGAGAACTTCTTGAACATAATACAGAATATCTACGAAAAAATCTAATCTATTTTTTGGTAAGAAACTGGGAGGTTTACCACTGTGGCAAGAATGTCCCCCTCATCACACTTTTCCACCATCGTATGGAAAGTCCTAGCTAATAGAAAAAAGTAAGGAAAGTATATACTGTAAAAGGTATACAGATAAAGAAGGAAGAAATAAAATTGTTTTTTATTTCAGACAATATAATTGTCTACTCAGAAAATCAAAATAAACAAAAACTCACTGACACTGACAACAGTAGAGTGGTTATCTGAGGGCAAGAGCAGGTGGGGGAAAGCTGATGATGGGAAAAGGGAACAGAAGGAGACCGGACTTTGGGTGATGAGCACACAATGCAATATAGATGCTGTATTATAATACTCCACAATTGAAACTCACATAATCTTATTAACCTATGTTACCCTAATAAACTTAATTTTAAATAGAAAAGTGATTTGAGAACTCAACCAGCAAAAACAAGAAAAGGAAGTAAAAAGAAAAGAAAATGAAACCAACATATAGAGATATAAAATACAAAAGGAGTCACAGAAAAACAAAAGCAAAACCTGAAACAAACAGAATACGGTAAAGACCTGGGAGGAGAGAAAAGTATCCTAAAAAGATTCTTCTTTATATACTAGGAAGGAAGAGAACAGGATTACTAATAAACTGTTTCTACTTAAGTGAATACAGTATGAGTAAAGTTATGAAAACTGAAGGATCCAGGCTGGCTAAAATACAGACCACTTTGTGAAAGGTTGGAACCACTCTAAAACCTAAAATACCAATTGAGATGTTTGTACTAATTTTAAAAAATATCAGTTGAGCCAAGAAAGAGTTTTAAGCAAGGAAATAATCAGACCAGAGCTGGACTTACAGGAAAAAAAAACGAACCTATAGCCGATATATAAAAATAATTTTGAAGAGAGAAAGGAAGAAAACATGAAAAATTAACTCTACACAGAAAACTAAATGGGTTACTTAGAAACCAAATGTTGAAAAGGTATTTAATTTTGACCCACTGGGGCTAAGAGGATAACTGAGTCAAATTTACCTATTGCTGTCCAAGCTTCCATAATATATTGTAAATCCCCTAAAAATAATTAATAATTTCTGTTTTGAGTAATTTGTTCAATATCTATGCTTTCAATCTCTGTGCTCAATAAATATGAAATCTAATTGCATAACTACTATATTGATGGGGAACTCAAAGAGATTAAAGAGTTAAAGATTTTGGCCTCAGTTGATAGGTTTAAGTGACTAATACATGTGGAAGGCTATTATTATTCCAGGAACTGGAATCCATGATCTTTGTGACTCCAGGAGGTCAACAAGCAATTCAACCTTTCTGCCCTAGCAGGTCTGCAAGATGATGGAGATGGTATCTGAGCCACTGTGTTCTAGGAAGGGAACTCCAGTGATGCAGATAAAGAATTGCCAATCAAAACCTTACTCGAACTAATAAGCAAATTTACCAAAATAGCTGGATATGAAGTCAATATCCAGAAATCAAAAGCATTTTTGTATACCAATAATGAAACAACAGAAATAGAAGCGAAAACACAAATCCCATTTACCATAGCAACAAGAAAAAATAAAGTATTTAGGAATAAACTTAACCAAGGAGGTAAAAGACCTCTACTCAAAAAACTACAGAACACTGAAGAAAGAAATTAAGGAAGATACAAATAAATGGAAGCATATACCATGTTCATGGCTGGGAAGAATTAACATCATTAAAATGTCCATACTTCCCAAAGCAATCTATAGATTCAATGCAATCCCAATTAAAATACCAATGACATACTTCAGAGATAAAAAACAAAAAACAAAAAAAAAACACTTCAAAACTTTATATGGAGCAAAAAAATGCCCATGAATAGCCACAGCAATCTTGAGAAAGAAGAACAAGGTAGGAGGAATCACAATACCAGAAGTCAAACTATACTACAAGGCTACTGTCATCAAAACAGCCTGGTACTGGCATAAGAATAGACATGTAGATCAATGGAACAGAATAGAGAGCTCGGAAATTAACCCAGGACTCTATGGTCAATTAATATTCAATAAAGGGGGAAGGATCATAAAATGGAGTAAAAACAGTCTCTTCAACAAATGGTTTTGGGAGAAATGGATAGCAACATGCAAAAAGATAAAACTAGACCACCAACTTACACCATATACCAGAATAAACTCAAGATGGATAAAGGACTTAAACATAAGCAGTGCCACTATAAAGGTCCTGGAGAAAAATATACGCAGTAAAATTTTAGATATCCTATGCAGAAATATGTTTACTGATACTTCACCAAAGGCAAAGGAAATATAAGAACAAATGAACAAATGGGACTGTAACAAATTGGAAAGTTTCTGTTCAACTAAAGAAAACACCAGCAAAATTAAAAGGGAACCTACTGTATAGGAAAACATATTTGCCGATGATACCTCAGACAAGTGTTTGATATCCAAAATATATAAAGAACTAATGCCACTCAACACCAGGGAGACAGACAGCCCAATTAAAAAATGGGCAAAGGACCTGAACAGACAACTCACTGAGGGAGACATACAAAGGGCCTAGAGGCATATGAAAGAATGCTCAACATCACTAGCCATCAGAGAGATGCAAATTAAAACCACAATAAGATACTACCTCACACCTTTGATGGCAATCATCAACAAATCAACAAACAACAAGTGTTGGCAAGGATGTAGGGGAAAGGGAATCCTGGTGCACTATTGGTTGGAATGCAGGCTGATGCAGCCACTATGGAAAACAGTATGGAGTTTCCTTCAAAAACTAAAAATGGAACTGCCTTCTGATTCAGCAATTCCACTACTAGGACTATACCCGAAGAATCCTGAAACACCAATTCAGAAGAACCTATGTATGTTCATAGCAGGGCTATTTACAATAGCCAAGTGCTGGAAACAGCCTAAGTGCCCATCAGTGGATGATTGGATCAAAAAACTTTGGTACATTTACACAATGGAATACTACACAGCAGAAAGAAAGAAGAACTTCTACCCTTTGCAACAACATGGATAGAACTAGAAAGTATTATGCTTAATGAAATAAGCCAGTCATTGAGAGTTAAATACCATATGATCTCACCCATTTCAGGACAATAATGAACAAAATAAACAAATAAAACAACCAGATATATGAATACAATGAATAGACTTTCAGTGGGCAGAGAAGAGGGGGGAGGTGAATGGTGGGAGAAGGAGGCAAAGAAGAGGAGCAGTTTAGTCAAGTAACTAGTATGGAAGAACCATGGACATGGACAAGTGGGACTGACTTTGGTGGGGAGTGGGTGGATGGGAAAAGGGACAGAGGGGAAGAAAAAGGGGATGGATGTAATACATCAACAATAAAATTAAATTAAAAAAAAAAAAAAAAGAATTGCTGATCAACAGATAAAGAAATACTAGGAAAATCCCTGCTGGACTGAGGCTCTTGTCCAATTAACCCTTTTTCCAAACCCCTTACCTACCCTTTCTTCTCCTTATAAAAAGGTCAGATTGAAATGAGCTGTTGAAACAGTTTAACCCAATCTTTTCAGATTGCCCACCACCTGCATAAAGTGCCCATAATCATTCTACGCTTGTCTCTGCTTATTGGTTCTGTTAGTCACAGGTAGCACGAACACTGGCTTTTCCAGTTTCGGTACGACTCCATAAAAGTCACAGAAACACAAAGACTTTATCAAATTTCAATTTCACTCTTCTATGCAGAAACCCTCTATAATGTAACTCTGATACTAACTACCCAGAGTTAATGCAGACTTCACAGGTTGAAAGCACAGAACTCCACAGGTCTCCCCTCAATTCAAACAACAGCAACAAGTTCAGGGGTTCCCAAGCCACATGCACTTTGGGCAAACTGGCTGCAAATTCAGGGGTTCCCATAACCCACTCCAGCTCAGTAAGTCACTACAACAACCCACAGAACTCAGAAAAGCACTTATGATTAGTTTTATTGGAAAAGATACAAAGCTGAACCTGGCAATGAGATGAGGGCTAGCAATGGGAGGATCCCAAATGCAAAGAAAGCTTTTGAGACCTCAGGATGCATCACCTTCCTGGCACATCAATGTGTGTCACTGTAGTAGGCAGTTAGACAGGCATGAGCAGAGTGGGAACAACAGGGTAGGTATGGAATGCCTACAAGGGTGCAAAGCCCCAGGTAGTTAGCAACCAGCAAAACTGGGAAAACAAGGGCCTCACCCCCAGGGTGACCTTTCCTTCCCTGGCCACATAATTTAGACCCTCTTCCCCCTGGCCTTTCATATTGGTTAAGATTCTCCCCTGACCTTTCCCTCCCCTAGCATATGCTAGTCATGTTGTAGTGATACAGAGAGATCTGATCAGATTACTGAAGAGAAGCAGGGGGGTACTTAAAGAAGGAGGTTGCCTAAGACAATGGTTAACAGTCTAGGAAGAGAGTGGCTGAGAAGCTGATCGCCTCAGGTGCACATCAAATCATGGGCTAGAAGATTTCAACAGAAGGCAGGCAGAGACTGATGCTCTCTCTCTTCCTCATGAATGCCGAGATGATCAACCTACAGTTGCCTGCACTTCCCAAAGGATGGTATTTTGTTTTCAGAGAAAAGTGGGATTTTCTAACTTAGAAAATACTCTTTTCCCCTTTATTATTCAAACGTTAGTATGATATTGTACTAATGTAGCAGTTATCTAACTAAAGCTAAAAGTAAAAAGAATTATGCTAAGGAAGGGAAAAAGGAAGAGATAGGCAGTTAGCCATTTCTTGGTGCTCAAGTCTCCTCATCCCCATTATGTACACAATTGAAAGACTTTTGATAAGCATTCACCAGCACTTTAACATCTGAGTTATATTTTCTTAGCCATTATCTATTTTACTGTATTTGTTTCCTCATTCTAATATGAAAAAATCAAAATAGGAGGCGAGCAAAAAGTCAAAAATCCCTGCTCCAAAAGGATTCAGAAAATGTTTTTACAGTCAAGTCCATCAACTTTTTAAATTTAATCTTTATTGTATTTTTTCCATTACCACTTATCCCCTTATACCCTCTTATCCCCAGCATCACCACATTGTTGTCCATGAGTTTTTTCCTTTTTTGCTTAATCCCTGTACCCCCTAACCCTGACCCCCATTAGCTGTCATCCTGCTCTCTCTCCAGCTATGAGCCCCATTTTCCTTGTTAGTATAGTTGTTCATTAGATTCCACATATAAGTGAAATTATATAGTGTTCGTCTTTCTCTGACTAGCTTATTTCTCTTAGACAGTACTCTAAAGGGAAAAGGAATTTGGGTGAAGCCCAAGATTGCTCTGGCCTGGAAAACAGGGGCAGGGTTATTTCTCTTTGGGTGTTCTGGAGGGGGAACAGGCTCTGAGGCAGAAGCCTACCATTCTTCCAAAATTGTGTACTTTTGTATCTTATGTTGTTTTAATTTGTAAACTAATCTTATAGAAATAAAATAAGTACTAACAAGGGAAATGATAAGGGAACTCAGGAGTTAAAGATTTTAGCTTTAACTGATATTAAGTTATTAAAGCTGGAACTTAAGAATTAAAGGTTTCAACCTCAGTTGACTAATGCATGTGGAAAGCTGTTATTCCAAAATTGAGTAGCTTTTGAATAAGACTCCTTTTCTTTTCAACCAAACCTCTGTCTCTGTAGTTTTGCCTGGAGGGGAGCAGGGTCTCACCTATTGTTCAGTAACAGCAGACTCCCTTAGACCAGAGAATAGTTTCACAGGACCCCTATTCAAACCCTTGCACAACCACTCCCTTAAGCATTAAGCTCTCAGGACAATGAGGTTTGGCCCACATCAAATAATCTTAAGAACAAGGTCTCAGGTCTACTGACCACAAAGACAGGGTTTTGGGCCAACTAGAGATGACATTTAGGCCTCAGTTGTGTTTTAGCTCCAGGCCCAGAAAAGCAGCAAAACCACAAGGGCTGAGTTTGCTGACCTAAGGTCCAATCACCAGTGCTTTCTCACCACTAAATCCACCAACCAGGAAGTTCAACTGAGCTTCAGTTTCCCAAGTTTTTATTCGAGTTTGCTTATTAAGATGTGATTGATCATCTCCCAGAATTCTATCTCCAGTCCCCTCCCTGCTTCCTGGTGGGGCTGATACCATGTGACCCAAAGCCTCAACTATCTAATCACAAGATTATTCCTTCCTGAGTGGCCAGGCTTCATGCTGAGTATGCCCTAAACTAAGGTAAAGTATCAGGAGCCCACAGTGAATATGAAAGATGTTATCACTCTGGAAATTCCAGGGATTTAGAAGCTCCCTCCCAGGAAACAGGAACAAGGACCATTCAAATTCTTCGTTACTTAGTACTCTTTTAATGGAAAATCTTATCTTAAAAAAAAATAACAATGTGGTGCTAGCCTGCAAACCCAAAAGGTCACTGGTTCAATTCCCAGCCAGGGCACATAACCAGGTTGCAAGCCAGGTCTCCAGCCAGGTCTCCAGCCAGGTCTGTAGCTGGAAGCAGATGAAAGGCAACCAACCATACATTGATGTTTCTCTCTCTCTCTGTCTCTCTCCCTTCCTCTCTCTCTGGAAATGTTAAATAAATCTTTTAAAAAGATATATGTAAAGCTACTTCAAGTGGAATTGTTCTAATAAAGGTATTTCACAGCCCTACCCGATTGACCCTCAAGCCCTCTGAAGCCCAAAATGACTGAGTGTGTCATCCTGAACTATACCCTCCAGTCTAACACTTACTTCTTAGAAAAGGAAAGCAAGTTATTACTTTGATCTGGTAGTGCCTTTAAATAATTAATTCATCATCCCACTGACTGGTAGCCAAGCAAACATTTTTAAAAGTTTAGTGCCTTTTTTTAAAAAAAGAACACATTTAAATCTTAAAGCCTATCATCTTATTCAAAAGCATAATAAAGAACCTAGTATAAAGGAACCATGGACATGGACAACAGGTGGGACTGACTTTGGGGGGAATTGGTGGGTGGGGAGGGGGACAGAGGGGAGCAAAAAGGGGATGGATGTAATACAACAACAATAAAATTTTTTAAGAAAGCGTAATAATAGCTATGCTTATTAAAACAATATTAAAATGTTAATAGTTATATAGAAATGACAGGCTTGTGTCTAATCAAATATAAATTGCCTATATAACTAAGTATGATTGTACAGTTCCTGAATTAAGTCATATCCAAGAGTGTCTGGTAGTCATTAGCAGAAACTATGCGTAACACTCATGAACTACCTTTGTTATTTTCCTACACATACACAGGATCAGTATCAGAAATGCAATCTATTCAAAACTCTAAAATTGTTCACATCATTTATTGATGCTGCCTCAAGATCAACACGGGCAATAGTGGAATTCTTCTGTTATAAAACAAGTACTTTTCAAATTAGAGGAACATAAACTACTGCTAGCAGCAGTTCAACATGGTTTTGTAAACAGCAAATGAAATCAAAACTATTTACTTTCTAAGACAAAAAAGAGGGTTTGTTGGAAAGGGAAAACTGGCAATAAAAATAAAACAGATTTGCTTATAAAGAATTAAAGCTTCTTCTTCGCATTTCATCCTCATATTATCCTTACACAAATACTGAATAAGAGAGACTGATAAATTTGCCTAGCAATACCCAGAAAATGACACTCATAGCCTCATTTAAATTTTAACAGTCTCAAAGGATTAGAGAACTTTTTCTGATAAGCAGCTCCTTTTGATCTTCTCAAAACTTATTACTGTCAAAGATTTAAGGTTGAGAAATTCTGACAGGATCATTGCCTGCCATGTTCAGGCTACAAGAAAAAAGACTGTCATTCAATTAACTTGGAGATGTTCATCAAAAATGGTCAATGCAGAAAGGTGGAAAGTAAACTCAAGAGGGGTTCTGTACTGGCCCAAGTTCGTACTTTGCCCATTTACTTATAGCAGATGCTGCAGCTGCAATTTAAACCCAAAGCCCATGGTCCTGCCATCACATCATACTACAAGGGAATAATGGAACATTAACATTTATGAAGCTTAATCTGGCTGTGGTTTATGGTACTGAGTAGACAAAGGAAAAATATGCCCAACTCTGTAGGATACAAACTGGTCCAAAATAATCTGACTAGGAAGGAATGCTCATTTACTATTATAAAAACAAAACAATGACTTAGCAGAGATAGGGCAATGATTCAACATGCCTCTTGGGTTTCAAGTCAAAATAACTATAGAACTTTATAAAATTACCAAACAATAAAGGAAGTACCAGGCTGGGGAAGATAAGTTCAGTTTTCTGATAGATTGATTAGTTTAAGGTGATAACACCGAATAGAAGACTGGAGATCTAGAAAAGTATCAATAATGCATTTTTGGTAAATACTTATTGAGTGCTTAATACGTAGCAGGCACTGTCCCAAAGGTATTGAGGAAGAAATAAGAAGTTTTTATCTTCATGGAGTTTATATTCCACACAGTCAGTCAATCAATCAATGTCAGAGAGTTGAATACTACAAAGAAAAATAAAAACAATGATGAGTGGGTAAAGATGAGTTTCTTTTACAGAAAGTAATTAGGGGAAGCCTCTCTTAAAAACTGATTTGAACAGCCTTGAATGATGTGATGGGAAGACCCTCAAATACCTGCAGGAAGAGTATCACTGACAAAGAAAAGAGCACAATATAGATACACAGATGAGAATAAGCCTGGTGTGTTCAGACCCAAGAGGCTTAGAATGAGAGAGACTAGGGATCAAAATCACAGCAAAGACTCAAAAAGGGGCCTAACTGTGCACCACAATAAGGAATTTGTATTTTGCTGTAAGTGGAATGGGAAGATACTGGAGGGTACTGAGCAGGTGACATTATCTGACATTTTTCAAAGATCGCTGACCTTTATAAATGAGAACTGATTATAAGGCAGCAAGAATGGTAGCAAAGAAGCCTAACTGAAGAAGGCTTTTACCATAGTCTAAGAAGTAATGATGACTGGAATGAGAAAATAGTGGTCAAGTAAGGAGAGACAATGAGATTCTATACATACGTATTTAAACTAGAGCCAAAAGATCTTCCTGATTGCATGGATGTGAACAATGAAAGAAGAAACAATGATGATTACTAGACAACAGAGATGAGTGACAAGAAACGTTGATGGTGCCACCAACTGAAATAGGTAATGATGAAGGAATGAGTAGTTTTGGGGAAAGAAACTAAGTACTATTACTATCTCTGTAATCCATATTAAAGAAAAGGAAACTGAGGCAGAGAGCATCTAAGCAACTAAACCAAAGTCACATTGCTAGTAAGCAGTAAACCCAGGAAATGAATTCAGGTCACATAGTTCCAATAAAAATTCAATAATCTAGAAGAAATGTGTAAGTTCCTAGCAATATAAAACCTTGCTAGAGCGAATCATGAAGAATTAGAATATCTAAATAGATCAATCAACAAGTGAGAAAATTAAAACTATCAAAAACCTCCCCCAAAATAAAAGTCCAGGACTAGACAGCCTCACTAGTGAATATTACCAAACATTCAAAGATATGATACCTATCCTTCTCAAACTCTTTCAAAACATTGAAGAGGCAATACTTCCTAACACATTTTATGAGGCCAACTTAACTCTGATACTAAAATCTGCCAAGTGTAACACGCAAAAAGGAAAACTACAGACCAGTCTCTTTGATGACTGCAGATGCAAACGTCCTAAACAAAATATTAGCAAATCAAATACAATACATTAAAAATATTATACATCATCACAGAGGCAAACACAGAAAGCTGTCAAGCTGAAAAGATAAAGAAGTATGGCCCAAAACAGCGAGCAGATCAAGATGCCAGTGGGAGAACTAAGCAACAAGGAGACAGCAACCTAACAAAGGTCAAGTTCAAAATGCTGGTAGTAAAGATGCTCACAGACTTGACAGATATGCTTAAGCACAACATATGAAGAAAGGAAGAAGTGAAGGCTCGGCTATGTGAAACAGAAAAAGCCACTTCAAACCAAGGGTGAAGGGAAGGAAACTGGGGTTCAAATCAATGAATTAGAACATAAGGAAGAAATAAACAATCAACCAAAGCAGAAAGAGGAAACAAGAATTGAAAAAAAAACAAGGAGAGGTTCCTAGAACCACTGGGATAACTTTAAACATGCCAATATCCAAATCATAGGGGTGCCAGAAGGAGAAGAGGAAGAGCAAGAAATTGAAAACTTACGTGGGAAAAAAAAATGAAGGAAAACTTCCTTAATTTGGTTAAGAAATTAGGACACACAAGTCTAGAAACACAGAGAGTCCCAAATAAGCTAGACCCAAGGAGAATCACACCAAGACACCTTGTCATTAAAATGCCAAAGGTTAAATATAAAGAGTCTTAAAAGCAGCAAGATTGGCACCGGCCTTCGAATCCAAAGGTTGCTGGTTTCATTCCCAGCCAGGGCACATAACCAGGTTGCAAGCCAGGTCTCCAGCTAGGTCTGTAGCTGAAGGCAGGTGAAAGGCAACCATATATTCATGTTTCTCTCCCTTTCTTCCTCCCTCCCTCCCTTCCTCTCTAAAAATAGTGAATAAAATCTTTATAAATAAATAAATAAAAGCAGCAAAAGAAAAAAAGAGAGTTACCTACAAAAGGGTTCCTGTAAGACTATCAGCTGATTTCTCAAAGGAAACTTTGCAGGCAAGAAGGGACTGGCAAGAAGTATTCAATGTGATGAAAAGCAAAGATGTACTCTATCCAGCAAAATTACTCTACCCAGCAAAGCTATAATTTAGAATGGAAGGGCAGATAAAGTGCTTCCCAGACAAGGTAAAGCTAAAGCAGTTCATCATCACCAAGCCATTATTATATAAAATGTTAAAGGGACTTGCTTTAAAAAACAAAAACAAAAAACAAAAAAACAATGAGGATCAAAAGTATGAACATTAAAAAGATAGCAAACTCACAACTATCAACAACAGGATCTACAAAATAAAAACAAAAACTAAGCAGACAGCCAGAGAGGGAACAGAATTGAAGATAAGACTGGCAGGTGTCAACTGGTAGGAGGAAGGGAAAGGAGGGTAAGGCACAGGTATTAAGAAGCATAGTTGGTGGATGCAGAATAGACAGGGAGAGGTTAAGAATAGTACAGAAAAAGGTAAAGTCAAAGAACATATGTGCATGGACATGAACTAAGGGGGTGGGATTGTTGGAGGGATGGGCGGGGATGATGGGCGGAGGGGAGCAAAGGGAAAAGAAATTGGGACAAATGTAACAGTGTAATCAACTTAAAAAATATACATCAGGATCAAGTGGGGTTCATTCCAAAGGCATAAAGAAGATATACAAAACAAATAAAAATCATATAATTTTCTGCATTTATTTATACATGCAGAAAAAGCATTGGATACGATATAACATCCATTTATGATTAAAACTCTCAATAAAATGGGTATAGACGGAAAGTATCTCAACATAATAAAGGCCATACATGACAAACCCTCAGCTAATATTGTAACTCATCGGTGAAAAACTGAAAGCTTGTTCTCTAAAAATAGAAACAAGACAAAGTTGTCTATCTTTACCACTCTTATTCAACATTGCTGTGGAAGTCCTAGCCAGAGCAATCAAACAAAAGATGAAATAAAAGATATCCAAACTGAGAATGAAGAAGTAAAAGTGTCATTTTTTCCAGAGGACATGATTTTGTAATACAGAAAACCTAAAGACTCCACCAAAAAACTGTTAGGAACAATAAGCAAATACAGTAGCATTGCAGGATAGAAAATCTATGTACAAAAATCCAGTGCATTTCTAAATACTAACAATGAAATTTCAGAGAAATTAAAAAAAAAATAATTGTTTCTACAATTACAACAACAAGAATAAAATATCCAGGAATAAACTTAACAAAGGCTGTGAAGGACCTATATACTGAAAACTACAAGGCTATAAAATGGAAAGATATTATGTTCATGGATTGGAAAAATCAACATAATTAAAATGCAATGTCATACTCATCTAAATCCCAATGTCATTTTTAAAATAAGAACAAAAAAGAAATCATCATATTTATATGGAACCACAAAAGACGTCAAATAGTCAAAGTGGTTCTGAGAAAAATGAGAAAAGACAGAGGTATCTGACTCTCTGGCTTCATATTATATATACTACAGAGCTATGATAATCAAAACAGTATGATATTGCAGGAGAACAGATGCACAGATCAATGGAAGAGAGCCCAGAAATAAAACCACATGTATGTGGGAAAATAATTTTTGACAAAGGAGCCAAAAACACGTAATGGAGTAAAAAAAAGCCTCTTAAATAAATGGTGCTGGGAAAATGGGAAAGCCATGTGCAAAAGAATGAAACTATACTTTGTGCCCATGTACAAAAATTAATTCAAAATAGATCAAAGACCTAAATATATCAAACAATAAATTACACAGACAAAAACATAGGTGCTAAACTCACAGACCCTCGTTTTAGAAAAGCTTTTATGAACCGTTCATATTTTGAAACATGGATCATGAATAGAGAATTGATCTAAGCACC
Organism: Noctilio leporinus; assembly: GCA_004026585.1. Taxonomy (NCBI): domain Eukaryota; kingdom Metazoa; phylum Chordata; class Mammalia; order Chiroptera; family Noctilionidae; genus Noctilio; species Noctilio leporinus. The sequence goes on along the minus strand of PVIW01002785.1, from coordinate 103,254 downwards.
CAAACCTAAGTTTAAAAAGTAAGCTTTTCTGGAGCAAACAATGTTCCTACACTAATGAAACTTAACTATCTAGCAGGCTCAAATGATACATTCTCAAATCTACAAATATTTACTAAAAGATATTCTGTAGCAACCAATAAAATAATTAAGGAGCATAACACAGGATATAACTACTTTTAATGCTAAATAATTTGGTAACAACCAAAGGTGTTGCAGGTTTGAAGAGTCAGATTATGGTGAGCTAGAGCTATGGTTTTCAACTGGGAGCTATTTTGTAGGCCTAAAAGACATTTAGCTGTTTTTTGGTAACCTTTTAAATAAGTCATGACTGGCAGTGGAGGATGCCACTCGTATCTACTGGGTGTATGTCAGAGATGCTGCTAAATACCTTACATTGGGCAGCTCACACCACCCCCACTGCCCACAACTGAGACATTTATCTGGTACAAACCATCAATAGTGTGACTACTAAAAAACCCTAGGCTAATCAGGAAATGATTCAGGTACAGTGAGTTGGATTCTGTGTTGGCCATTAATCATGAGGACATGTAGAAAGGTAGAAAAAATAATAGAAGCAAACATGTAAAGACATGAAGGAGCCTGCTTTGAACTGAATGCTGTAGGTACTGAGAAAGGGTTTGACATTAAGAAATATATTTGAATCCAACGGAAATGTGCATTGAAAAAGTCGGTAGGATATAAAGGTCATTGGGTAAATGGAAACCAGATTACATAAAAACTAGGTAGCCCTAGCTAGTGTGGCTTAGTAAATTGAGTTCCAGCCTTCAAATCCAATGATCACAGATTCAATCCTCAGTCAGGGCAAAAGCCTAGGTCGCGGACCAGGTCCCTGGTTAGGGGCGCGTAAGAGGCTACTGCAGACAGATATTTCTCTTCTCTTCTTCTCTTTCTAAAAGGAAGTAAAATCTCAAAAACAAACAAAAAAATAGATAAAGCTACTGGGAATAAAAGTAGTAGATATTAAAAAATTGTTTGGGTTTAAGCATTTGCCCTAAATTAATGTAAGTAAGTTGTAGAACTGCTTAAAATCAGCAACTGTATCTTACTAGTAACTCCACTTCTTATATCGCTGTTCTGTAAATAAGGTAAACTAAGTGCTTATTAAATTAAATACAATTTTCCAGTTAATTATTTACAAGTATTATTGGTGATCTTTAAAGTAACATCTATTGTTATTCAGGACATTCATTTAAACTAAAAAAAGCTATCATTTAGTAGGTGACTACTGTATAAAGGCACTGTAGTAGGCCCTTTCTACATATTGTTTCACTTAATCAGGAACAGAATGTGTTTTTCACTCTTTAAAGACAAGGATACTGGTAGTCAAAGAGCTTATGTAGCTTGTCCTTGATTTCACTCAGCTAGAAAAGTGCCAGATATAAGATTGAACCCTTTCCTAGTTTCAACCCTCCAAAAAGCATTCTTTTCCCAGAAACTCAAAGTCCTGTAATTATTACCCTTAAACCAGAAGATAAAAATCTAACCTGTTGAATTGTTCTGACCAGTACCTACTGCCAATAATTCAGAAAACAACAAAAAAAGCGGTATTTCAAGTTCAAAACATATTCGCATTTTCAAATTCAACGTCCTTCTCCCCACTTAAGCACGGAGACCTACTCTCAGACGAGCGGCCCCGTGGCCCAGGGCCTCAATTCATTCTCAGCTGTTGCCAAATGTTACATGTTCAGCTCTCCCAACGTATTTAATAACCTACGCTTAAACAGAAGTCTTCTCCCGTTACAGTTACAAAATATAATTTTAACTCCTTTAAGGAACCTAACCTAAACATTCTCCTAGTTCCATATGCTTTAACATTTGTCCAGGGAAACACTTCATTATTTGGTTTATAATCCCGTCCTAGTCTAAATGCTCGTCATGCATCAATCCTGCTTTTCCAGAAGTACTGCCCCAGCACCAGATGCTACAGCAGCTGTTCCTCCGAAGCTCACGCTCTACAGCAACCTTTCAAGCCGTTCTTCCCAAACCCACGGTTCCAGCTCAAAGCCCATTTCGCGGTCTGAATCCTATTTCTTTCAAAGAGGACGCGCGGAGCCCGCAACCTCCTCCGAAGTCTGGGATTGGAGTCTCAAGGAAGGGAAACAGTTCGCCCCTGGCCCCAGAGTCCAGAGGTACGCAGAGAGCAGGCAGGGCGGACTCGCAGGTCGGGGGCGGGTGCACAGCGAGCCGCTGAAGCCCTTACCAACATCCTGATCGAAGGGATTGGTGGCAAAAAGAGGCATCTCCACGGCGTGCCGAGGTGTCCGCAGGGACTCCTCGTCGACACCACGGGAGTCAGGGTGCGAGGGAGAATGGATGACTCCTCAGGTAAAAACAACGACAGACACAGACTGTACCGGGTCCCCGACAGGTTCTCACCACACCAAGCCGCAGCAACCGCGGCGGCGGCGGCGGCCACAGCAAAGGAGCCGAGAAAGCCCCCGCGTGGAGCCTGTCGGGAATGTGGGCGACCTCAGCGCTGCCTGAGCAGAACCTGCCCACAACCTGCTCCACCAAAGTGGGCCCAACTCAAGCACCCCCTTCTCCCGACTCATTGTTTGATTAGTCACACGGGAGAGTAGCAGTAACGTTTGCGTCTAGTGCTTTTTTCCTTTGGCTGGCCGTCTCCGGAGAACGGGGTCCTGAAGGCGCACGGAAGCCGACTACCACTGCGGAGAGTGAATCAGACTGAGAAAGAGAAAGGGTGGTGTTTGCCTTGAGTGGTACCCGCTTTCCCTGTCTCTGAAGGTTGTCCTAACTTTGTAGTCCCTGTGGCGGGGAATGGGACGTCCTTCCTTTGGAATTATCTAGGTGAAAAAGGCTATGGGTAATTTGCTGTCTGAGTTGACAAGCACCTTGCTTGGCTGGAGTCACGTGAGCTGAACGGACTATCTCGAATCCCTGAAGAGGGAGTGTCGGGGCGCGGGGCTCCCTGGAGCAGGGCTGGAGTGCCTGATCGCCTGGCTTCAGGATCTGTCGAGAGCACTCCCAGTTGGGCGTTGGTTAGTAGTGACTAACTGTGCAGTCACTAAGCGGTTGTGTTGGTTGGAAAATACGTTTCACAACCTAAGAATGCCCCCTAAGTCAAAAGAAAACTGGAAAAAGGAGCTAGAAATTAGTGATTCCTAACCATTAAAAATGTTTACTTTATAAGTTTACTTAAAAATTGTCACATGGAAATTTCAAGGAGCATCTATTGCATTTTGCGTCCTACTTGGAACAAAGCATTTTACATGTGAATAGAAATTAGTAAATTATATGCAAAAATAAAGTACTTCCAAAAGTAGAATGCAAACAAATATTTACAAAGTGTCAACAAACAATAGTAGTAGTATACAAAGTGCTTACAAAAATCCATTAAGATTGAAGTTCCACTTCTAAAGGTGAAAATGCAAATTAAAATAGCATTTAGATACTTTGTCACTCAGACAAAGAATGGAAAGAATCAAGAATGGGGAATCATACAATCAACACTGTTGAATTAAGTGTAAATTACCATATTCCTCCTAAAATAAATATTTGGAAATATGTTACCAAAGCTTTTAAAAATGGACCCAGTAATTATACTTTTAAAAATATATCCTAAAGATATTCCTTAACACAGGAACAGAGATAATTCAGAGCAACATTGCTTATACTCATATTATCAGAGAATTGTTAACCACTGAAATGTCCAACATTAAGAGATCAAACAAATTATTTCTTGCTATCCCAGTTTCCTTTTCTGTAAGAAACAGGAGAAATTATACTGTTGTGAGGATCAAATGGATTAATACAAGTGAAAACCGTAGGTGCCTATATAAGTAATACAGGCAATAAATAAGCATAAGCAGTAAGTATAAGCAATAGTTATAATTAGTATTGGTCAAGTAAATTACAGTATACATGATATAAAAACACACCTATTAAAACTGATAAGATAAGTCTTTACATAGAAAAAGATCTCAGTACTTAAGTTTTTTAAAGCAGGTTATAGGAAAAAGAAAAAAAACATAGAGAATTACAAAATAACCCAGGTTTTTAAAGTCTGAAAGGAAATACATGAGAATATTATGACACGATTCTCTCACAGTGGCAAGATTGGAGATAGTTTATAGTGCTTTATGCATTTTATGTTTTACACTTTTTTAAAGATTTTATTTACCTTTTAGAGAGGGGAAGGGAGGAAGAACAAGAGGCAGAGAAACATCAATGTAAGAGATAACATCAGTCAGTTGCCTCTTGAATGTCCCCAATGGGGGACCAGGCCTGCAACCCAGGCATGTGCCCTGATTGAGAATCAAACCATCGACCTTGTGGTTCATAAGCTTATGCTCAGTCCACTGAGCCACACCAGCCAGGGCTGTTTTCCACGTAGTTTAATGATGACACTTATCTTTCAAAAGCAGTAGGGGCAGGTAAAAACACAATTTAAAAAAAAAACTGTGGTATAATTTCTACTACTGGTCCTTTACATTTTGGGGAACCAGTACCAAAAGCTTGTATTTTATTAGGACATTATAAAATTCTTCCCTAACATCACTATTGGTCCATGAACCAGAGCATTCTCTCCCAAAAATCGGTTCTTGATCAGCAGTCTGAAAAAAATCAGGTAACAACTTCTCCACCTCAAGTTTCTGAGCAGAGTCTAGGGCACATTATTATAATCACTCTGTATCACAGCCAAATGGCTATGGAAATGCATTTGGATGTGCTTGTGGTTCAGTAATGAGACCAAGTTATTCTATTGCCAGCAATAAGCTATCAATCAAATTGTTCAAGCCTTGATTATCAGCAAGTGATCACTGGGAACAGTGAAGGAATAACAACTATTGGTCTTGATAACATTATCTATATATTCTGACCTGGAAGGATGAACCTAGCTATTTGGGGCCCTTATGATTAATATGCTATGAATAATAAACATTTAAAAATGTAAAATGTTAACATTATTGTTATAGTTAACGTAAAAGTCAAATATAAAAAATGAAATGGGTTCTTATGTTGAGGTTAGCTTTTCGTTATTATCCTTTAAAACACTGAAACTGCAGTAGTTTCATTTTTAGTATTTCCATAATTTTAAAAACACTATTAGGACTACAATTTCATATTCAAATGTTACTGTAGTGTATGTTTACTAAATTCTGCGGCTTATTTTATTTTATTTATTTAAAGTTTTTCCAAGAAGAGATTTTATTTCTTAAATAAAAATATGGAATGCTTCACAAATTTGTGTGTCATCTTTGTCCAGGGGCCATGCTAATCTTCTCTGTATCGTTCCAATTTTAGTATATGCGCTACCAAAGCGAGCACTGTGGTTAATTTTTAAATGTCAAATCCCCTTTTTGTTTGATTTTAAAAACTCTTACACATTAAAACAGACAGCAACATACAAATGGAATTACTCTAAGAAAAAATACTTAATTTTAAGGTTAGGGGAAAAATGTCCTAGGAAGATTATTAACACTCTTATTAGAGGAATGATTATGTTCACTTCCAACTATGTTTTTCTCCTTTCTTGCTGTTATGGACTGAATTTTATCCTCCCAAAATTCATATATTAATATTCATAATATCAATGTGATAATATTTGGAGATGGGGCCTTTGATGGATAATTTAATTAGGTTTAGATAAGGTCATGTGGGTAGGGCCCTTTTACGAGAAGAAACACTGGGAGCTTGATCTCTCTCTTCTCTCTGCCCTGTGAGCACACAGTGAGGCAGCGGCTATGCCTGCAAGCCAGGACAAGAGTTATCACCAGAACCTAACCATGTAGGTACTCTAATCTGGGATCCTGCCTCCAGAACTAAAAGAAACCAATTTCTGTTGCTTAAACCGCACAGTCTATTATCTTATGTTAGCCAAATTGAGGAATTCCCCTACCTATCTCCCAACCATTCTCCAAGCCTCTGCTAGAATTATTTTTTCTAGCACACAAATTTGATCATATTGTTTCTATAAATTTTTCACATAGTACTTTGGTCAATCAGTCATTCAATACATATTAACTCCCTATGTGTTCCAGGTACCATTCTAGATCCTGAAAACATCATAGGGACTAAAAGCTCTATATGAGATAACCTTCTTTAAAGGATAGCCTATGGGAAACAGTCATTAAATAAATAAATAAGTAGACCACATGGTTACAAGTGCACAAATTAAGTCTCCTGCCTTTAGGATTAAATTCTAATTATTTAGTATTACATACATACTAAACTGGCCCTTCAGTACCTCATCTCCTCTCAATCTTTCTCCACACCCTCTACTTTTTCTGCTGTTCTCATATTTTCAACAGCTTCAAACAAGCAACTCTCTACCTTTCCTGCTGTGATTCTATACCTTCTCTAAACTGCTCATATCATTTCATTTTTAATAAAGATTTTATTTATTTTAGAGAGAGTGGAAGGGACAGATAAATAGAGGAAGAGAAACATTGATGGATGAGAGATATATTGATCAGCAGCCTCTCACATGCCCTGAACTGGGGCCCTGGCCTGCAACCCAGGCATGTGCCCTAACTGGGAATCGAACTATTGACCTTTTGGTTTGTATGCCAGCACTCAATCCACTGAACCAACCAAGCCAGGGCTTGTATTTCATTTTTCTGACCCAGTACCTGACCAGTAATAGGCATATGATAAGTATTTGTTAATTCTTGACTATTGGTCACTTCTATGACACCAGTTAATAGTATTATATTTGTACCAGGTATCTTTTGCTATGTAGAAATCACTTTGAACTTGGTATCCTAGGGTAACAATAATCATGTATTTTGCTTACAAATCAGGTATGTGTTCAGAACTCTGCAAGCACAGCTTGCCTCTTTTCCACAATGTCAACAGAAGTGGCTCAAAGGCCAAGATGACTATACCTGGGGCTGCAATCTTTTGAAAACTTACACACTTAACATGTCTGGCAATTGAAGCTGGCAGTTGGCCGGATCACAGGGCTTGTGAGCCAGAACAACCACATGAGCTCTGTTTGCCTACTTGCTTCCTTCCAGCATATTGGGCTGGGCATTTCAAGGGATAGGAAAAAGAAACTACCACTTTCTGAAGATCTGAGCTAGGAAACAAGCATAGCATCATTTCAGTCATAGTGTATTGGACAAGGAGTCCCAGTGTCTGCACTAAAGGAGAAAAACTAAATTATACCTCTTGATGGAAGGAATATTAAAGAATTTGAGGGCCAGATTTGAAAGCTACCATAAAATTGTAACATTTAGTCTGTAACTCATTTATCTCTATATTTCTGGGCTTTGCACAGGAGTTCCATAAATATTTATTAAATGTTGTAAATAAATATGACATGATTAAAATGGCATACTATCATTAACAGCCATACAAGAATAACAAGATCTAGATTTTTTCCCATAACCAAATAGAAAACTAGACAAAATATACACACTAATTCATTTCAAACATGAGGCAACAGGCTGTGATCCCCAGGAGAAAAGATATCTGAAATAGACCTAATGATTGCTGTAGCATTGTGTCTAGAGTCATTTTCTGAACTGTGCCACATGGGTGGGAAACTCAGGAAAAACCAGAAGGTCCTATTGTATAAAAAGATAATCAGAGTTTGGTTTGCAAGCAACACTCTTCAGCAAGTGGTCAAAACTGTCTGACACAACTTGAACTTGCTAGAGCAACAAAGTCTAACCTATTGAGGTCCTCTCTCCTCTATGAGATAAGCTGTTGAATAGAATTAGTGTAAAAAAGTAATGAAATAAAAATCAGAGTTTGGGGAAGACAAAGGGCTAGAATTTGAAAGACAGAGTATTAGGAGAGTGCTGTCATCCAGAGAAAGTGCTCCAAGAATCTGCACAGAAGTTCCCTGGAGACCACAGCTGAATGGTAATCTGGTCATGTATATGGCAAAACTCTACAAGTCTGAGTAAAGACCCTTCAGGGTACAAGGTATTATGAAGGAAGCAAAATCTGAAAATCCCAAGAATTCATGCAAGTCTGGGAATCATTTGAGTTCTCAAAACCAAAAGGAAAATACCTAATTGAACATCCTGGGTATTCAGTAAATATACACAAACAGTAATGTCTTAGTAGAGGGAAGTAGCCTGAGAGAAAAAAAGCTACTCTAGATTTTAAAAATAAAACAAAACAAAAAAACAAAAACTTTAAAATGTTACTCTTAAGATCAAGATGGATAACATAACTGACTTATATGAAGGTCAGAACAAAGAGTGAAATTTAAAAGAAATACTCCACCACTGAAAAAAAAATGTAAAATTCCACAGTGGCTAGACTCCAATAAAAAGTTATTGAACATATGAAGGGCCAGGAAAATGTGACCAATAACCACTTGGGAAATAAGTCCTTAAAAATAAACCCTTGCCCTGACTGCTGTGGCTCAGTGGATAGAGCATTGGCGTGCACGAACTGAGGGGTCACCTGTTTGATTCCCAGTCAGGACACATGCCTGGGTTGCAGGCCAGGCCCCAAACTGGGAGTGCTTGAGAGGCAACCACACCTTGATGTTTCTTCCCTTTTTCTCCCCCTCCCTTGCCCTCTTGCTAAAAATAAATAAATAGAATAATTTTTTTAAAGGAGCAAATTGAAATTCTAGAAATGAAAAGATATTATCAAAGAAGAAACTTTCACTAAATAGGATTAATAGATTAAACACTGCAGAAGATAAACTTGAAGACATAGCAACAAGATGTCTATAAATGAAGCCCATAAAAAAGAAAATATTGAAAAAAATGAACAGAACCTTAACAATATGTATAAAAATATAAAGCAGTATAACATATGTGTGGAGTTTTACAGCAAGTGAAAAATGAGAAAGTAAAAATATTTTTTAAATGCCCCAATTTCCCCAAATTTAATGAAAACTATATTCCCACAGATCTGAGAATACAAATGAACCCTAACCATAATTAACAACAACAATAAAAAATGATATCAGGAGATAGCCAACCTAACAAATGCAGAGTTCAAAACGCTGGTGATAAAGATGCTCACAGACTTGACAGATACGCTTGAGTACAGCAAATGCAGAAGTGAAGTAAAGGCTATGCTAAGTGAAACAAAAGATAACCCACACAAAACCAATAATAAAGGAAAAGAAACTGGGGTTCAAATCAATGATTTGGAACATAAGGAAGACATAAACTGTCAACCAGTACAGAATGAGGAAACAAGAATTGAACAAAACAAGGAGAGGCTTAGGAAACTTTGGGACAACTTTAAATGTGCCAAAATCTGAATCATAGGGATGACAGAAGAAGAAGAGAAAGGGCAAGAAATTGAAAACTTTTGCAAAAAAATAATGAAGGATAACTTCCCAAATTTGGCAAAGGAAATAGACACGCAGGCCAAGAAGCACAGAGAGTCCCCAAAAAGCTAGACCCAAGGAGGACCACACCAAGATACATCATAATTAAAATTCCAAAGGTTAATGATAAAGAATCTTAATAGCAGCAAGAGAAAAGAAAAGAGTTACCTACAAAGGGGTTCCTATAAGACTATCAGCTGATTTCTCAAAAGAAACTTTGCAGGCAAGAAGAGACTGGCAAAACATATTCAAAGTGATGGAAAGCACCTATAACCAAGATCAATCTATCTACCAAAATTATCATTGAGAATGGAAAGACTGATAAAGTGCTTCCCAGACAAGGTAAAGCTAAGGACGTTCATCATCACTAAGCCATTATTATATGAAATGTTAAAGAGACTTGCTTAAGAAAAAGAAGATTAAAACTATGAACATTAAAATGACAACTCATAACTATCAACAACAGAATCTAAAAAATAAAAACAAAAACAAACTAAACATACAAGCAGAATAGGATCAGAATCACAGATATGGAGATCATTGGGAGGGTTATCAGCTGATAGGGAGAAGGGGGAGAAATGGGGAAATGGTGCAGGGATTAGGAAACATAATTGGTGGGTACAAGATAGACAGGGGGATAGTAAGAATAATACAGGAAAGGGAGAAGCCAAAGAACTATGTACAACTCATTGACATGAACTAAGGGGGATAGGATTGTGGGAGGGAAGGGAAGTCCTAGGTGGAGGGAAGTAAAGGAAAGAGAAATTGGGACAACTGTAACAGCACAATCAATAAAATATACTTTAAAAAATGACATCAAAGCACACAGCATGATCAAATTGATGAAAATCACTAATGAAGACAAAGTCTTAAAAAAAACATTCAGAAAACAAAAAGACATTAAAGGAGGAATAAAATACAAATCACATTAGACTTCTATTTCATTATTTTTAAAAGAAGATTTTATTTATTATTTTTAGAGAGAGGGGAAGGGAGAGAGGGAAAGAAACATCAATGTATGGTTGCCTTTCACCTGCCTCCAGCCACGGAACTGGCTGGAGACCTGGCTTGCAACCTGGTTATGTGCCCTGGCTGAAGAATCTAACCATTGACCTTTTGGTTCACAGGCTGGCACTCAAGCCACTGAACTACACCAGCCAGGGCTATAGTAGACTTCTAACCAAACTATACAACATAAAAAATAATAGTGGGACAGTACCTCTGAAGTTCTGAACTTAAATATTGTCAACCTTGAATTCTCTATCAGCAAAAATGCATTTCAATATCATATGATCTCATCCATTACAGGACAATAATGAGCAAAACTAACAACAAGCAAAACAGAATCAAATACAGAGAATAGGCCTTCAGTGGTCAGGGGGAAAGGGGTTGGGAGGAGGGGGGAGGCAGAGGCAAGAGAGGGGAGCAGCTTAGACAAGAACCTAGTATAAAGGAACCATGGACATGGACAACAGGTGGGATTGACTTTGGGGGGAATGGGGGGGTGGGGAGGGGGACAGAGGGGAGCAAAAAGGGGATGGATATAATACAACAACAATAAAATTTAAAAAAAAAATGAAGGTGATGTCCCTGTTCTGGGTAGAGTTGCACCTGGTTTGGTGGTGCTTGTCTCATGTCAGCCAGAGACAAAGTAACTCCTTGTTTATCCCAGTTCGGTTTTTCATCTGTGCCCATGCCAGGTTTATGCCCGGACATGTCGGGGAAAATGAAGGTGAAGTTATGAATTACATACAAAAATACTATCACCAGCATATCTCTAAAATGAAAAATATTAAAACTTACAAACAAAAGTAACTTTTTCAAACAAAAGGACTATGGTATCTATGATATTAATCCTCACATAGTCATGAAGAACATCAGAATGACCATGCATTTCTACTCTGTAAAATTCTTTAAAAACAAAAATAATAACTATATATGATGGGGCTGACAACATAGGAAGAAGTAAAATACAGGAAAAACAATAACACAAATGATGGGAGAAGGAAAATAAAACTGTAGTGTTGGAAGGGTTCTTACATTATGTATAAAGTGGCATCAATATCATTTCAAAGTAGGCTGATAAATTAAAAACGTATTCTGTAAGCCCTAGAGCAATAGCCCCCTCCAAAAAAAAAAAAAAATCAAACAAGGTGATACACAATGGTGGAAATAAATACAATTTTTAAAAAAGGACTAATGTAATAAATAGAAAACAAATAGAGGTAGACTTAAATCCAACCATAATAATAACTACATTAAATGCAAAAGGTCTAAATGTTACAATTAAAAAATAGAGATGGTCAAACTCGATATTTTAAAAAGATGACCCAACTATATTATGTATATAGGAAACTTGTTTTGAAAATAAAGAGAAAGACAGGCTAAAAGTAAATGGATAGGAAAAGATACACTTTGAAAACACCAATTTAAAGAAAGTCGCTAGCTATATTAATATAAGAAAAAGACTTAAAAAAAAACAACCCAGAAAACTTCCCAGGGCCAAGGAATGACGTTTCATAATGTTAAAGGGGCCAATTCACTAAGGAAACATAATAATAAGAAATGTGTATCAACTTAACGACAGAATTTGAAAAAAAAGAAACAAAACAGAACTGAAAAGAGAAATGTACATACATAGTTTTGTTGGCTATTTTAACATTTCTTTCCCAAGTAAGAACAGTACAAATAGAAAATTAGTAATTACATAGAAGACTCAAAGAACACTACCAACCATCTTGATGTGATATTAATGATGGCCCACCTAAACAAACACCGCAAGGTAAAAACTTTCTTATCAAGTGGACTCAGGACAGAAACAAAGATAAATAGTTGGCTGGGCCTTGAAATGACTCAATACAATTTCAAGGGTAAAATGATACAGATTTTGTTCCTTGACTAAAACAGAATTAATTTATGAGAGTAATGGAAATATATATGGAAATTCCCATCTATGTACACAATACAGTTCTACATAGCCTATGTGTTATAACACTGGACATCAGGGAATGAAGGACAGTGATCATTTAGGGATGGGACACACCTGAAGTATCCTCATGAGTGCCCCAGCTTACTGCCTGGATAATCTCCAGGCCATGGTGTAGAGCGTCAGTCTCCTTGCAATGAGGAAGCAGAGCTGGGAGGATGAAGAGGCCTAGGCTGATAGGGTTTGCAGGGCACAGTTCTAGAGACATGCTGGAACACAAAAACATCCATTACCTAACAAGGTAGAATATACAGAGTCTGATGTCCAATAAAATATTACCAGACCACCCACCAAAAATCCCACTTTAAGTATAAAATTACATTATGGTATATAAAGATCTAGCACGCTAACAGTAATCAAAAGAAATCTGGAATAGCTCTATTAATATCAAAGTAGGCTTGAGATCAAAGAATATTACCAGGGATATAGAATGTTACTTTATCATGAAAATGGGGTCACATAATCAAGAGATTATGACAAATCTTAGTGGTTTTGCATACAGGGACAGAATGTCAAAGAACATGAAACAAAAACTGATGGAACTTGAAGAACAAACAGATGACTCCATGCTTACGGTTGGAAATTTCAACTCCCTTCTCCATAGTGATAGAACAAGTAGACAGAAAGTCAGTAAGGTTGTAGAAGACTTGAACGACACTATCAATTATCAAGTCCTAGCACCTCACCTTGCTGCTGACCACACCATTTGTCAGGCAGCAGCACCCTGGCACCCTGCTCGTGACACAGGTTGTCAGGTCCCAGGAGCTCAGTTGCTGAACCAGCAAGTTTGATAGACGGGGAGGCCTCTGGTCTGGTGGCAAACAAGGACTTGCACAGAGCCTCCAGGAGGGTTTGCAAGCTTCATTACAGGAGTAGGTTTACAACCACACGGCTGGGCAGCTTAGAGTGCTGGCATGCTCAAGCTCAGCTGGCTTACTCCTAGCACAGCCACACTTAGGTTAACCACCTCAGAGAGTCTGGGTGTCTCTATACTCAATGTCCTGCTTCCATGAAGCCAGGCACTGAGAGTGTCAACTAGAACATGCACGGTTTCTCTGCTCTCCCACAATGGTGGTGCTTGCCTAGCTTTCAGTGAGGGCAATCTTATATACACATTGGAACAAAGGCGGCTTGATACACCTTAAAGAGGCAGTATACCCCAAGGTGACATCAGTTGCTCAGAGTTGCTAAATTGGTTACCCTTGGGGCTCAGCATTCCTGGGGCTCTGGAATTAGATTAATCCCAAGGCTGTCTCCCTGGCTGACCCAGTGTTTTAAGTATATTGATGTTGGTTCGATACTTTCAGGACAGACCTTGTATATCAAGATAGAGAGTACTCTAGGTCATTAAACAAATTTCAGTAAAATTGAAAAGGATTCAAGTCTTAAAAAGTGTATCTTCTGACTACAACAGAATTAAATTAAAAATAAGTGCAGAAGGATATTTAAAAGTTCCCAAATATCTGGAAACTTAAAAACATACTTCTAAATAACACATTGGTCAGAGGAGAAATAAAAATGAAAATTAGAAAATATTTTGAATGGCATGAAAATGAAAAGGCAACATACCAAAATGTGTGAGAAGCAGTTAAATGTTTAGAGGGGTTAAAATATTTCTTTAATTTACTTTTAGAGGAGAAGAGAGTGAGAGAAACATTGACATGAGAAACATTAACCTGTTGCCTCTTGCACATGTCTCAACTAGGACCGAACCAGCAACCTAGGCATGTGCCCTGACAGGTAATAGAACCAGTGACTTCATTTTATGGAATGACACCCAACCAACTGAACCATGTCTATCAGGGCTAGAGAGATATTTACAATATAATATAGTAAACACCAAGGTCTGTCCAAAAAGTATCAAGCCAATGTCAATATGATTAAAAGTTTGTCTAGCTGATACTTTCAAGACAGCCCTCGTGTATAGAAAAGAAAGTTCTCAAGTCAATTATCTCATATTTCATTTTAAGAATCTAGAAAAACAGCAAATGAAACCCATAGTAACCAAAAAATAGGTTATAATAAACATCAGAAAGTGATTAAAAAAGAAAACAAACAATAGGAAAAATAAAACTAAAAGCTAGTTTCTTAAAACTACAATGTTTTTTTTGTTTTATTTTTTTAAAGATTTTAGTTATTATTTTTAGAGAAAGGGGAAGGCAGGGGGCAGAGAGGGAGAGAAACATCAATGTACGGTTGCCTTTCACCTGCCTCCAGCTACGGACCTGGCAGGAGACCTGGCTTAAAACCTGGTTATGTGCCTTGACTGGGAATTGAACCAGTGACCTTCGGGTTTGCAGGCTGGTCCCTTATCCACTGTGCCAGCAGCCAGAGCTAGTATTTTGAGAAAAGAAAACTGATAAAACTATATAGTCAGACTGATGATAAAAAGAGTAAAAGAACACAAATCACCAATTTCAAGAATGAAAGAAGTTACACCACTACAGAGGCAACACATATTAAAAGGATAATAAGGGAATATTATACCTATAATTTGGATAACTTATTTGAAATGGCAAATTCTTTGAAAGGCACAACTACCAAAGCTCATTAAAGAAATAGTTAACTTGAAAAACTATTTCTATTAAACACATGTAACTTCTTTTTAAAAACTTTCAACAAAATTACCTTCCAGTTTTTATGCTTTTCTTTTTTTAAAGATTTTATTTATTATTTTTAGAGAAGAAAAGGGAGAGAGGCAGAAGGCAGAGAGGGAAAGAGACATCAGTGTATGGCTGCCTTTCACCTGCCTCCAGCTAAGGACCTGGCTGGAGACCTGGCTTGCAACCTGGTTATGTGCCCTGGCTGGGGAATCGGACCAGCAACTTTTGGGTTTGCTGGCTCATGCTTTTCTTGAGAGTACAAAAAAAAAAAAAAAAAAAAAAAAAAAGTGTATATAAGACAATACAAGGGGGAGGGGCAGTTGCTGGGCTGTCTTCATCATTTTGACAGTGTTTCATAGCTTGACATATAGATTCATAGCTATATCTATATATACACATATATGTTGATACTGATCAAATTGTACCATTTAAATAGGTGCAGATTATACCTTAATAAAGCTGTTAAAATAACCATAAATTATATCCTTTGCAACAATTTATAGATTTGATGAAAAATCTTCGATGATCACTTAAAAATGAGTGAAGAGAAGAGAAAAATGTTTGACAACAGCAGTCTCAGCCCTTCCACACCCCCGACCTGCTTCACCTCCGCAGCCTCTCCTCAAAGAAAACTCTGGATCAGCGGCTTCTTCTAACTAACATGGTTCAACATCTTTTGTTGAGCAGGTTGGACCAATCAGTATAATGCCAGGGTCTATAAATAGACTTCCCACAACAAATGATAGTTTTACAATAAACATCAATTTCCTTGATTTATCGTAGCTCAACTCATGACTTCCACTTTTGCCCCCTTTTCTATTACAATGATCATGTATCTTCTTCCACCTGGCAACAGCTAAAGACTGAGTAAATGGATTAGCAACACTAATATATATTGTGTGACTTCATTTATAGAAAATAATTGAAAATGCAAATAATGTGGTGATGAAAAGCTGATCAGTTGTTGCCTAGGGACATTGGGAGGATGGGATGGGGTAGGAAAAGGGGATTAAAAAGCAGCACAGTAAACTTTTGGGAGTCATGGATATGTTTACTATTTTAATTGTGAAGTTCTCAGAGATGATACATATGTCAAAACTAATTAACATATACATCTAAAATACATGCATTTTACTGTATGTCAACTATACCTCAATAAAATGGTTAAAAGTGCAAAACTGACCTTTGAGAAGGATTTAAAAATATACATAGTTCACTATCTCTGATATGTAATTCTTTCCCACAGACAAAACATATACAAGTGTAAATTAAATAAAAGCAGAAGACAATCTGTAATTAATTAACTGCTAAAATGAATGACACTTTACCAATACAAACTGTTTTAACTGGGGAAAATTGAGCATCCAGTATGAGCTAAGAGTGGTTAAGTAAAGCCAGTTGAAAGAATTGGTATTGAATGCAGCCTTGAAAAGTGAATGAGACTTATACAAACAATATAAAAGGCAAAACAAAAGTTTGAGTAGGATGGTAAAAAAGAAGAATTGAGTAGTTTATGGACAATGAATAGACCTGATTGTTTGGATCATAGTATTCTGGTGACAGGTATGTATTAAGAATGAATGTTCTATTGGCTCCCTTGGGCTCAGGTAGGTGATAGTAGAGAGCCCAGAAGGTAAGTTAAATAATCAGTTTTTATCCTAAATGCTAGGGCTAATCCATGTAGATTGATAAAAGGTGTTTTCAGGAGTCAAACCCTCTTTGTTTCTAATTAGGCTACCGATGTCAATTTTCTTTACCTCAAAATCTCTCTCTCCAGTTCCTTTATTCCTATTTGGAAAAAAAAAAAGTCTTTTCTCTTTGAAGCCTAATTTCTACATTTTATCTTTCTAATCCTTTTCTCTTCCACAATCAGAGGGATCTTGCTTCATAAAATAGACTATTTCACATAGATAATAATTTACTCTCTGTTTTATGGAACCTTTGCTTTGGCAGAAAAAACAAAATCATATTTTTGACTCTGTTGTGCCTCAAGATGACTTATTCATACATGAAGACTCCCCTTCATACAGCAACTGAACACCAACCTAGTTCTGGACTTCATTCTTTCCTAAACCATTGAACTCATTTACAGCATCATTTACTGCATCATGCCAATCTAACAATACACTATTGCCAAACCTTTGAAAAGAGGTTTCTTTAATATGATTTTCTTCCTCACAAGTCTTCAGAAGCTTACCGCTGCCTTTTAAAATAGATGTAAGATGAAAAAAAAATGAATCCTCAATGGCATCAGAGTTCTACTGAATGATTTCTAGACTGTGAAAAAAAGGTCAATCCCTTATTTGTATAAGTCATTGATAGATTTTTTTTTAAGCAGAGTATCTTCTTAACTGACATACGAAGCAATGAACACTGGTTTCATACCTCACAGCTCATATTTTGTGAATTAAAAACTCTTCTAAATAAGTAAAACAGTGGTTCTTAACACATTTCTATTGTCTTTTTCCTAATATTTTAAAGATATAGTCAAACTGCACAATGTAGTACTAATTCCTCAATGATACTTGTTTTCCTAGCCCCATATTCACGGCGAGCCCTTAGCCTGCAATAATCTCTTGTAATTTGTTAGAATCATACTCATTCTTCAAGTACTTGCATTCAAGTGATTTCCTGAAGGAGGCAAGCCTTTTTGAGCCCCGAACAAGTTACACTTTCTGACAGCTCTTTCACTCTCATAGTACTTTGCCATTCACTTTTAAATTTTATTTTATTCTGCATTTGATAATAGAATGTGGACTTTGGAGTGAGGCAGACCTTCAAAATTACTCCTTACTAGTTCCAGACTTTGGGCAAGTTTCTTAATCTCTCCAGACTTCATTACTCCATTTGTAAAATGTGAATACTAAAACCTACATATAAAGAGTGTTGTGTGGATTAAATTAGCAGAAGTGCCTGGCAAAGCAGAGGTGGTATGCTACTAAGATAGTTTGGAACATGTTTATCCATATAAAGTACTGTAAGCTTCTTGAGGACAAGCACCATTTTTTATGCATTTTGGTATCACCTATTTGAACATTGTACAATGTAATATATTTACTTTTTTTAATTATATTTTTTTATTTATTATTTTTAGAGAGAGGGGAAGGGAGAGAGGTAGAGAGGGAAAGAAACATCAAGGTATGGTTGCCTTTCACCTGCCTCCAGCTGCAGACCTGGCTTGCAACCTGGTTATGTGCCCTGGCTAGGGAATTGAACCAGCAACCTTTGGGTTTGCAGGCCAGCACCTTATCCACTGTGCCACCAGCCAGGGCTATATTTACTTTTTAAAAAGATTTTACAAGCATGTTAGTATACATGTTATTACAAGATATTTAAAGGTTCTTTTCAAAATGTTACATTCAAGTTTGTAAAAAATTGTGAAAATGAGTTAATTTCAAGTAATATTCAATGGTTTAAAGGAATAATTGGAAGATAAACTATTAACTGCAACATACAAGACCATTCCAACACAATATTTGGGTTTTGTGCTCAATGTGTCAATAATATTGTACATTTACACTTAAAATTTTTTATTATTCATGATACTTTAAAAACAACTTGTAGTAATTATTATACATGAAGAAATTGATAAATTGATCTGTTTTATGTGTTTAGTACAATGAATTTTGACAAATGTTTATACCTGTTTAACACCACAATCAATGAATAGAACCTTTACATTTCTCCAAAAAGATTTCTGTGTCTATTCCCAGTCTGTTCTATCCACACACAGCTCCCTTGCCCCAGGCATCAATTTTTTTTTTTTTTTGTCATTATAGATTTTCCTTTTTTAGAGTTTTGTACTAATGGAATCATACACTATGTATAATCTTTTGTGTCTGTCTTTTCTTTTTTGCTCAGTTAAAGTATATAAGGTTCATTCCTATTGGGTGTACAGTAATGTCCCTTTTCATTGCTGAGTAATATTCCATTGTATGAGTATACTACAATTTATTTTATCCATTCACACGTTGGATTATTTTCAGTTTGGAGTTACTATGAATAAAGCTGCTATATACATTTGTGTCCAAATTTTTGTGTGGATCTGTTTTCCTTCTCTTGAATAAATACCTAGGAATGAAATTGCTGGGTGATATGGTGCTGATATTTTTTAAAAAATAGCCAAATTGTTTTTCAAAGTTGTGTCTCTTTAGGCACATGTGAGAATGCCAATTACTCTACATCCATGCCAGCATTTATAAATATTAGACGTAAAAAATATATATATATATTAGGTGTAGACTTTGCCAGTGTGGTTCAGCTGGTTGGAGCATCATCCCATACAATAAAAGACTGGGGGTTTAATTCCTGTTTGGGGGACATATTTAGGTTGCAGGATTGATATACTGGATGGGTGTATATGAGAGGCAACTAACCAATGGTTCTCTCTCACATCAATGTTTCTCTCACTCTTTCTTTCTCTCTTTAAAAATCAATAAACAGGACCCAAGATGGTGGAGGAGGAAGTGGAAGCTACACTAACCTTCTCCTAGGACCAAACTGAAATTACAATTAAATTAGAGAATAATCATTCTGAATAACCAACTAAATACTAGCTGGAAAGAAGTCTTATAACTATGGACAGGCAGAATAAGCCATATCAGCACAATAAGACTGGTAGGAAGTGCAGAGGAATTGTGAGAGGGCTGGCCACATGTAGCAGCTGAAGTTCCAGGGGGAAATTTCAGCAACCAGGGGATCACCCTAAGAAGTGTGGGGTCTAAACTTCAAGCTGGGCTCCCCAGCTTATAGCACCAGAGTTGTGAAAAGAACCAAATGACATATGGCTGTGAAAAGCAGTGGGGTTTCTTGTTGGGGACCCCCAGGCATGGCGGCAGGATGTGGAGCACTGGGCAGATCAGGCCTGTAAGACCTGGCCAGGAAACTGGAAAAGCTAGGTGCATACAGGCCCCCATGCTGTTTTTTTTTTTGTTTTTTTTTTTTTCTCTGGGTCTGTTTGTTTATTTGGGGCAAAGGAGGGAGGGGGCGGGGTGCGCCGGCGGAGGAGGGGTTGGAGCGCATTTCCGCGAGTCTCCTTTAAGGGAAGCCCGGCCCTACCTTTCCCACCGTCCCCTCCCCGCACCGTACCTGCATTTTAAAAGTGCCCTGTAGCCCTGGGATTGGCCCAGGCCGCGTCCTCCGGCGCAGAAACTTGAACCGCCAGGGGGAGGAGGGCGTGTTAGAAGCCCAGCGGGTGGACTGTACCATCTCGCGGCGTCCCCCGCGTGCACCCCGCCCCGCCCACACCCCCGGGAAGACCCAATCGGACGGGCGCGGGGGAGGGACCGCAGCTCCCGTGCGCCTCTGTCAGGGCGCCAGGCTGGCGAAAGCGCATGCTTTCTGTTCCATGCTGTAACTGGGGAACCCAAGTTGGAAGCTGGCAATGGGAATTTTCTCATAGTCTTTGAAGCTAGAAAACTTCCAACTTGCTTAATGTAACAGCAGCAGATATTAAACTTTAACCCGCATGCAACCTTACCCTCCCTATTTTTATGAGTCACTTGGAGTCCTTGTCAACAACTTGTCCAGTAGACCATACCCTGGGGTAAGACCGCCATGTTCCTTCTATTGTGGTTCAACCATAATAACTCTTATTCTATAAAGCATTCTCCTTTCATGATGGTTTATGACTCCCTACCTTGGTTACCCAATAAAGGTTTTTGGAGAAAGGAGCTTGAGGCCTGTTGTCTATCAGACACTGGTTGGCCCTCTCTCTCCTAGCACAAGCTGCCTGGGAAGTATTCACTTCATCCACAACACCAAGGGATCTCTGTGGGTTGAAGGTTCCTCATCAGTTTCTATATGTCAGAGAGAGAGAGATGGCTGGAGAAATAAACAGCCTCTTAAAGGGCCAATGCACAAAATTTCATTTGCGGTCCCTTAAGTTAACCCTGGGCTCCAGCAGAGGGAGGGCGGAGTGGAGTAGAGATGTTTAAGGAGAGTGTGGGGATGGTGGCTCAGGGGAGAGAACTGAAGAAACAGCCACCAGGATGCCTGTGCTGTGTCATTCCTCGTATTGCCATCTTTTTCAGAAAGATCACTCCCCACCAAGTGGCAACAGCCTGAGGAGAAGCAATATCCTCACCCATAGGAATTACTCTGCCCCCACCCTATGAGTCTTAAGCCCTGTTGCTGAGGAGTATGGCTGGAAGACTTTCACTCTTTAAGCCTAACAGAAAGCCTATAGGCAGAGACAGATCTTTTATCCCCTGGGTAAATGCTGGTAAAAGCCAGCCTTGGTGCACAGCTTGGGTGTCTCTTCACAAACTCAGGAGAAGGAGCCAGAAGTTGTAGATTACTGATGGCTCAAATAGGCTGCCCAGGGCCAGTCACAGGCAGGGTTTGACTTAGGCCTCCTTTGTAAATCTACCTAATACATAGAAACAAATACAAAGAGACAGCTAAAATGGGAAGATAAAGAAACAGGTCCCAAATGAAAGAACAGCAGAATTCTCCAGAAGAAGAACTAGATGAAATGGAGGCAAACAATTTAACTGATAGAAAGTTTAGAGTAATGATTATAAGGATATTTAACAGCATGAAAAAGACACAGAACCCATAAAAAAGGACTGGTCAGAAATAAAGAAAGCAATATCTGAAATAAATAATATACTGGCAGGGATAAAAGTAGATTAGATGGAGCAGAGGATTGAATCAATGATTTGGAAGATAAAGTTTTTTAAAAAATCACCCAACCAGAGCAGCAAAAAAGAAAAAAAAAATTAAAAATGAGGAGAGCTTAAGAAACATTTTGGACAACATGAAGTGCAAGAACATCCTCATCATAGAAATACCAGAAAGAGAACAGGTTTAGCAAGGGATAGAGAAACTATTTGAAGAAGTAATGATTGAAAAGTTCCCTAATCTGGTGAAGGAAAAAGACACACAAGTCCAGAAAGCTCAGAGAATCCCAAACCAGTTGTTCTCAATGAGGACTGCACCAAGACACATCATAATCAAAATGACAAGGCTTAATGACAAGGCCTAAAGACAAGGAAAGAACCCTAAAAGCCACAATAGAAAGGCAGGTAGTTATATACAAGGGAGCACCAATCAGACTGTCAACTGATTTCTCAACACAAACATTTCATGCCAGAGCAGAGTGGTATGAAATATTTAAGGTGATGAAAAGCAAGGACCTACAACAAAGGTTACTTTAACCAGCAAGGCTATCACTTTAAATTGGAGAAATAAGGAGCTTCCCAGATGAGAAAAAAACTCAAGGAGTTTGTTAACACCAAACCAATGCTGTAACAAATGTTTAAAGGCTAGGTGAAGGAGAAGGCAAAGGAAAGGAAAAGGAAGGAGAAGGAGAAGAAAAGGAAGAAGGAGGAAGAAAAAGAGGAAGAGTAGGGGAGAAGAAGACAATGACGGAGGAAAACTGTCTGACAATAAAATGGCACTAAATATGTATCTGTCAGTAATCATCTTAAATGTTAATAACTTAAATGCTCCAACCAAAAGACATAGGGTAACTGAATGGGTAAGAACATCCATTAGGTGGGTCCAAGAGACTCACCTAAGATTGAAAGATAAACACAAACTAGAAGTAAAGGGATGGACAAAGGTACTTCATGCAAATGGAAAGGGGAAAAAGTCTGGGGTAGCAATACTCATATCTGAAAAAATAGATTTCAAAATCAAGACTATAGGACCTGGCTGGTGGCTCAGTGGATAGGCGCCAGCCTGCAAACCCAAACGTCACTGGTTTGATTCCCCAGTCAGGGCACATAAATAGGTTGGAAGCCAGGTCTCCAGCCAGGTCCATAGCTGGAAGTAGGTGAAAGGCAACCATACTTTGATGTTTCTCTCCCTCTCTGCCTCCCTCCCTTCCCCTCTCTCTAAAAATAATAAATAAAATATTTAATAAATAAATAAATAAAATTAAGGCTATAGTAAGAGACAAAGAAGGACACTACATAATAATAAAGAGAACACTCCAACAAGAGGATATAACACTAATAAACATTTACACATTCAACATAGGAGCACCTAAACATGTAAAGCAAACTTTGATGCACATAAAGAGAAAGATACACAGAATTACAGTCATAGTCTGGGGTTTTCACACCTATTTGACTTCAATGGATAGATCTTCCAGGCAGAAAATCTACCAGAAGACAGAGGCCTTAAGTGACACACTAGTTCAAATGGATTTCACTGATATCCTCAGAGCATTTCATGCAAAAGCTGCAGGATATACAAACTTTTCAAGTGCACATGGAATATTCACCATGGTAGACCACATGCTAGGTCACAAAACCAGTCTCAACAAATGTAAGAAGACTGAAATCATATCAAGTGTCTTATCTGACTACAATATTATGAAACTAGAAATCAATTACAAGAACACCGAAAAACACACAAAGGCATAGAAGTTAAATAACGTATTATTAAACAATGAATGGGTCAATGAGAGATCAAGGAAGAAATCAAAAGATATCTTGAAACAAATGAAAATGAGACCATAACACTCCAAAATCTGTGGAAAAGATTTTGGGAAAGCAATCCTAAGAAAAAAATTCACAGTATTACAGGCCTATCTCAAAGAACAAGAAAAAGCTCAACTTAACTTTACACTTAAAGGAACTTGAGAAAAAACAACAAACAGAGCCCAAAGTAAGTAGAAGAAAGGAAATAAAAATGTTAAGAGGAGAAATAAATTAAATAGTGTAAAAAAATGATACAAAAGATCAATGAATCCAAGAACTGGTTCTTTGACAAGATAAACAGGATAAGACAAACCTTTAATCAGGCTTAGCAAGAAAAAAAGACAGAGGACCCAAATAAATAAAATCAGAAGTGAAAGAGTAGAAATAACAACTGACACTAAAAAAATACAAAGGAGTGTCAGAAAATATTATGAACAACTAATATGCCAACACACTGGACAACCTAGGCAAAATGGGTAAACTCCTAGAAATATACCATCTTCCAAAAACAAATCAGGAAGAATTAGAGATTCTGAATAAACAGATTACACCTAGTGAAATTGAAACAGTAATAAAAAAAAACAAACCTCCCAAGAAACAAAAGCCCTAGACTGGATGGCTTCACAGGTAAATTTTACCAAACATTCCAAGAAGTTACACCACTCCTCAAACTATTTCAAAAAACTGATTCAAGAGAAGGGAAGGCTCCCAAGCTCATTTTATAAGGCCAACATTATCCTAGTTATCAAAAACAATTTGAAAACCAGATAAAGACACTACAAAAGAGAAAATTCTAAGCCAATGTCCCTCATGAACATAGATGCTAAAATACTCAACAAAATATGAACAAAACAAACACAGAAATGCATAAAAAGACCATAAACCATAATCAAGTGGGATTTATCTGGAAACGTAAGGTTGGTACAACACTTGCAAATCAATAAATGTGATTTACCATGTAAACAAAATGAAGGATGAAAAAACACAAGGTCATAACAATGACTGCAGAAAAAGCACTTGATAAAATCCAGGGCCCATTTTGATAAAGACTTTCAGCAAAGTGGGAATAGAAGGAACATACCAAACCATAATAAAGGCTATATATGGGGAACCATTTGCCAGCAGTCACCTCAATGGGCAAAAACTACAAGCATTGTCCTAAGATGAGGAACAAGACAGTGCTGCCCACTTCACCTCTCTTATTCAACATAGAGATGGAAGTCCTAGCCACAGCAATCAGACAAGAAGAAATAAAAGGCATCCAAACTGGAAAGGAGGAAGTAAAACTCCTTATTTGTAAGCAACATGATACTGTACATAGAGAACCCCAAAGATTCCACCTTGAGACTACTAGGGCTGATAAATGAATTCAGCAAAGTAGCAGGATACAAAATTAATATCCAGAAGTCCATTGCATTTTTATATGTTAATAATGAACTAACAGGAAGGGAAATTAAAAAACCAATCCCATTCAAAATTACTTCAAAAAGAATAAAATACTTAGGAATAAATCTAATCAAGGATGTAAAAAACCTGTACTCAGAAAATAAAACACTGAACAAAGAAATTGAAGAAGATACAAATAAGTGGAAGCATATACCATATTCATGGATAGGAAGAATAAACGTCATTAAAATATCCATACTACTCAAAGCAATCTACATTCAATGCAATTCCTACCAAGATTCCAATGACATATTTCACAGAACTAAAACAAATATTTCAAAGCTTTATATGGAACCTCAACAGGCCCCACATAGCAACAGCAATCCTGAGAAAAAAAGAACAAAGTTGGAGAAATCACATTACCTAATATCAAACTATATACCAAGGCCATAATAATAAAAACAGCATGGTACAGGCATCAAAAACAGATACGTAGATCAATATAACAGAATAGAGAGCCCAGAAATAAACCCACACCTCTATGGTCTATTAATACTCAACAGAGAAAATAAGCACATACAATAGGCTAAAGATAGTTTATTTAATAAACAGTGTTGTCAAAATTAGGCAGACACATGCAGGAAAATGAAACTAGATTGCCTTTTTACACCACACATAAGAATAAACTCAAAATAGATTAATCGCATAAATATTAGACCTGAAACCATAAACAGTGGAAGAAAACATAGGCAGCAAAATCTTGGACGTAGCTTGTAGCAATATTTTATAAGATATATTTCCCCAGGCAAGGGAAACAAAAGACAAAATAAACAAATGGGACTACATCAAACTAAAAACTTTGTGCACAGAAAAGGAAAACATTAACAAAATAAAAAGACAGACCACACAAAGGGAGGACACATTTACTGATACATCTGATAAGGAAGGGGTTGATATCCAAAATTTATAAAGAACTTACAAAACACAAAAAAACCCAAAAACAAACAAACAAATGACAAAAAAAAGAACCCAATTAAAAAATGAGCAAAGAACCTGACCTGAATAGACACTTGTCTAAAGAGGACATATAGATGGCCAATAGACATATAACAAGGTGTTTAATTTCACTAGTCATCGGAGAAATGCAAATTAAAACTACAATGAGATACCACCTCACACCTGTTAGAATGGTTATCATCAATAAACCAACAAACAAGTGCTTGAGAGGATATGGAGAAAAGGGAACCTTTTTGCACTCTTGGTGAGAATATACTGCAGACTGGTGCAACCACTGTGGAAAGCAGTATGGAGGTACCTCAAAAATAAAAAATGGATCTGCCTTTTGACCCAGCAACCCCACTTCTGGAAATATATCCAAAGGAACCCAAAACACTAATTTGAAAGATCATGTACACCTGTACGTTCATTGCAGCGTTATTTACCATCACAAAGATATGGAAGCAGCCCAAGTATCCATCAGTTGATGAGCCATTTACATAATGAGACATTTACACAATGGAATCTTACTTCACCATATAAAAGAAGAATGTTTTACTCTTTGCCATAGTATGTATGGACTTAAAGAACATTATGCTAAATGAAATAAGCCAGTTAGAGAAAGAAAAATACCATATGATTTTATTCATACGTGGAATCTAATGAACAAACTGAACTAACAAGGAAAACACTAACAGACCATAGATAGAGAACAGGATGACAGGTGGTGGGGAAGATTAGGGAGTGGAGAGATTAAGCAAAAAGGGAAAAGGGCTCATTGGACATGGACAACAGTGTGGTGATTGCAGGGGTGATGAGAGTATCCAGAGACTAAATGATAAGAGAAAAATACAATAAAATAATTAAAAAACCAGTAAACATTATAATTTTTAAAGTTAATAAATAAAAACATTTGAAGTAGTGATAGCTCATTGTGCATTTAATTTGCATTTCTTTAATGATGGGTAAGACTGAGATCTTTACATGTACTATCATTACTTCTATATCTTCTTTCTGAAGTGTCCATTCAAATCTTTTGCTCATTTAAAATATTGGATTGTTGTGTTATTGAGTTGTAAGAATTTTTTATATATACAGATTTCTGGATATAAGTTCCTTGTCAGATACATTGTGAATATTTTCACTTTTTAAATGGCATCTTTGGGATAACAGAAATTTTACATTTTGATGAAGTATCTGTCTTTTCTTTTTTGATTAATGCCTTTTTTGTCATTGTATCTAAAAAACCTTGGCCTTCCTGAAGGTCACAAAGATTCTGTTTGTTTTTTCCAGAATTGTATTGTTTTAGCTTTTATGATAAGGTATATGATCCATATCAAATTAATATTTGCATATGGGGTTAGGTAAGGATCAAGCTTCATTTTTCTTCCCCATATGGATATCCAGGTGTTTCAATACCATTTGTTAAAAACACTTACCTTCACATCTGTTGAAAGTCAGCTGACACTGAGCTGTATTCTATTTAACCATTGATGTATATGTTTATCTTTATGCCTACCTACCGTACTGTCCTATAAACTGTGGTTTTATACTAAGGTTTGCGAGCAGGTATGTGTGTGCTGCAATTTTGTTTTTTCTATGTATTTCTTTGTAAATTTGAGACAGCTTGCTGAATTAAAATATTTTTCTTCTGGGATTTGGGGATAACTGACAATTTTAACAATCCGGAGTCTTCTAATTATGAACATGGAGTAGATATTTATTTAGGTTTTTAATTTCTCTGTGGCAGTGATTTATAGGGTTTAGTGTACAGGAATGTACATATTTTGTTAACTTTATCCCTATGCATTTCATGTTTTAGGATGCTGAGCATTATATGGTTTTATTTCCCATTTCAATTTGCAGTTTTTCTTTTCCAGTATGTAGAAAATGATTTTTGCTTCATTGACCTTGTATCCTGCAACCAGTTCCAGTAACTTTTTTTGTAGATTCCTTAAGATTTTTCTAATTACACAATAGTGCCATTTGTAAATAGTTTGACTTCTTCCTTTCGAAATTAAAGGCCTTTTAAAAATAGTTGTTTGGCCCTGGCTGGTGGCTCAGTGCAAAGGCCCAGGCCTGAGAACCCAAAGGTCGCTGGGTCCATTCCCAGCCAGGGCACATAACCAGGTTGCAAGCCAGGTCTCCAGCCAGGTCTGTAGCTGGAGGCAGGTGAAAGGCAACCATACATGGATGTCTCTCTCCCTCTCTCCCTCTCCTTCTCTCTATACATAATAAATTAAAACTGTTAAAAAAAAAAAAAACTCTTCCCATTGAGGAAACTGAGGCATATGGAGATATAGTTGCCCTCATTCACGCAGCTAATAAAACTGGTGGAGCTTGAAATTTGCAGTTTGAATTTCAGTACTCTGACTCCAGAGCCTGCCTTCTTATCTGGGTTATGTAAGGAGAAAGAGGCAAGAGCTATTAGGATGCCCCATAGGCCAGTAAAAGTCAAACGGGGTGAAGTGGACACTTCTTTCCCTAAAACCTTGAGAATGAGTCTGTGGCGGGAAGATCCCAGAAACAACCTTAGGAAAAGCTGTGTAGGGCAGAGCCACTCGTAACTCAGGTGAGTTCTGTCCGTCCCGACGGAATGCGCTAGCAAGGCGCAGGTCGCCAGGGCACCCGACGTTTGGGGCATCTTCCTGAGACGAGGCTTCCTCAGCCAGCCAGCGAGGTGAACACACTTCGCGTGGGCGTTTCAAAACCGCACCCAGGGACTCGCGGGACCCGCGGCTCCCGCACTCGGGGCCGGCAGCCGGGTCCCGCCTGGCGCGCGCTCGCGGGCCGGGGGCGGGGCGCGCGGGGCGGCGGCCGGGGGCGCCCGCTCCTCCCCCAGCGAGCCGCCGGGCTGGCGGGGCC
Organism: Noctilio leporinus; assembly: GCA_004026585.1. Classification (NCBI taxonomy): domain Eukaryota; kingdom Metazoa; phylum Chordata; class Mammalia; order Chiroptera; family Noctilionidae; genus Noctilio; species Noctilio leporinus. The sequence continues at coordinate 74,694 of PVIW01002785.1, read as the reverse complement.
GAGCCCCCTGTGCGCCGCGGCACATGGGGCGCCTGACTGAGGCGGCGGCTGCGGACCGCTGCGCTTCGGCTGCTCGCTCTGCCGGGCCCCCGCCCACTCCCCTTCCCCTCCCGGCCACCCACCCCGGCTGCACGGCCACCATGGCGTCCAGCGAGGAGGACGGCACCAACGGCGGCGCCTCGGAGGCCGGCGAGGACAGGGAGGCCCCCAGCAAGAGAAGGCGCCTGAGCTGGGCGGCCACCGCCTGGCTCACCTTCTACAACATTGCCATGACCGCGGGGTACGTGTGCCCCAAGGGTCAGGCCCTCCCCGCGCTGCTGTTCCCCGAGACTCGGCGCTCGGGGCGGGGCTGGGGAGCAGGGGTCTCACGGCGGGGGGGGGGTGCAGGGTGGTGGGTGGTCGCCGCGCCCAGGACGGGGCCGCGGCTGTGGGGGAGGGGCGCGGGCGGCGCAGCCGTTGCGGGCGAGCTGAATGGAGTGGGGCGGGGATCGGGCCCAGCTCACCCGGCATTGCCTAATACGGTGCCCGGCGTGGTGCGGCGGCTCGGGGCGCGGGCCGGAGGTTAAGTATAGACTCGGGCAGGAATGCGGGGCCGACCGGCGGGGGAGGCCGCTTCGGCCCGACAGTCCTGGGCGCCGCCGCTGCTCCTGCAGTTGAAGAAGAGCCTGGGTCCAGCCACCCTGGAGGTGTCCCTCGAGTGGTCCAAACCTGTTTTCCCGGCCGCCGGCCCCTAGCGAGCGTTTCCCCGAGTTGCAGATTGCTGGGCAGAGTTTTCTTAACTGTTAATGCCACCGCGATTTTGAAAGCAGTAGTACTCCTTAGAGCGTCTTACTTGGGACGATTAAAAAAAAAAAACAAAAGAAAAGAAAAAACTTATTGGAGCGTGTCACTCGTGTCCGGTATCTTTATGGCCTCTTGCTCCATTACTGATACTCTATACTTTTACTTCTGGCTTTAAGTTTGAGTTACACGTTAAGGTTATATAATGACGGTCGCTCTTCAAAGAGCTGTCAAAGTGACTTCTGTGTAGCAGACTGCTTTTCAAGAGCCGTTAAGAACATACTCTTCCGTTTCTAAATTACATTACCTTTAAAAAGAAGTTATTTTCGATATGCCCTGAATATGACTAACCTATATAAATAGAGGGAACGTTTAAGAAGCTTTTATAGAAAGTTTAGGAAAATGGGATTGGCAAAGATTTAATAAATGAGTCGACAAAGTACCGAGCTTAGTGTACAATCCTGAATACCAAACATGGTTCATAAGAAATATAATATTGAGGATTACTGTGTGTCTGGCACTGTGTTGATACCATCTCATTTTTTAGTCCTCTACAATCCTGTGAGGGTTACACGATGTTATATTTGATAGATTAGGACACTGAGGCACAAAGGATTAAGGAATTTGCTCAAGATCACACCATCAGCGATTGTCAGAATTAGTCTTCAGCCCAGTCTGACTCCAGAGCTATGTTTCTTCTTAGCCTTTGTTCTTTACTACGTTTTATGATCTTGAAAGCAGGAAACTAATATATTCAAAGCAGCTGGAGAACAATTGAGCACCCGCTAGTACCTTTAGATATAGTGAGGGCTGAAAGAATTCTCTCTCCCTGTTACAGTCTTGTCCAGCTAATAAACATTTTTGGAACAACTGCCATTTAGTAACTGGTCTGCTGTACCTTCTCCTTTAAGTCCAGCATTTTTTAGAAGGCTAAGTTACCTTCTAAAATGTGAAAGTCAGTGCATAACTCCAGTTTAAAATCTTCTTTGGCTCACCATTACCTCCATCAAAATTGGGGTTTAGGCTGTCACTGAAGGCCCTTTGCAGTTGCATCCAGATCCCCCTTTCCAGTTTTGCTGCATGTTGAAACGCCCCCTAATGCATGATACCCTCAAAGCACAATGCATTTTAATTTTCATGGCTTTCTTTCATCGTGCCTCAGACTGTTCACTCTTTGTACACTCCATGTATTTTTCATGACTTCTAACCAAGCTACCCTCAGAAGTTTTCTAGGTCTCTTACTAAACCTGGTACGGAATGAAATGCTCTCTCTCCTTTGTGTTCCCATACTGCATTGTTCTCCTTCTGCATGCCCAGCATATCACTGCTTGTCTGAAACTTGTCTGTCTCCCTGCAGAGTGAGAAAGTCTCTTGTCACTTGCATCTTTGTTTAAAGGCAAGGATAACTAAAATTGAACAATTTAGGTAACTAGTTCTTTGGAGGTTTTCTAGGGGCATTGAGATTTGAGGAAAGAATAGGATTTGCACATGTAGAGGGTAGACATTTCAAGTGAGATAAATTCTGGAAATATGCATGAGATATAAGAAAGCTTGGTATGTTCTCTTGATTTAATTAGAAGGTTGGCAAATAGTGGACTATAAGGTTAGAGAAATTGTGTTGGAAATGTGATACCTATGTCGACACTTTAACGGGGTGGGTAGTGGGAAGTTAGCTAAGGGTCTTAATACTTTAGAAAAGAATAAAATAATATTTAAGAAATAAAAGTTTTACATAAACATAAAAGAAAACTTTACTAATTCTGTAAGCTTAGCATGACCTTTCATTTTTCCTTATTTATTTATTTTTGTATGGTGTCTAACCTCCTTCAGGTTTTTTTCCAGCCTCCGTTCCCTGGGAGGCCTTCTCTGGCTTTCTTCAAGCAGTAGCCCCACCCAAACACTTCTTACTGCACTGCCTGCTTTTTTACATCCTGCTTATTGCTATGTAATTGTACTGTACAATGTATTTTACTAATTTGTCTTGCTGCTAATTGTCAGTCATCCCCTAGTAGAGTGTAAGCTCCTTGAAACACTCAGTAAATATTTATTGTGAACAAATACATATTATAGAGCATTGTAGTTATAGTATCCGCTCTATTGTATATCCTGACTTTACTTACTATTCTGTCAAATATTTCTGTACAATTTTTATAAATGCACTTTCATGCTTAACATAAGAGCGTATAGAGTTAATGTACAATAACAGATTAAATCATGCACTAATGACACTTTTTGTTTTTATGTTGAATTAGTTGCTCAAGATGAATTCCCAGACATAGAATTACACATTAAAATGATTTTTATGGTACTTTTTTAAAAAATTGATTTTAGAGGGAAGAAGGGAACAAGAGAGACAGAGAGAGAAAGAAAGAAAAACATTCATCTGTTGTTCCACCTATTTATGCATTCATTGGTTGATTCCTACATGTACCCCGGCCAAGTATTAGCCTGCAACCTTGGCATATTGGGACAGTGGTCTAACCAACTGAACTACCTGGCTACGGCTTTTATTTTTCCCTCATTTTTCAACAAAAACTACTGAGGCTGATAAGTGCATTGTCCTAGGTTTAAGTAAGTGACATGAGATAAATATTTTAGGACCTGTTCTTGAAAAAGTGTAACCTGGAACATTTATAGATGGCAATAAGAGACAAATGAAGTAAGTCTCTAGAGAGGTGTCAGGTCAGACAGATAGGGAGAATCAGAGAAAGCTTTGTGGGGAGAACACAGCATTTCAACAGAGCTTTGAAGGATGAGTAGGATTTAATAGGCATGAGAGGGACACAGCATGAGTTAGGGTACAGAGACGGACTTTACTGGGCATGCTGATGAGGCCGCAACAAATGGGCTGAAGTATAGGGAAGGAAATGGGGTTGGATGGGTAGCTTGGGCCACAGCAAATGCTTTAAATGTCTTGCTAACGTGTTTGGATTTAATTTGTAAACAATACTGGAAGGTGTTGATTAAAGGTTATGTTTCACTCCTTTTTTAGCTGGGTTACCTCAGATAAGTTACTTAACCTCGGTGACCCTGAGTTTTCTCATCTGTAAAATTGGAACAACACGGCTTTACTAGGTTATTACAAGGAATAAATAGGTCATGTGTATAAAATGTTTGGCAGGGGGCCTGACACACAGTGGATCTTTAAAAATGATAATTCATATTCATAGTGGTTAATTTAAAATACACTTTTTGCAGAAGGAGCAACTATTTAAGATAGTTTGCAGTATAACATAGTGAGTTATTAGAGCACCAAACCTAAGGTTCAGGCATACAAAGTGGGGCAGAAGTAGATTTCTCATTGAAAGTAGTTTTTGTATTGAAAGTAACTCAATCGTTACTAAATAATAATACAAGAATTAGTTCTAACCCTAGCCAGCTAGCTCATTTGTTTAGAATGCTGTCCCAATATGCCAGAATTGTGGATTTGATCCCTAGTGAGGGTGTATTGATTAATGAAATCAATAAGGCAATGTTTTTCGCTCTCTCGATTCTTCTCCCTTTCTCAAATCAATAAAAAAGAGAATAAACTCTGTTTTGCATACTTATAACTATAAACTTACTTTTGCCCCACCCTGTATATGTTTCCCAAAATGTTAAGTATATATATTTTATTCCTGGGGAGGACATATCCATGCATAAATCTGCCAAAACTTGTTTATCCATTCATCTGTTGATGGACATTTGGGTTCTTTCTTTCTTTTTTAAATTTTATTTATTATTTTCAGAGAGAGATGAAGGGAGAGGCAGAGAGGGAGAGAAACATCAATGTATGGTTGCCTTTCACCTGCCTCCAGCCATAGACCTGGCTGGAGACCTGACCTGGCTTGCAACCTGGTTATGTGCTCTGGCTGGGAATCGAACCAGTGACCTTTGGGTTTGCAGTCTGGCACCTTATCCACTGTGCTATGGGTTCTTTATTGTTTTGGGTTATGACAAATAAAGCTATGGACATTCATGTACAGATTTTTATATGGACACATCCTTTCATTTTCATTTTCATTTGATAAATAACTATCACAAAAGTGTCTGGGTCATATGGTAGTCACATTCTTGATTTTTTGAGAAATTGCCAAAATTTCCAAAGTATTTTCCAATACTACAGTTAGTAAATTAGAGTTCTAGTTGCTGCATAGCCACACATTCTAATGAGTATGTTATCTCATCGTAATTTTATTTCTTTAATTTTTATTTTTTAGAATATTTATGTTAAAAAAAACCCTCTATTTTTAGGGAGAGGGGAAGGGGGGGAGAAAGAGAGGGAGACAAACATTGATGTGCAAGAGAATTATAAATTGACTGCCCCTTGCAGGTTACCAGGGACCCGGCCCACAACCCAGGCATGTGCCTTGACTGGGAATTGAACTGGTGACCTTTCAGTTCACAGGCCAGTGCTCAAGCCACTGAGCCACATCAACTAAGGCTCATTGTGATTTTAATTTTCATTTCCCTAGGAACTAACGACACTTTTCATGTGGTTACTTACCAGTTGTTTATCTTTTTTTGGTATAGTGTCTGTTCACATCTTTTGCCCATATTTTATGGGATTGTTTCACTTTTTGTTAAGTTTGAGAGTACTTTGTGTAATCTGGATACAAGTCCATTACTAGATTATGTGACTTGTATTTTGTCCAAGTTGTGGCTTGGCTTTTCATTCTCTTCACAGTGTCTCTTAAAGGGCAGGTTCTTTTTTTCTTAATAAAGTCCAGATTCTTTTTTTCTTTTATGAACCTTTTAGCCTAACTGTTGGCATGAGTGTATTATGTGCAATAAGTTAAAACATTCATTGGCTGCTAAATGAAAGTTTCAGTTGTCTTGGAAAGGAGATTTAAAGGTGTCAGTGAACAATACATTAATGTACAGATGGTATGAACATCAAAGACCATTGGGGTATGAGCCTCCAAATGGTTACTTTAAAGACGGTACAGTATAAAAAGGACTGGTAAAATTAGAATATCATTTTTAGCAACTGGTAAAATAGTGAGACTGGACAATGATTATCAGTAATGGCTAAATCACAGACAAGATGGCCAGCCAGAAATTATATACTCCCTAGAGAAGTACACATCACAGCCTATGAAGTATCCAGAATGTTTACCTATATTATCAAGCCCTAGAGCTATCAATTTACAGGAAGTACAGGGGCAAAAGAACATTTTATGTGACATGTAAGTATTCAGTTAGCACAACTCAGACTGAGGGTAATGGCAGGACAAACCACTCAGTGTCTTCCACAGAAAAATTGTAAGAGAAAAATGAATGGAGGGAGTGAGGGGAAACTACAGATTAAAAGAGACATTAAAGACTCAGTAACTAGCCCTGGCTGGTGTGGTTCAGTGGATTGAGTGCCAGCCTATGAACTAAAGGGTCATCAGTTTGATTCCCAGTCAGGGCACATAACCAAGTTGCAAACCAGGTCTCCAACCAGGTCCATAGCTGGAGTCAGGTAAAAGGCAACCATACATTGATGTTTCTTTCTCTCTCTTTCTTCCTCCCTCCCTGCCCTTCTCTCTAAAAATAATGAATGAATAAATCTTTTATAAATAAATAAAAAAACTAAACTAAAATCTTTGAAAAAAAAAAAAGACTCAGCAATGAATTACAATGTATGATTCTAATTTCAATCATGATGTAAAAAAATTACAGAACAATTGAGGAAATTTGTATCCCAACTGTTTTGTGATTTAAGAAGTTACTTTCATTTTTTAAAAAGTTGTATAGTGGTGTTATGGTTATGTTTATTAAAATAATGCTTTTAGAGATGCATAATTAAGCATTTATGAATTGTAGGATGTATTATTTGATGCAAAATAATGAGGGGAGGGGACAGTAGAGAGAGAAGTGAACAGAGGCTTGAACGAAGCAAGGTCGTCCATAAACTAATGGTTGAAGGTGGGCAATGGGCACATTATACCATTCTCCACATCTTTGCGTGTGTTTGAAATTATTGGTAATAAAGCAGCGTTGAATTTTATAAAGGAGATATCAATAACCAAGTTATCAGGTCTCCATGAAATCTCAGGAGAAAAAGAATCACGAGAAGGTAGCTGTAGAAAAGTTCCTCTCTCTAGGGTTTTCCGGGTCATTATAGCCATTCTGGCAAGAGAAGAAAGCCCTGTGTTAGCAAGTGATGGCAAATACCTCCTCTTACCACATGTTCTGTTAGTGCCACTTACTAGTTTAGTTCTGTGAAGTAAGTACTGTCCTGTTTACCTCAGCATCTAGCATGCTACCTCGTTTAGAAATAAATGTTGAACCTAAAGATGAATGAATAACATATGAATTAAGTAAGCAAGGAAACTTCTACAAATGCAACATGTTTTTATTTTTCCCAGAGAGTATTTAATCAAAGACTCTTATCTGTTTGGGTTCATATTTGGGTAATCAACAGCTCTGGCATGCTTTAAGAATATATAGAACTTTTCAGAAAAGAATTTCTAAATGCGGAAGTTCTCATTGTGTTTGGAATTGCTTTTGGATGTAGGAAGTCTAAATTTAGGTGAACAGAGGGCCCTAAGGAAAGACTTTGTGATGGTGGAGCTTGGGAGGTGAGTACTTACTTGTTCAGGTGAGTTTCTGGCCATAATTACTGAAAACAGATGACAGGTTAGCATAGATGGTTCTGCAGCCCTTTCTAACCCCACAGTGTTAATATCCTTTTAAATGGGTTAGTGTTTAGTATTATGATAATACTGTCCCCACTGGCACAATACTGCCACCTGTGGAGCAACAGTAACATTTGTTACAATGTTAATGCATGGATTTTTATATTTATATCATGCTATTTAAAAATATAGAAAACTTGCCCCTTAAATGAATCCTTTAAGGAATACATTGGTAGGTTGATAACTACCTCTCAAATTGATCTTTAGAAATCTGATTGTGGATTTGCCTCAAAAAGACATGTGTATGGAAAATATGAAGTAAAGCATCTTATTAAAGTTTTTGTTTTCTTATTAGAAGTAATATAGGGATTGGGAATTAAAGGGTAATGAGATAACATTTTGAACCTGGAAGGTACCTGAAATGCTATCCAGGTCAGTGGTGTCAGATGGCCAGCCCAGGGCAGAGGTCAGCTTTGGCTCTCATGCGGAGGTGGACAGGGAACAACAGCACTGGGGTTTGGACACCCAAGGGTTGTATTTCAAACTCAACCATAACTTACTCTAAGGTTTAGGATAACTCACATGGTGTCTCTGCATGGTGATCATCTCATATAAGACAGTGGCCTTCAAACATTTTTGATAGGACATTACTATCAGTTATAATATGTGTGTATAACTCTCCATATAACTTTTGTAATTTGCTTTTAATCTAAATACATGAATTAATATGATTAGCAAATAGCTCAAGGCACAGTATGTATACTTAGAACCAGACTCTCACAGCATAGCGGCTCAGGAGCATAGATTTTGAGCTCAGTGTTGGGTATAGGTCCTAGCTGAGTGGTTGTGACCCTTCTACCTACTTTCTATAGCAGTAAAATAGGATATTATTTTACTATTATTCCTCATAGGGTTGTATGAGGATGAAATACTAATATGTTAAATATCTTTATAATAGTGTCTAGAACTATGAAAGCACTCTGTATCCGTATTACTGTTATCATTCATAATTCCATATTGCAAAGGGCTTTGTGATAGTTTCAAACATTTATTTGACTTATTGTCACATCTCATGAGAGAGTCCTGGCTTTTTCCCATTATGGGTGGAGGTGGTTCCAAGAGTGAAAACGTCATTTGCCATTTTGTTAGTTTTATTGAGCTTGCATTTTCACCTTATTCAATCAGTAGTTTATTTGTAGGAGTCGTGAAGCCATTTGTCCATTTATGACTGTTCTTCAATTAAAAACTTAAAAACTGTGTGTTTTTCTTTTTAATTAAATTTATTGGGTTGATATTGGTTAATAAGTGTACAATTCTATAATGCACCATCTCTGTATTGCATAGTGTGTTCAACACCCAAAGTCAATTTTTTTTCTATCACCATATATTTAACCCCCTTTAACCCTTTGCAACTCCTGAGCCTCCATCCCTCTGGTAACCACTATACTGCTGTCTCTGTGTATGTATTTTTGCTTGTGTGTTTTTTCTTGTTTATTCCTTGTTTCTTTGTTTATATCCCACATGAGTGAAATCATTATTTTGCTTAGCATGATATTCTCAAGATCCACCCATGTTGTCTCAAATGGTAGTATTTCATCTTTTCTTATGACTGAGTACTATTCCATTGTATATGTGTCCCACATCTTTTTTATCCAGTCATCTACCAAAGAACACTTTGGTTTCCATGTCTTAGCTACCATGAATAATGCTGCAGTAAAGAGGTGCATAGATCTTTGTGAATAAATGTTTTCAAGTTCTTTGGGTAGATACCCTGAAGAGGGATTGCTGGTTCATATGGTAACTCTATTCTTAGTTTTTCGAGGATCCTCCATACTGTTTTCTGTAGTGGCTGTACCAGTTTACATTCCCCCCCAAGCAGCGAATGGGGGTTTCTTTTTCTTCACAACCTCTCCAACACTTGTTATTACTTGTCTTTTTGATAATAGCCTTTCTAACAGGTGTGAGGTAGTAGCTCATTTTAGTTTGATTTGCATTTCCCTAATAGCTAGTTAAATTGAGCATCTTTTCATATATCTGTTGATCATATTTGTATGTCTTCTTGAGAGAGAAGTGTCTGTTCAGGTCCTCTGCCTAGTTTGCAAATATCATCTGCCTTTTTTTTTTTTTTTTAATGGTTGTGGTTTCTTTTGCTGTGCAGAAGCTTTTTAGTTTCATATAATGCCATTAATTTATTTTTGCCTTTATTTCCTTTGCCTTTGGGGTCAAGTGCCTAAAATCCTCTCTAAGACTAAGATTCGTAAATTTAGTACTTATGTTTTCTTCAGTATAATTCCTTGTTTTAGGTCTTATATTTAGACATTTGATCCATTTTGAAAGGGTTTTTATACATGGGGACAAACTGTAATTCAGTTTCATTCTTTTGCATGTGGCTTTCCAATTTTCCCAGCACCATATATTGAAGAGGCTTTCTCTTCTTTACTGTGTTTTTGGCTCCATTATCAAAAATTATTTGCCCATATACATGTGGGTTTATTTCTGGGCTCTCAATTCTATTCCATTGGTTTGTGTGTCTTTTTCTGCCAATACCATGCTGTTTTGATACTGTCACATTGCAGTATAATTTGAAGTCAGGGAGTGGGATACCTCTGGCTGTGTTTTTTTTTTTTTTTTTTTTTTTTAATATTTTATTTATTATTTCCAGAGAGAGAGGAAGGGAGAGAGGCAGAGATGGAGAGAAACATCAGTGTATGGTTGCCTTTCACCTGCCTCCAGCCACAGACCTGGCTGGAGACCTGGCTTGCAACCTGGTTATGTGCCCTGGCTGGGGAATCGAACCAGTGACTTTTGGGTTTGCAGGCTGATGCCTTATCCACTGTGCTACCAGCCAGGGTGTGTTCTTTTTTACATTATTGTTTTGGCCTTTTGAAGTCTTGTGGCTCCAAACAAATCTGATTATTTTTTTAAATTTTATTTTTAGAAATAATTTTATAATTCATAAATCCATTTAACTAGACACTTGGGAAACCACTGGTTTAAAATCCTGGGATAGCACCCTGGCTGATGTGGCTCAGTGGATTGAGTGCCAGCCTGTTGACTAAGGGGTCCCCTGTTCGATTCCCAGTCAGGGCACATGCATGGGTTGTGGGCCAGGTCCCCAGTTGGGAGTGCATGAGAGGTAACCACACACTGCTGTTTCTCTCCCTCTTCCCCACTCTCTAAACATAAATAAAAAATCTTAAAAAAAAAGCCTGGGATAGTTACTCATTTCCATGGTTATATCATTAAAGTTTTTAAAAGTTACAGATAATGGAATTTTAAAAAACTTTTTTGTGCTTTTGTAATTGTTAGGGAAACTAGAAAAAAAATGACCTCTTTTCATTGACACTAGGAGGTTGAATAATAGGTTAAGAAAGCTGGTCTTCTCAGATGTAGTTTGTATTGTAAGTACTGTGAATTCACAGTATAGAATCTGTATTTGATATGCAAATACAGGTTGAAAAGGGAAAGCATAGGTATTCTTTCTTTTTTTAAAATTAACTTTATCAGCCCTGGCTAGTGTGGCTCAGTGGTTTGAGCACGAGCTTTTTGAATCCAAGAGTTGCTGGTTCGATTCCCAGTCAGGGCACGTAACCAGGTTATAAGCCAGGTCTCCAGCCAGGTCCCAAGCTGGAAGCAGGTAGAAAGGCAACCATACATTGCTGTTTCTCTCTCTTTCCTCCTCCCCTCCTTCTCCTCTTTCTAAAAATAATGAATAAAATCTTTAAAAATAAAATAAAATAAAATAAAATAAACTTTATGAATGTGGACCCATGTCTGACCTTCTATATGTATCCCTTCTGTGTCACAGTAATTATTCTTTAAAGAAAATTACAAAAATATTGATTCCTATTAAAGATTTTACTCATAATTACATATAGTTATATACTGTGTATTGTATTAAGTACTTACATACACCCACAGCTTTTTACCTTAAGAAAACTTAATTTTAATTTAAATGCTTTAGAATAACTTCAGTTTTGGGTAATAAACATGATTTTTTCAGTCTGTCAGTTTATCTGCTGAAACCAAAGATACAGTGAACATTGTTTGACATTTGTATGTAATTGGTCTCAAATGTTCTGTTTATCACCTTAAAGAATTGATGTGAAATAATGGCTGTCATTTCTTCTTGGGGTTTTAAAAAATGGAATAATGAATTGAGCATAATAAAACATGCGTGTTATTACTGTATAAATTATGACATCCTTTTTAGGAAGATTAGTGGTATTCATTTTGACAGAACTTTATAAAATACTTCTATTTTCTCTAGGTGGTTGGTTCTAGCTATTGCCATGGTACGCTTTTATATGGAAAAAGGAACACACAAGGGTTTATATAAAAGTATTCAGAAGACACTTAAGTTTTTCCAGACATTTGCCTTGCTTGAGGTAAGTTTTCAATGATATTTTTTTCTTCACTGTAATATTCAAAAATATATTTGTTGAACAAAAGCAATTTTGCTGATTATACACCACCTACCGATTCGTTTAAAACCAAAGTTCATGGGGATTTATTTCAGGTTGTATGCTCCTGACTTGTGACTTCTTTTTTTTTATTTGCTTACAGATAGTCCACTGTTTAATTGGTGAGTTTTTTATTTAATTTTTATTTTTGGTATGAATTGCCTTGAAGACAATGGTTGACTTGTTTCTCTTGCTCAGGAATTGTGCCTACTTCTGTGCTTGTGGCTGGGGTCCAAGTGAGTTCCAGAATCTTTATGGTGTGGCTCATTACTCACAGTATAAAACCAGTAAGTGGCACAAACATCTTTTCTACCTGAGCATGCAGGGATAGCTTTTGTATTAATAGGGATCTAAAGTATTAGCGCTGGTATATGTCAGGAAGCAGAGCCATTGGACAAAAAAGGGTTGGGTTTTGACTTAAGCATGATTGTCCATTAGCTCAGTGAATTAGCAGAATAATGTTGAAACACAAGCAAAGCCAAATATTGGTATTTTATATTCATGATGCAGACTCCTCTGGTGTTTTCCAGTTTTTTAAGTTCACATCCTTTATCAAATGGTTAAATGAAAATTTTATGTTCTACTGAAGTTTTGAGTATTGCCTTCACTGATGCCATTGAAGTTCTCAGTGTAAACATTTTATTTTCCCTCATTTAGCATTGAGTGTTGCAGCAGCAGATGTAAAAAGTAAGTGTAGTTCTGGAGATCTGAATGAAGGGCAAAGACTAAAAGTTAGAAGGGTTAAGGAACTTAGGGAAAAATAAGCACATTATTTGTTGAGGCCTGAATCTAGTTAATGGCTTAAACCTTTTAAGCAAACAAACAAATACTTGCTTTTTCAGGACATTGGGCTTTTAAAACCATGACAGAAGCATTTCCCAGATGGGCCCTTCTGACTTTGACAGTCTCTGGAGTCTCCTGTCTTCTTGAGGACAGATCTCTGGCCTTCTTTCCATTCCTCAGATGCCTTTTTCATCTCTTCTGCTTGGGGATGATCCTGACCCGCAACACTCACTGACCTTCTGCCTTTGTGGGGACAGATTGCTGACCCTTTACCCTTCTGTTGCTTCACACTTCAGCTCTCTTGACCACTATCTTTCACTGGTTGTACTCAGTACACCAGGTCCCTAACCAATGACTGCCATATAGATAGCAATCTGTGCATATCACATGGAGAGCCAGACTTTTAGTTCAGATTGCCATGTAGTTTAAAAGCAGGAGTCCACCATGAACAGAATAAAAGAGACTACTCAGAACAGCGAGTGATAATACAGCCAGGCCAGGACCACAGAGTGTCTGAAGATTGAGGGAAAAGAAAGAAAGGACAGGGTGGCTAACATGAACTGAATAAAAGAATTTAAAAACAATCTATAATCTCACTTATATATGGGATCTAATGAACAAAATAAACTGATGCTCAAACTAGAAACAGAGACATGGACACATAGAGCAGACTGACAGCAATCAGAGGGGAGAGCTGGATGAAAGAAGGTGAAGGGATTAGCCAGAAAACATGAACGCATAACCCTCAGACACAGACAGCAGTGTGGTGACAGCCAGAGGGAAGGAGAAGGGTGGTAAGTAGAGATGGGCAAAGTGGCAAGGTGAAGAATGGGGATATCTGTAAGAGTGTCAACAATGAAAATAAAGCTAAAAAATAGAATAAAAACCAGCTAAAAGGTGACTAGTCCCCAAGTGAAAAAGATCTGCCTGCTTACTTTTTTTTAATCCTCCAGAAGATTTCTCTATAATACAGTTTAATTTTATCCAGCAGTGGCTTCCATTGGTTCCTTTTCACCACTCTTTAATTCAACCAACATTTATTGAGTGCCTTCTATACTCCTGGCCCTATGTTAATTTCTGGATTTACAAAATGAACAAGGCAGTCAGCTGTCATGTGCACTGGCTGTTGTAGAACCAGGAGCAGTCAGTCATACACATGTTGAGTCACTCAGCAAATACTAATCATTGCACACTCTCTGTGCTTGAGGCTGTGCTGGGGATCTGGCTATTAGTAATACAAATGTAGTTCCTGCCTCACCTCATGGAGACTATAATTGGGAGAGATACTAAACAAGTTGTTGCACAAATCATTGTTTCATTATTTTAGTGTTAGTGCTTTGAAACAACAGACCAGCAGGTACTGCAGTAGGCGTACTTGGGGCCGTGGCCTGAGCTAGGGAGCGAAGGAGGCTCCCTGAGGAAAGAATGTATAAGCCAAGCAGGGATAGGAATACAAGAGTCAGGCAGACCAATTTTAGTGCAAAAGTGCCAAGTATTGTAATACAGACAGGAATAAAATACTGTGAGAACAAGGAAGGTGAGCAAATAACTGCTCAGGGTGGAAGGAGGGTTTTGGAAAAATTTCCCAAAGAGTATGATGTGTTTGCTGGATCTTAAAAGACGAGATGAGAATGGGTTTTCTACTAGAGTAGCACTCTAGTTAAAAGAGAATAGCACACACGTTCAGAGCATATCCTGGACATAATACAGTTTAGTGTCACCAGACAGAGGTATTGGAAGTGCAGCGCTAGGGGGTCAGAATGGGGGTGGGTCAAGTGACTGCAGATGAAGTTGGAGAGATTTCTTTTTTTTTTTAAAGAAATTTTATTTTTATTGTATTTTATGACCATCTACTGTTTATTTATTTATTTTTAAAGATTTTATTTATTATTTCCAGAGAGAGAGGAAGGGAGAGACAGAGGGGGAGAGGAACATCAATGTAGGGTTGCCTTTCACCTGCCTCCAGCTTAGGATCTGGCTGGAGCCCTGGCTGGAGACCTGGTTACATGCCCTGGCTGGGAAGGTCAAACCAGTGACCTTCGGGTTCGCAAGCTGGCTCCTTATCCACTGTGCTACCAGCCAGGGCTTGGAGAGATTTCTGAGCTCAGATTATAATGAACGTTGAACTTCATGATCAGGTGGTAGGGTTATATCCTTTCCACTTACTAAACAATGGGGTACCAATGAGGCTTTTATCTTTTTAAATTATTTTTTAATTTTTAAATGTTACTGATTATGCTATTATAGTTATCCCAATATCCCACCTTTGCCACCCTCCACCCAGCCACCCCCACTCTCTCAGGCAGTGCTTACTTACACCATTGTTCATGTCCATGCATCATAATTCTTTGGCATCTCCATTTCCTTTTCTGTACTTTACATCCCATGGCTATTCTGTAACTACCTATTTGTACTTCTAAATCCCTGCACCTGTTCGCCATTCCCCCCAACCCCCTCCCAACTGGCCACCGTCCCAATGATCTCCATATCTATGATTGTGTTTCTGTTCTGCTTGTTTACTTAGTTTGCCTTTTAGGTTCAACTGTTGATATTTATTATTGCCAATTCAATGTTCATAGTTTTGGTCTTCTTTAAAATAAGTCCCTTGAACATGCCACATAATAATGGTTTGGTAATGATGAATTCCTTTAGTTTTGCCTTGTCTGGGAAGCACTTTATCTGCCCTTCTATTCTAAATGATAGCTTTGCTGGATAGAGTAGGTTATAAGTCCTTGATGTTCATCACTTTGAATACTTCTTGTCAATTTCTTCTAATTTGCAAAGATTCTTTTGAGAAATAAGCTGTATTTAAGATTCTCTCTTTATGTTTAACCTTTGGCATTTTAATCATGATGTGTCTTAGAACGAGCTTCTTTGCATACATCTTGTTTGGGACTCTGCTTCCTGGACTTGCATGTCCATTTCTTTTACCAAATTAGGGAAGTTTTCTTTTGTTATTTTTTTTCAAATAAGCTTCCAATTTCTTGCTCTTTCTTTTCTCCTCTGATACCCCATGATGAGAACATTGTGATGCTTGAAGTTGTCCCAGAGGCTCCTTACACTCTCCTCAATTTTCTTGGATTCTTTTTTCTCCTTGCTGTACTGATTGGATATTTTTTTTCTTCCTTATGTTCCAAATCATTGATTTGATTCCCAGCTTCATTCACTCTGCTGTTGATTGTCTATAAATTGTTCTTTATTTCAATTAATGCCTCCTTTATTTCAGATTGCATCCTTTTTATGCTGAAGTACCCATTGAGTTCCTTGAGCATCCTTATAACCAGTGTTTGGAAGTCTGCATCTGACTAATTGCTTATCTCCATTTTGTTTAGTTCTTTTTCTGAAGTTTTGTTCTGTTCTTTTATTTGGGCCATATTTCTTTGTCTCCTCATTTTGTCAGCCTCCTTGTGTTTGTTTCAATGTATTAGGTAGAGCTGCTTTGACTTTGAGTCTTGGTAGCATGGTCCAATATAGTAGGTGTCCTATAGGGTCCAGTGGCATAGTTGCCTCTATTTCCTAAGCTGAGTACTCAAGATGTGCCTTTCGTGTGGGCTAAGTACACCTTCCTCTTGTTGTTGAGTCTTGATTGCTATCAGAGGGTCAATGGAAAGGATTTACCCAGACTAGACAGCTGATAGGACTGGCTGTGACCTCTGGCCAGCAACCAGCTCCCTCCATGGCTTGTGGAGGTTGTTGAGTGGTGGTGATCTGATGTGATCTGTAACTGTCCACTGGGTGTGCAGGCTCTGGGGTTTCCTGGGTGGTGCAGGCCAAGGTCAGCCACCACCTGTGTTCTGTCTGGGACCCTTTGGTGTATTCTTTCAAGTGGTCTGCAGATGGCTGTTGCTAGTGCCGGGCCTCAGGCCACTCAACGGTAAGTATAGGGGCTGGGGGCAGCTATTGCTTGTTTGAGTGGATTTAGGAAGATCTGAAGCCTGCACGTAGCCCAGCAATTCATACTGTTACCACTTTGGGTGGGTCTGTAAACTGGATGGGTTGGAACCTTAGGTACCATCAGCATGGGGCTAGGTGTGTGAGCCAGGTTGATGGAGACTCAGAGGTAATGTTGCCACACTGTGACTCTGTGTGGGAGAGGGCTAAGAAAAGGAACAGTGGCTGCTGTCTGCAGTTCTGTCTGGGAGGCAGCTGTCCCTCAGCTCTTGCCCTGATGCCAGACCCTTCAGTTCCTCCCTGTATGCCAGTGGTGCCCTTCCAGGCGCTGCCCTGGTACTGGAGCCCAGAGGGAGTGAGTCTGAGCAAGCCCATGTGTGGGGTCTTCCAAGAGGAGATCCCCAAGGATCCTGCTGTTTCTTCACTGACCTAACCCCTGTGGGTTTTACAGCCAGAGTTGTGGGGACTTCTATTCTTGCCACTGGAACCCCGTCCTGGGTGGTCTGGTGTGGGGCTGGGATCCCTGGCTCCCCAGATGGCCTTCCATTTTACATCCCCCAGACATGGGTTTGGGGCCAGCCCGCTCCATGTATCCGCCCCTCCTACCTGACTGAATGAATATGATTTCTTTAATGCCTTAGTTGTCAGACTTCCATACAGCTCAATTTTCTGATGGTCCTCAGTGATAGTGTTGTTGTTTAGCTATCATTTTGCTGTGATTCTGCAAGGAGGCGAGCTGTGTTTACCTACGCCTCCATCTTGACGCCTAATGGGGCTTTTAAAACACAGGACTAGCTGCCTCTGATTTTGCTTTTGTTTGCTTCTTTGTTCTGCTTTTAAGAGAACTTTTGTCCATGAGAATAAATAGAGGAGATACTTTTTAGGAGGCTGTCACAATAGTCTAGATGAGAGATGAGAAGGCCCTGGATTAAATAGGCAATAGCAGTGGCAAAGACGAATGAGCAGATTCAAGAGTTAGTGAGTGCTACAGTAGAATGGCTCTGATCTGATGACTAATGGAAAGTTGGAGGGTTAGATTGTTTTCATGTGCTTTTGAG
Source organism: Noctilio leporinus (assembly GCA_004026585.1). Lineage (NCBI taxonomy): Eukaryota > Metazoa > Chordata > Mammalia > Chiroptera > Noctilionidae > Noctilio > Noctilio leporinus. The sequence continues at coordinate 57,114 of PVIW01002785.1, read as the reverse complement.
GGGGTGATGTTGTCCAGGGATAGTTGAGTTACTGGCTGGAGTGAAGGGTGAGAAAATCCAGTAGAAATGTGATCGTTCTTATACTAGGGACATATGTATATTATGTGTTTATAATAAATAGTAGTGACTGTATTAATTTCAGTATTATATCGTTTAATCCTACCATTCCATTAAATATTTTATATATAATGAAAGACACACAGTAAATAATTAAGCTATAAAATATCTTCATGGAGAAAAAATTTCAAGCCTAAACGACACTGGATTTCTCTGTCATTCTGCAGATCCAGAATGAGGAGAGTGTGGTGCTTTTTCTGGTCGCGTGGACTGTGACAGAGATTACTCGCTATTCCTTCTACACATTCAGTCTTCTCAACCACTTGCCATACTTCATTAAATGGGCCAGGTGGCGATGCCTTGTAGTTTAGTTTCTCACAGTCCTATGCATGTGTATTTTGTTGCTGAGCTAACACTAGAGAATCAAAGTTTGGTTTCAGCCCTGTGATGCCAGGTGCCGTTGTTTTGCATATTAACAGTGTTATTGGTTGCATTCAAAAGGTTTAATCATCAGAGAGAAATCATATTAATATATATTTTTAGTGAAGTCAATATAAGACAAATTATATTACTATCATTAATTTCTAAATTGGTCATTCATTTTTTTTGAAAGCGAAATTCCCATTTTTGCAGTTATATTAAATAAACTGTGCTAAAAAAAGGGTATTTTGTCTGATCAACTTAAATTATTTTAATATTCAATTTAGTAGCCACAATGTACACACAATGTCAACTTTTCTTGGCATATTTTGAGTAGTAGAGACAGACATTTTTAAAATGTCACATTTATTTGAAATTGTTTTATTTGTAAAGGGGACAAAAATATATATATTTCAAAGGCTCTAAATATATCCTAAAACAGTTTTTAAAGCAAAAGATACTTTGTTCTTCTTAGTTTGAATTCTTTGAGCAGCTGATATTTGACAAATTATTACAAAAACAAGATTGTTCTTTAGAGAACAAACCATAAACAAGCATAGATTTTTTCATTTTATTCTCCATGTTGTACTAATAGTCACAATAACAACAATAACAACAACTTAATATGCTGTGCACCAGCTGAATACCTGAGATGTAGGCATGAACACAGCAAAATATCTGCTGTCTCAAGACAGAGGAGACAAAAAATAAAACCACTAACAGTGATGTGAAACACTGTGTGGTAAAAAGTTCAAGGAGATGCAGGGTAAGGGGTGTCTATATTGTATATGTCTATCCCAGTTAGGCAGGATAAAAGAGTTCCACAATATTTTCATTTCTTTAGATTTCTTTTTGTTAAACTGCGGAAATAATATGTTTTAATTGTAAAAAGCTCACACGGTACAAAAGTTTGTAGAATAAACACAGAAAGTTCCCATTCATACTCTTACCTGACTCCCTTCCTTTTGGGAGAAAATATTTTGAGTTGACCCATTCAAACTTTTTCTTACTAATAAACGTGTGCGCATAGTGTGAGTTTTAAGAAGCATCAGTAGGATATTATACTTGCTTTTTGTTTATATCTTGGAACTCTGTTTTTTTTTGTTTTAACAGATCACTACAGGTATATTTAGATTTAGCTCACAGTGTGACTGACCCAGTTCTCAATTGCTAGAATTTAGACCATTTTCAGTTCTGATGTTATACACGCTGCTTTGGAATATTATAAATAATGCTATAGTCATATTTCTGTTATTTTTAAAAACTCTGCTATTTCTGTTAATACATGCCTAACTTATGTACGTAAGTTAGGCATGTACGTAAACCATGTACGTAGGTATGTACGTAAACCATAACTAGTGTCCAATTTGTCTTTGATCCTTGTATATGAAAAGCCTACCATTTTTTCTTTAGTGACTACTCCTTCTTTATAACCCATATATTATGCATGTTCAAATGTTATAAATGAGAATATATAAATAAACCAATAAACCAAAAAAGAAGAAAAAGAAAACCCCTTAAATTCCTCATAATCTTCCTGCACAAGGATCACCTCTGTCAACTGTTACATAATTTTTTAGACTTTTAAAGGATTTTCCAGCTTTTTAATTTATTTTTTTGACATTTCTGGCTTATCATTTTGCATGCAATAAAATGCTTTAAATTATCATTTGAGCTTAAACATATTGTCTGTGTTAAGAAGGCTCATTATCATTTATATGTGTTGGGTTTTATTCCTAATGTACCTGAACACTTTTAGAGGCAGTCTTTTCAGGAGGTTGACAGTTTGGGAGACAGCTGACTGCTTCCTAATCCTGACATGCTGTCAGTGCCACTTTGTAGGACCTCTAACACCTTGGAAAATGCCAATTCATGATAATAGTTTTTTGGTTTTTTTGTTTGCTTGTTTTAGGTTTGCTGTATTAGTAACATTTGTTTTTGGAAGATAATGGTCTTTAATGGTTTGTTTGACTGCCTTTTGGAATGCATTTGCATGTCTTGAATTTCTGGAGAAGTTCATAGCTCTGCCATTCATTCATTGCATGTTAAAGTTTGCTGTTTAGAAATCCTTTGTCAATTGCCTTAACGTTAAACAAGGTACTATGAAATCTTTCCACTTTGAAATTCATGTTAACATAATATATCATGTCAGTTCATTATAATCGTGCATAATTATAGTTAGTGTCAGAAATCATAAAGATTCTCAGCCCTCTATATATACTTGCCAACCCCCCTAAATAACCTAAAGTTATGTTTGTACTTATGTTCAAATGTTGAAGCTATTGTTCTCAAATAAAGCTTCACTTTATAAATGCCTTTTTACTTATAATAGTTGACCTACTGTGATGGTTTTAACATAATTTGATTCTATTTGTGTTGGAAGTGTTCCTAGAAAAGTCCACCCAATAATTGTGTATTGTTATGTCTTCATATTGATTGCCATTTTAGTTTAAAAAATACGTTCCTTGCGAAAATTTTAGATGAGAATTAAGAATCTTTAAGGAACATTATACTTTTTCTGAATAGTAGTTAATTTATGCTGCCATCAGAACTTAGACAGCTGGTGACATGTAATTTTTTTAAGTGCAAATAAAATCAAATATATAATTTATTCCTATTTTTGAAGAAATAATCACTCCTGAAGGATTTAAACTAATTCTAGGAGTGATTTTTTTTCTGTTAAAGGTCAGTATTACAAAAAACATCTGAAAGTCACAATTAAAAAACTACTTAAATGTTTAAATGTTTTACTTGGAAAAGGAATGTATATTCAGTTATATAATTTTAAATTGAGATAGGAAATTGACATTGCCAAAGATTGATTTAATTGATACACAAATAACTATACAGCCTGGAAAGAAAGCAGGTGATAAACTGAAGGAAAGGAAGAGATAAACAGGGGCAGTTATAAAGATCACTTTTCTTTCTTCACCAGTTTTGGCAGATAATTCTGTCCTTATCCACCATCTTTATCCTGTGTATCCTTGGCATATAGGAATAAGGCAGTTTTTAGGTTGTCTCCAAACTTCTCTCATATTAACAAATTTGACTTGACACATATTTCTTAATGTCAACAAAATGATAAAATACAATGTGAATTCTTTCTTTTTCTACCAAAATGTTGACCTTCATTTTCTGCTGTATAGTGACTGACTTGGAGAAAAATGATTTTCTTTAAAGGAGAAATGCCACTGCTTTGGGTCCTTGTGGTTCCTGCAGCCAGACTCCCCAGAAACAAGGAGACTGTGCCCTGGCTGTGGTTACATGATGCCAGCCTGCTCCGTGTCAGAGAACTGGCCACAACCTAAGTGGACAAATTGTGATTTTGGATTTTGAACAGAATTTTCTCAGCTCTATTTTAAGCAAGCTAAACTATTATTTAATGTGGGAATTCAGGAAATAACTTGTTTTGTTGTGAAAGTAGTTTTAGACAATGTATTCTTTAATAGTTATTAATGCTTTAGGTAGTGTTATCAATTTTCTGAAATATTAATTCTGTTTTAATTAGTAGCCCCAGAGGGTTTTCCATATTTCTCCCAAAGAAATAGTTTGATGATTTTAAGGTTTAGATATAAAAGTAGGATCAAAACTGGTCTTATAAAACACAGCATTTGAACAATGAATGTCTAGCTGCAGGGGAAAAAAAGTCAGTCAGTTGTGATTCTAGCTGTCAGAGAAGTTACCTTCAATATCTTACAATATCTTGCATATGCTTTATAATATTTACGTACTTTAAAATACTTAAAAAACTGCATATACATTAAAAATGTATGCAGTTATTTTTAACTGCATACAAATAAGTACTTTCAGTTGACTTACTATTTTATTATAGTTTTCCATTTAAAGTGGAAAATTTCTTATGAAAGAACGGATGGTAAATTAATAAACACATGATTAATGTAGAAAAAAACTTTTATATAAGGTTACTGTAAATATGTATAAGAAGGAGAATTTTTAAATTCAAACATTGTAGTAGTAAAAAAGCCATGATACACACTGCAATACTTATTCTAGAAAAATAATTCTGTAAGGTTTTTCTTTCTCCAGATACAATTTTTTTATCATCTTATATCCTGTTGGAGTTGCTGGTGAACTTCTCACAATATATGCTGCCTTACCCTACGTGAAGAAAACTGGAATGTTTTCAATAAGACTTCCTAACAAATACAATGTCTCTTTTGACTACTATTATTTTCTTCTTATAACCATGGCCTCATACATACCATGTAAGTACGTATTTATTAGTACTTTGATTTAGCATATCCTATGAAAGTTTTTGGAAAGATATCATAAATGCTAGCTTAATAAGCAAGGAAAAATAAGTTTGCAAATACATTAAAACCTCTAATCCCACATATTTTCATTAATTCGAAGTAATTGAAGAGCTAGTGAGTCAAAAAAGACTTTTTCCTAGTTATGAGGAGAAAGGTAAGAAAGTGTAATAAATTAATACACAATGGTTACATTCTCAAAATTACTTAAAAATAAGCTTAGTATGATACATTCTTAAAGAAAAGGTAAAGCATGCAGTTGTGAACTATTTGTAAGCATTTAGGATTATGGATCTGAATAGAAACATTTTATTCAAGAAAATGGTCACTTCCTTCTATTCAGTAAGCATCTACTTGGAAAAATCATCTAGGAGTACTTTTTTTAGTCTTACATGTGTTGGTCTATGCACTGGAAAATAATGAAGCTTCTGTTCTTAAAATATATTGAGTAATTCAGCCTCTTTACTAATTTTTCACCACCCTTGAATAATTGCAATGAATTAGTGAGGTTTTACTTGCTTCACTTAAATATTAACAGTGGTATATGATTAGGTCAGATTTTAGTAGTCACTAGTGGGAAATAATGTAAAACAAGGTAGTTAATTACCCTCTCATTAAATTAGAGACTGATGTCAGTGGGGGAAAAGGGAAATAAGAAAAGTTTAAAGAAACTAAAATGTACATTGATACAATATAAAATATTTAAATAGGATGAGCATAAAAATTGGCCAGCACTTGGAGGCTTCCAATTTTTAAGCTTTTCAAAATCAAAGTTGACCTGATGGTCAGTTTTTAATCTCCTCCTGTTGTAGCATTTCAGCCTGACTCCTTTTAGATTTCCCCTCAGAATCCAGTTTGGAAGGGCAAAGGAGAGAGACACCTACAACACTTGCCTTCTACACCTGCTTTTCTCAACACCTAGTGGTTGGCAGCACTCCTTGAGCAGAGCCAGACCTGGCTTCGCTGTCTGTCATGCATAGTTGCAGATTCAGGTGTTGGGTTCTCTTCCTCATGGCCACGGAGACATCTGCATGAAAACCCAGGATCCAGTGGACTCTGGTTTGATACCAGCAAACTAGTAACTTCGAACTGCGTGTTTTCAGGTGTTCCGGGAGACGTAGGCCCCATCGTCTGCCAGTAGCAGCTTCTTAGTTCACCATGCTGACATTTACCTGAGAGGTCCACATGCTGCATCAGTCAGACAGGGAGGGGTTTTCAACTTGATTATTAATATTAGTAATAATAACCAATTTTGCTTTACTTAACTAAATTCTTTCCTAATTAAAAGTACTTTATGAATACTTATTTTAATACTCAAAAGGACTGTTAATTCTCATTTATCATGAGGACTTTACAGATTAGAGAGTTTAAGTCGATGTACTAAAAATCACCCAGCTAGGCTACTCCAAGTGGAGTGGGGCTGGTTTGAGGGCAGTGGTGCCTACAATTAATTGATCACAGCCAGTTACAGATTTCTTTGTTTCTCCTCCACCCCCACTACTTCATTTAACTAGCTTAAAAAAAACACACCCAGCTATTAAATAAGGCCAAAATATGAACTCAAGCTGATATTTTTACTAAACTCTTCAGCATGTTAGAGAAGCATTTGCAATCATTGGCCAGTTAGCTTTAAGTATATATGACCTAAATATATTTAGGCCCCTAGGTATAAAATGATCATTACATTTCTCAAGATGAGTAGTAACTAAACTTTAAAAAGTAAAGTCTTATGCATTTTTGCTCCATTTACGCTAAGTTCTATAAAGATGTAAGACAAAAGAGATTAAGTAAAAACTATGTAGTCCTGTAAAAAATAAATAATAAAATAAAATAAAAATAGTTATTTGAACTTGCCTAAGCAAGATATTGAAAGTTTATTTGTTATTAAAGTCATTGGTTTGGTTATTCTGTTTATCATTTCCAGAGATGTTTTTATATTTGTATTGCTGATAGTTGATGTGAATTAGTTCATCCACTAAAGTTTATGCTGCAACATAAAGCAGTAATTCAACTAGCCTAAGAATAATTCTCCAAGAGTGACCATTTGTCTGACTGGTCTAACACATGAACATATCTGTGTTTGTATATAGTAGGTTACCCTTATATCAGTCAAGGGGGCTTCTGCTCTGGGCCCTATTCGACCCTCTTCTCCTGGTCACTCTCCCACTCAGTCCTGCACCTTCTAGATCACACTCCAGAAACTGGGGCCTAAGGCATTTGCTGCCTACATGGCACTGAGTGTGCATCTGGGGACTGCTTAGGCCTCCTCCCCAGTCTGCTCTCTTGTGGGTTAACCATATGAGCAACATGCACAGCCCTGAGATCAAGGGGTGCAGTTTGTGAGGGGTGTGGGTTGCGTGGCTTGAGTATCCATGTCCTCACGGCACAGGACAGCCAATAGACTGGAGAAAAGGGGCCCGGCAGGCAACTTTCCTTGAGCTGGAACTCCTCCAGATTGCTTCAGGATTCTAAATCCACACATGGTCTTACAGGTCATTAGGAAGGTCTGTTTATCAAGATATTAAAGCTTGCTCAAAAGCCTTCACAGCTTATAGCATTAAAATATTCAAGCAGATGGTACGCAGGCTCCCATTTGTACTCTTACCTGAGCCCCATGAATAAATACCAGGGGGCAGCAGTGTGTCCGAGGGGCTTGCTCTCAAACTTGGCCACCTTTGAGAGGTTTCTAATATCAATAATTTCCAACGATAGCTTATCTTTCTTTTTTTTTTCTTTTTCAATTCAGTGTTTCCACAACTCTATTTTCACATGTTACGTCAGAGAAGAAAGGTGCTTCATGGAGAGGTGATTGTAGAAAAGGATGATTAAATGACCTCTACAAACAAGGTGCTTTTTCCAGAATAACCAGGATTACTTGAGTCCAAGTTTTAATAACAAGAATAAACAACTTTGTGAAATATTACAGATTGTATTATTTCTTCAAATATAACTTAAGACATGTGATATTTGTTAATATTCGTCTTCACATTGTGCCAAGTCCATTTTCTGTAAGAAGTATGCAGGTATTTATCAACTCTTAGGTAGGTGATGATAAGTAAGAGAATTGATGTTTTACGATACCTTAAATCTTCTGTTAGGTTTTTTTCTTTTTTAGTTTGGCTAAACTTTTTTGCAACATATGCTCAAAGCTTTTTAAATCAGTATTTAGAAATTAGTTTAGTGATTTAACATTATATGCCTGCCAGTGATAATCTATGATATAGATATAAATGAAAGCAAATACAACACTATAATAACTTATTAATAATGCATTAGTGTTTCTTGAACACAAGATCTAGTTCTTCAAGCTATAAGGGAATATTTTGATTAGTTAACAATTTTTGGAAGCATAGCATGGATATAATTTACTGTTGTGAAACGTTAGCTGTAGATACCACAATTGGAAACTATTCTTTGGAAATATGTCTAGGCTGTTGAAGTTACTTACACTACTTAGCAAATACATTTTTATTTAAATTAGCCATTCAAGGATAACCTTTTTTAATCCAAGGGTCTTAAGGCGTAGAAAGAACGTAAGTGTGTACTTTGCCTCACTTATTGAAAACTGATGACATTAGGTCTGCTCATAATGTTATACTCAGAAGTCTGGCTGAGGAAGGCTTCTCTGTACCTTGGAATTATTATGATAATCTTCTCGTGGTACTGAGGTAAGAAGTTTTGGGCTATGGTCTGAAACCAGACTCATCTGAATTCCACTGAAGAGCAAAAGTGTGATAACAAAAGCTCCTGTCTACATGTTACTAGAAATATACACGGAAAGATGTATTTTCATACTGTCTTAATTCTTAAGTAGGTCCTTGAAGAATTTTCTCCTTGTATTAAGGTATGCTGCTTTACTGACCCTGTTTACTAAATATGTAAACTTTAGCCTACTATAATATGTAGGCATACTTTTGGCTTTAAATGCTCTGTGTTGTTTGCACTTACATCAACATGTAACATTACACTTCAGAATTTTACTACCACCTCCTTTTCACATGATTTGTAGTTCAGAATATTTTCCAAACTTTAATTTTCCCTAACTTGATTTTAAAAGGTGCTGCTTTTATTACATTACATTTTAATATTGCCTCTGCAGCTGAATGTTTTAATGAGCAATATGTATTAGGTTACTAATTCTCAAAGTACAGAAGTATGTTCTCTGTTTAACATTGCTTGCTCCATTTTCATCTTGAACTTTTATATGGAAGAAATTTTCAGGGAAGTTTTATCTTTGGTAACATAGTATAAAATGTTCACACGTTTATCTTGTTAGATCGTGGTCTCTGAAATATATCTGAAATCCTTCTGAAATTTGTGTTAATTCAACTTGTACTTCCTTTAAATAACTGTAATACTCTTTTTTTCCCCTTTAAGTTGTGGAATATCTTGAAGTAGGAATTGTGATTAATTTTAATTAAAAATGAAAATGCTCCTTGTATACTGTTGGTAGGAATGTAAACTGGTACAGCCACTGTGGAAAACAGCATGGAGTTGCTTTATGAGCCAGTGATTCCACTTACGGGAATATATATCTGAGGAAACCAGAAATGCTAATTCAAAAGAATATATGTTCTCCTCTGTTCATTGTACTGTTATTTGCAATAGGCAAGATTTGGAAGCAGCCCAAGTGTCCATCAGTAGAGGAGTGGATAAAAAAATGCTATGATACATTTATACAATGGAATACTACTCAACCATAAAACAGAAGGAAATCTTAACTTTTGCAACATCATGGATGGACCTGAGGAGTATTATGCTTAGTGAAATAAGCCAGTCAGAGAAAGAAAAATATCACATGATTTCAAATATGTGTAGAGTCTAATGAACAAAGTAACAAACAAGGTAGAAAGAGATTCATAGATACAGAGACTAGACAGCAGTCAGAAGGGAAGGGGGCTGTGGAGGGATTAAGCAAACGAACAAAAACTCAGACACAGACAACAGTAATGGTTTCCCTCTGATCAGAGGGAAAAGTGGGTGGGAGGAGGTAGAAAGGGTAAAGGAGGAATAAATGGTGATGGAAGGAGACTTGGGGTGGTGAACACACAATACAATATACAGATGATGGGTTATAGAATTGTACACCTGAAACCTACATAGTTTTATTAACCAATGTGGCCCCAATAAATTGAATAAACTAATTTAAAAAACAAAGTACAAGCAAATTAGGGAAAATCTCTTATACCAAGTCTGCATGCTCTACACTGCAAAATGTGTCCAAAGTGTTCAGTAAATTCATACAGAATGATGAAAAATGAAAATGCATCAAACTGCTCCGTAACCAAGGGGGGACCTCCAAAAACGGAATTGTCTTTTAGAGGATGGGCCCCTTGTAGCTCAGGCTTTCCCAGCGAGGCGAGTGTTCCAGGCACCTGTGTGGATCAGCGGACCAGCTGTTGCGAGGGGCTGCGTTTGGCTGAGGTGTTTTTTTAAAAACTCAGACATTTGCCATTTCATGATGAGGATTTATGAGCACTCCTGCCTACACCACACTGTTGAGCAGTTTTTGACCAAAAAAATGGCATGGCCCCCATGCTCTACCTTGCCTATTCACCTAAGCTCAACCCAAACAACTTCTTTTTGTTTCCCTAGAGGAAAAAAGTCCTCAAAGGGGAATGTTTTGCTGAGGTGGAAGAGGTGAAACAAAAAATGATAGAAGCACTAAAAGACATCAAAATTGACAGGTTCAAAAATGTTTGAGTAGTGGGTAAAACATCTTGATAGGTGTATTGCGTCAAATGGAGGTGCAATGCAAAAATGGCTGAAGTTGAAATGTAAGAATGAATGAATACATTCAACTTTTTAATAAATTTTTGCTTTTGGGTCCTCTTCATGTATTAATATACTCAAGGTATGCATACTTTTAGGTTTAGTTTATCTTCAGTGTCTTCCATTTGAGAGATTTTATATTTAGAGAGGGGAAGGGAAGGCATGAAAAATTGATGAGAAACATTGATCACTTGCCTCCTGAAAGCACCCCATCAGGGTCTCAGCCTGCAACCCAAGCATGTGTCCCGACCAAGAATCAACTTGTGACCTTTTGATTTGCGGAATGACTCCCAACCCGCTGGTCTGGGCCTCCTGTGTGCCAAATACTATTGTAGGGAAGTGACCATCTTCCTCCTGTTAAACCTCTCTCTGCCCAAACCTTTAACAATAATTACTGGGTTAAATTAGTTAGGAAATTACATTGCAAATAATTATCTGCTTTAACAAAATATAATGTATCTGATGGTTGCAAGGTTCTTTGTTACTAATATTGTATATGTGTAAGTGTATCGGAATATCACTAAATAGATAACATTCAGGTTTCATACTACTTTCAAACACTAAAAACAATCATTGATATAAAACTGATAAAATACATCATTAAGGCATCATTTAAAGAAATTATAAAAAGCAACATTTAGACTTTTTCAAATGAGTGTGCAAAATGTAAAAGTATTTTAACATACATCTGGAATATACATATAATTGATATAAAAATATGAGCAACAGGTTTCTAGTTGAGCATTAAATGGAATCAAAAGTTCAGTTTGTTCATATTTTAAGGCTAAATTTACAAAACAACTATACATAAGTGATTCTTCTACATATGAAGCTTAAAATATATTTAAAAATTTGAGATTTAGTATTCTTGTTACAGCTTTTGAAAATATTTTATCACTTTTTTATTTGAAAGAATTCCAGATTTGCAGGAAAGTTGCAAAAATGTAGAAAGTCTTCATTTAAGTTCCCCACCTGTTAACATTCTTTGCCATTTGCTGTAGATTTCTCTCTGCATATATTTATGATTTGTGAATCATTTGAGAGAAGTTGAAGACATTGATCCCTCATTACTTTAGTGTGTATTTCCCAAGAACAAGGAAATTCTCTGAGATAGCCACAGTACAATGATCAAAATCAGGAAATTAATGTTGATAGAATACCTTTAAACCACAGACTTCATTCAAATCTCATTAGCATGATGTTCTGAACATGTATGTGTTTTGGGTCCAGATCCAATCCAGGTTCAGGCATTACATTTAGTCATCATCTCTTCTAGTCTTGGTTTCTCTTCATGTTTCATGGCTGACATTTTCAACAGTACAGGACAAGAATTTTATAGAAAGTCCCTGAATTTAGATTGGTTTGATGTTTCCTCATCATTAGATTTAATTTATTCACTCTTGGGCAAAAATGTTGATTTTTTTCTATTTACTGATGATACTAACTTTGATGTTTTAAAGTTTGGCTTTTTAATAATTTGGTTGCAGAGGAACACAGGTATTTTACAACTTTTGGTCTAATTCATTGGAGCTTAGCTTTGATATGAGGCACTGGGACTTTTTTTTTAACCTGATACATGAAGATTAATGTTATTTCAAGTGCTTCAAAAGTAGTAAATTTTTTTACACATTGCAATTTCCAGACATATTATTAACTCACCTGTATATAGAATTTAATGCCACTAGCTGCAAAACTTTTCTGTAATTAATACTCTTTGATGTTGCTTTAAAATTCTTAACTATAGCACTCTGTTCTACATTACCGTATACTTTTACCATGGTATTCTGTTTTACTAAAGTGGTATAACACAAGATTGAGATTGCTGTAAAATACATTTTATTTTTTGATTTATGATAATGTCTTACATATATATTTAAAAATGCAATTTGTACAACTTGGAAGTTAAAAATTATTCTTAAGTCCACCTAACACTTTGTGGTTTTACATTGAGGATAATGACTGTACAACAATAGTGTTCAGACCACACATTGCATAAAAATCATCAGTGGTGCCCAGAGCTCCTCTCTGAGTGGTTTTGCATCAGTGACTGTGAGACTGAGAACTCTTTTAATTCTTGGCAAGATCTGGGGCAGTTCTGATGCATGCAATTGAGTTGTTTGACCCCTCTTGGAGAAACTCTGGACAGAAAAGTGTCAGGGTGGAAGGAGATAACTTCTTGCAAATGCCGTATTCACTGTTCTTGTAGAACTGAAAAATCTGCATTCTACATCATTCTAATCAAAATGAGCACCATAGTTTTAAGTTTATAAAAGTAAAAAAAGTAAAAAACTTGATATTTACATACTATAAAGTAGTAAGATATTTTGTATATGTTTTTAAAACATTATTTTACAGCCATTCAATTGGTCCGTATTCAATGTAAAGTACAGCATAAAATAGATAACAGTAATAAAATCCAGATTAACAGGTTTTCTGTTGTGATTAATTTAATGACATGAAATAAATGGACAGCATTATAGTTAGCAACTATGTTAAAATAGTTTTCTTTAGTAGTGTTAATTGAACAAAACCTCTAGTTTTTTTTTTAAATAAAACACAAATTTTAGGAATAAATTCAAGATTGTGGAAAACATACATGATCTAGTTTTTGAGAAATCTGCATGACAGAAAATAATTATAATTTGCCTGAATGACATTATTTGAATCATAAGTTGACTGAAATAGATTTGTCACAAAATTAATATGTTCAGAAGCTATTTTATTGAGTTAAACTTTAACTGAACTTTATTAAAACCCTTATAAAACAAATTAATTTTAAGAACTGGGGAAATGAAAGAATAATTACAGTAAGAATACTCAGGAAAGAAAAGACTATAAAACAATTTTTAGCTGTAAGAATGTAGATTTTTAAGGAACAAATATCAAATTATGTTCAAAGCTACAACTTAATTTGTAACTTGTAGATTTGCCCCAAAATCTGGTGTTACTTTTTAACTCCAAAATCAATATGTATGAGATCATTTATATAGAAACTGAATTCTAGCATTTAAAGTATAAATATTTTAAGGAAAACTACAATTTTGGAAAGTTCAGAATGTTTTTGCAGAGGAGTCAAAATGGTTTCTAGTAAGCAGTATGCATTACAGTGTGCTAGGTAGCAAAAGTTAGATATGGAAATGGCTAGGAAAAAAAGGATTTTAAATATAGAGTGTGAAAATGTTCATTTTACATGTTGTACTTGTTCATAGTTATGAAGTATTTTTGGCCCTGGAAAATTTCTTAATTGTTTATTATGTTTATGGGGTTAACTGGTTTATGTAAATGTATTCAGATAGTTTGAGAAAGTATTTTAAGACTACTTTCTATGAATTAACCTTAGGTGCGTATAGATTTTACAAACACTCCTTGAGTTTTTTTTACATTAAAATATGTTTTTTGTTGGGTAAATAAACATTGAGAGAAAATAAATTATTACCACATTTATTGAAAAGTTTTGTGGAAGTAAGGCTGAGCTGTTTAGTACCTATTCTGGTTTAGAGTGAATGAAATAGGTTAAAGCTATAAATATTTCATTAGCAGTAAAGTGTATATAGATTTCTTTATTGACAAGTACTAGCAAAATAAAAATTATAAATAATACTTTAGGATATTATTATTATTATTAGACTCAGATGACACATAAAATTCTGTCTCATCAGTCACATTCAGTGACACACCATTCAGTGGTGGAACGGTGACTTGTGGAATGGTTAAGAACTTAGGCCTGGGAGTGAGACCTATGCTAGATTTGGAAAAAGTACATAACTCTTCACCTTCAGAATTCTCGTTTGTAGCATGGGGTAAGATGTCTGGTGTCCTGGCTGGTGTGGTGCAGTGGATTGGTGCTGGCCTGTGAACCCAAAGGTCACTGCTTCAATTCCCAGTCAGGGCGCATAACCAGGTTGCAAGCCAGGTCTTCAGCCAGGTCCTTACCTGGAGGCAGGTCAAAGGCAACCATACATTGATATTTATCTCCCTTTCTTCCTCCCTCCCTGCCCTTCTCCCTGAAAATAATGAATAAAATCTTTTAAAAAAGAGGATGCCTGAGTTGCAAATGAGGTAACATCATAACTAGGTGGCACAGAGCTTGGCAAATACAAATAATAAATGTTAGCTATTAATGACATTTTTTGCTTCTAATGGTTTTTCAATTTAATCTACATAATTGTATTTTTTCCATTACCATTTAATCCCCTTATATTCCCCTCCCTCTCACCCTCAGCAATCACCACACTGTTAATGCACACCTTTAATGGTATTAATAACAACTCCATTGTGCCTGGTGATATTTCTAAAGTCATACCACTTATATCTTAGATAGAGTTAATATCACTTATAGAGAATTGTTTTAGTATAATTTTTCTATGTTTTTTTCCTACTTTGGTTTGAAAGATTGCTTATATTTTTCTTATCTTGAATTAGAAATAGAAGACTGAATTTTCATTTAGTAGTAGAACAATGGAAAGCAGCTACCTATAAATGGGTCTCCTGTAGGATGTATGTGGTATCCTGATGATCATGCCTCCCGATAGTGTTTCAAGTAAGGCAGAAGCTGTGGTGAGAAGCTCTCCAGCCAGCCTGGCCCCCAGGCAGTGCTTATGCTGAAGGAAAGGATGGCTTAGATCCCCTGACAGGAGTGCGGATGGGAGGACATGCCCACAATCATTACAACAGGAGATCCTCTTGGAGAGTTCTAGTGTGTCAGCATAATATTCATAATTTTTTGTGTGCTGTTAATAGAAGAATAGAAAAGATTTATAGGGTTCTCAGATGAAGAATTTCTTAATCAGAATATGATGAAATAATTGTGTTTGGAAATGTCTCATCAATCTGCCATTGTTTGCAATTAGTAAAAATAAGATGATTTTTCAAAACAAAACAAGCTCATCTTATGTCCCCATTTAACAAAATTAGATGCAAATCTCTGTTATCCTAAATGGTGTACAAAATATAGATAATAAGTTATCTTTTAATTTTTAATCTGAAAAACTAGAAGACCAAATTTCTCTAGAATTGACTTAAGTCATATGGCCCAGCTATTGTAGTTTCAGATGAGGCAAATTCACTGGTTTTAGAAGGAATGTTACAACTTCTTTTGGCCATTCAGAAAGGTCAAAATTCAAACAATACTGAATACAGGGTAAAAAATGTTTGTCTTGTTACCTTTGTTCCAATACTTTAGACATTTTTAAAACTCTGATTTGTTCTTTCTCTTCCTCTTTCCACACACACTCACACAAATGGTAATTATATATACTTTATATGATTTTACTTACACAATATTTTGGAGATTCATGCATATACAAATATGTGCATGTCATGTTTATATTTTTCTGTTGACATTTTTGTTTACAATCTATAATTATAACCATGTCAAAATAAAGTGGTAATAATAACATATGTCAATAGATAACAGTCATTGAAAGTTATATATCAGGCCATGTGCTGATTTGTCATTCAAAATTTGTAATTAAATATACACGATTAAAATAAACATTTTAGGCCCTGGCTGGTGGCACAGTGGATAAGATGCTGGCCTGCAAACCCAAAGGTTGCTGGCTCAATTCCCAGTCAGGTTGCATAACCAGGTTGCAAGCCAGGTCTCCAGCCAGGTCCTTACCTGGAGGCAGGTCAAAGGCAACCATACATGGATGTCTCTCTCCCTTTCTCTCTGCCTCTCTCCCTTTCCCTCTCTTTAAAAATAATAAAATCTTTTTAAAAAATGTCAAAGTGATCTTCTTAAAATAAACATTTTACTAGTGGAAGATTAGTCTCAGAGAGGTTAGTAACAGACCCAAGTACATTATACCTTTGGACAGATGTATACATGTATTAATAGAGAGATTTATAGGTGTTAAATTATCAGGTGAAAGGGAATACCTATTTTCTGATAGGTGCTACAAAATCATGTTCCAAAAAGCTATATTAATTCAATCCTAACACCAAGATGTAGGAGCACCTGTTTTCTTATATTGTTACACTAAATGGTGTAAATCTTAATGTTTTACTTTTCAATCTAATTATTAAAATTAAACATTTTTTAATGCTTATTCGTTATTTGGGGTTTTTTCCTGTGCATTGCCTTTTCATATTGTTTCCCACTTCTGTTCAATTGTTAGTCTTTTTATTGATTTGCAGCTATATTCATGCATGTTCATGCTCGGTCATGTATATTTCCATCTAGCCCTTATGTTTAGCTTTGTTTGTGATGGCTTTTGTATTATAGGAAATTTACATTTTTATGTAAAAATCTTCCAGTCTTTTCCTTGATTTTATAGTTTGCTTAAAAAAGACTTAGTTATATCATAATCATAAGTACATTTTTAAATTTCTATATATTTTTAGGTTGTGTAACTTTCTTTTCATTTAAAATTTTGACAGGGTAGGAACCTATTCATTTTTACCTGCATGAATTCCATATTATTCCAGCAGTATTCACTGAATGCAGCCTTTCTCTCACCAAAATGAAATGCTGCCTATGGTGTCAGGAGAACTTTTCAATTCAAGGTTACTGAAATATACAATTACTATTACGAGACAAAGGAAAAGATTCTTGGACTTGTCACATGTAGAGGGGATTTGTGTGTTTCCCTCCTTCCTTCTTTCCTTCCTTCCTTTTCTTTTTCTTTCTTTCTTTTTCTTTTTCTTTTTTGTATCCAAGTCTTTTTAAATAGAAGCATAAATCTACTTGCATTTGAAACTGAAATATTTGGTAAAGAAGTGTTTTTTATGACAGCTTGTAGAGATAGAGGCTATCAGTTGGGAATGCCTGAAACACTCACTTGGGCCCCTATGTACGCTGCCTGAGGCCCATGTTGTGATTAGATCTGACCTTATTATGATTGCAAGATGTACCTCAGCACCAACCATCAGGCAAGTTGGACAAAACACGGTTCATTCTTCACAGGTCCTTGAGGCCACTCAGGGAGGTCATGGGTAAAGACACAGAGCCTGGTCCAGGGCTTCTGGAAAACCCTAGGATTTTGAAGGTTCACTGTTTACTGGTGAATTTAAAACAGCAGTAATTAAAGCACACAAAGGGAAAAGCCAGTGGTCAAACTGTCAATTTTCTAGGTCACCCAGGGCTTTATAAAGGGGAACTTCATGGGTGCAGTGGCCATGTTGTGTGCTAGCCATGTGGCGTGTTTATTCGAGATTTGTGCATGTCTTTGAAATGGAAGCCTCAGCAATCAAAAGCTTAATGTCAGGCACTTGCATTACAGCCAGAACGTATTGTCATGCACTTAATGCTATAAGGTGAAATGGCAAAAATCCATTTATGATCTACTTGTTGATTATTTTTTCTTCTTACTAGGGCAGACAAACTTCAATGAGAAATGGCATATTTGACCACTTCTGAATCTAAAATTTCTTCCAGTTGAGTGGGCTGTGTAGAAATCCTTTAGTGGAATAAGTAGCATTTTAATGTAGAACTAGAAATATGGAAAAAGTTTTTTTTTTAAGGAATATGATTTTATTTTTATTTTTTAATATATTTGATTGATTATGTCATTACAGTTGTCCCAACTTTTCCCCCTTTGTCCTCCTCCACCCGGTATCACCCATTTCCTCTGGCAATGCCTTCCTTAGTTCATGCCCATGTGTCATGCATATAAGTTCTTTGGCTTCTCCATTTCCTCTATTGTTCTCAACATCCCCTTGTCCATTCTGTAACCACCAATGTGTGCTTCTTTTTGTTTTCACATCTAGACAATTCACCTTTTAATTACTGCCTTCTGTCAGCCTCTCAAGTCATATTAATAGAAAGTTGTCTTTTTATTATTTGAAAATGCTTGTTAATTCATTTAAAAATTACTTTAAAAAATAACATTTTTAAGTAATATCAGTTGCAAAATTACCAAACACATGCAGAAATATACACATATACATATTTTTTTTCAATTACACTAGAAAAAATATTTCTAGTTTTGTGACATTGTCTAATATAATTTAATTGCATTCAAAAATTTCTTTTAGAAATATGTTGGTCTAGTTTCTTTCATTTCTTGTCCCTGAAAAAAAATCTTATAATTTTCCTTCCCAGGTCCTATGTACATTTGCTTGATTATAGGCAGACTTCTTCTGAATTAAAAAGAAATAAAATAAACTTTATTTTCATTCCCGAAAGAGTTAGTCATCTTTATTCTTTAAATCCGCAGTGTTTAATATGGTAACCATTTAAAATGTGGCTAGTTCCAACTATGATATATTTATAAAGCACATACATGGATTTTGAAGAGTTAATACAAAGAAAATATGTCAATAGCTTACATAATTATTACACATTAAATGAGAATATATTAATATATGTTGTAGTAAATTAAGCATTTTTCTTTAGAACTTACTTTATTCTGGAATGGTCTTTTTGTGAAATATGTCACAGAAACAGTGTATTGCAGAACTCACTTTCATGAAAACTGTCCTGGAGACAGTGGGAAACCACAGGAAAAAATGAATTTGCAGCCCTAGCTGGTAGCACAGTGGATAAGGCCCTGGCCTGCGAACCCAAAGGTCGCAGGTTTGATTCCCCAGCCAGGGCACATAACAAGGTTGCAAACCAGGTCTCCAGTCAGGTCTGTGGCTGGAGGCAGGTGAAAAGCAACCATACGTTGATGGCTCTCTCCCTCTCTGCCTCTCTCCCTTCCCTTCTTTCTAAAAATAATGAAATAAAATCTATGAAAAACATTTTTTAAAATTTTTATTAAAAAAAAAAATGAATTTGGTTTCTGAGTCAGATCCCACCCTTGCCAATAAGACAACTTTATTTTAAGCTACTGGAACTACAACTCATTCTTTTTGAAGTTTTCCATCTTAGATAGTAGGTCAATTTTTTTTTTTTTCCATGCAGAGATATTATTTCTTTCGATACCCTCTGTTATTCCTCTACATGTGTTTATATTCATTGTCAACTTTTCCCTTTGTAACTGTGTTCCTCTCTGTCTCTCTGGCTTTCTATTTTCTTAAAGTAGATGCTTTAGCATCTCATGCAATGCTGGTTTGGTGGAGATACAGTCTTTTAGCCTTCTTTTGTCTGAGAAGAAGACAAAAAGAAGACAAAAATGTCTCATTCCATTTTGAATGAGAGCCTTGCTGGGTAGAGTAGTCTTTGTAGGCCTTTGTTTTTCATTGCTTCGAATATTTTTTGCCACTCCCTTCTGGCTTGTGTTTCTGTTGAGAAACCAGCTGATAACCTTATTGGAGCCCCCATGTATGTTATTATTTGTTTCTCTCTTGCTGCTTTTAGGATTTGCTCTTTGTCTTCGAAATTTGCTATTTTTGTCTTGGAGTGGGCCTATTTGGGTTCATCTTCATTGGGACCCTCTGTGCTTTCTGCACTTGTGTGGCTTTTTCTCTCCTCAAGTTAGAGAAGCTTTCTGTCTTTACTTTTTCAAACTGAAAAAGTATCCCTTGCTCCTCTTCTCCTGGTATCTCTATGATATGGACATTATTACATTTTGTGTTGTCTCTTAAACCCTCTTTGTTTTTTTCAGTCTTTTTTGTTTTATTGCACTATCTGGGAATTTTTTCCTATATTGTCCTCCAGCTCCCTGATCTGAACCTCTGCTTTCTCTAACCTGCTTTTGATCTTTCTACTGTGCTCTTCAATTTGGAAATTGTATTCTTCATTTCCTCCTGGCTCTTAACTGATAGTGTCTATGTCCTTTTAATGCTGGTATAGTTCTCAGTAAGTTCCTTGTAGCTTCCTTGGAGTTCTTTATAGTTCTCCTGGGGTCATTTGTAGTTTCCATTGAGCTCACTGAACTCCTTGAGCTTCTTTATAATCATTATTTTGAGTTCCATATCTGATAGTTTGCTTACCTCTATTTCATTTAGTACTCATTTGGGGATTCTTCCATCCCTTTAGATAGAGGATTGTCTCATTGTTTCCACATTTCAGGTGACTCTTCTTGTTTGATTCTGCTTCTTAGATTTGTCTGCTTTGATTTCTTGTCTTTGTGGTATGACCTTCTGTGATGTAGAGGTGAACTCTCTTTACTTCCTGGATCCACCCCTGGTGACATCAGAATGTGTCCAAGTCTAGGCCTAGTCAGTTTGTTGGATACTACCACAGCTCCACTGTCTTTGTCTGTGTCTTTCAGTTTTTAATTAAATTAATCTATGATCAGCTGTCAGATGTAGATGTGCTTGATGGGGCAGGTTCAGTTGTTAATCCAATCAATCTGTGATCAGGCACCCCTGGGCAGAGCAGATTAATTCCTGTGGGAGTGGCTATCACTTCCCCTCAGGCTGACGCCATGGAAGTAGCCTAGTCTGTCTGCCATGTGGGGGATGAGTCAGCACTGGTCCCCTGTTGGCTGCTACCTCATTTCTCTCCCCAAAGCCACCACCCCAAACTCTCTGCAGGCATCTCCAGTCCACTTTGCCCTCCCTCTGCTGGGACCAGGGTAAGTGCAATGTATTTTGTACATGGTCTCTTTAATAATTCTGTTTCTAGCTATCTCAGGTTAGCAAACCCCATGGCTTTTCACTTTTCACAGCTGGATACTCCTTTACTATAGCACAGGAAGCCGAGCTAGGGGTTTAGAACCCACCTTTTTCAGGTAGAACCTCCAGCTCCAGTCCTTTCAGCTGCCACTGGTGGGAGCACAGCCAGCCCTCTTGCATCTCTGCACTTCCTACCAGTCATGTTGTGATGAGGCCTCTTCTGGTCTGTCCATGGTTATAAGGCTTCTCTTTAGGTGGTGGTTATTCCAGATGATTTCTCCCCAATTAAGTTGTAATTCCAGTTTGTTCCTGGGAGGAGATTGATGTAGCTCCACTTAATCCTCCACCATCTTCATTCTCTCAGGGATATGATTTTAAAATTTAGTTCCTTACGTATAAAAATCCCCGAGACATAGTGTTAATGGGGTGGGGGCAAAAGTGGGAGTGGAACAGTATGTTATAACATGTATATTTTCTTTGAAAAGTAGGAAGAAAAGAAATGTATATTTGTATGCATATATAGAAACTCTAGGAAGAGAGCTAAGAAAATAAGATAGTTTTTACCCATTTGGAGGTGGAAGTGGGGATGGACTTGATCACATATGGGAAAAAATGGAGGGGAGATTTTTTACTGGTGACAATTTTAAACTCTAGTTTTTGAACCATGTGGGAATACATATATACTGTATATAAAGAGGGAGGAGCAGTCAGTAATCAAACCTGTCAGGAATTTCAGTAAGACAAGCATGGGAAGATGCTTATTGGATTCTCCAATGATGAGTTACATTAGGAGCTTCCCTGGAGCAGATTGTTTGGAGTGTTGGTGGTAAAAGCAAGACTGTATGCAGCTAACTATAATGTAAAGAAGAAATATTTTTTATAATATATTTCTGAGTTAATAAACACCACAGAACTTAGTGGCTTTAAAACAAACATCATTTTACTCTCTCTTCCCATCCTCTGAGTTGCCTAGGCTCAGCTGGACAGGTTTTTGTTGTTGTTTTGATTTGTTTTCTCCATGTGATATCAGCTCATCACCTGGGGGCTCAGGTAAAAATGTCATGCTTCTCCTCAAGATACTTGATCTCTCAAAAACTCTTGCTTATGTATGCCCTGTCCTTCATAGGAAAAGTAAAATGGATTTCCTTAATGCAATGACTAGTATCTACAAAGAACCTACAGCAGGGTGATCTAGCACACATTTTCCTTGTTGTAACGACACAAGTGCGTTCACTACTACATTTTCAGTTCAACTTTGTTCTGGAGGTCCTGGCTCGGGTAATATGGTGGCAAGGTGGTTGGTGGAGTATATAATGATGAGAAAGAAGACACAAAACTGTTATTATTCACAGAAGATATTGCAGGAATTTAGACCAGGTTACCAGGAATAAAGGAGAAGTGAAAGTTGTAATAAAGATTGCAGACATAGAAATGTGAGTGACAAAATGAAAGGTGGCGTTCTGGCTGGTAGCAGAGATTGCTAGTTGTCTTCCGCATCTGTTCTCCACTTTTATAGTAATGGAGCCCTTGAGTTACAACTTGGCACTAAGAATAAAGAAAACTTCCAGTCTCCCTTACAGCTAGGTGTGGTGGTGTGACTAAGTTTTAGAAAATGGAGTGTGAGTGGAAGTGACGCATGTAGCTGCCAGTAAGCAGGCTGTTATGGAATGTGGATGTGGTGGCAGGGACCCATCTTGGAATGTGACAAATTTTTGGAAGGGGATGGTGAGAAAAGGAGCAGGATCTCTACCACCATGGAGCAGCCATAGGGCTGCTGAATACAGTTTTGCAATAGTTAAACATCTGACTAGCACAGCAGCACCCTTCCCACAAACCCCAGTGTGAGTGGGACCCACAGACTGGTGCAGTGCCCATCCTGCGCACCATGCACAGTGGTTCAGAGTTACCTGCAAAGGTCAGCTAGACTCGGGAGGAAATCTTGGGAAGCTTACTGTTTAAACTGTTTAGACTGTTTAAACCACTAAACCACTGTTATTTTGGATGTTGCTTCTAGTTTCTGAACCTATATTACAAGTAATACAGGATTCTAAATCAGGGATAAATTGAAGTGTCCTTTAGCAAAGGAAGGAAATCACAGGTGTAGTTAGCTAAGGGGAAAGCTAAAGTTCCCATTTGCTGAGTGAATACTAAGTGCAAAGCTCTATGGCAAGAGCTGGTGGCGTATAAAGGACAGTTCCTGCCTTCCAGGAACTTAAAGTCTAGTGAGGGAAAAACACACTTATAAGTACCAATAACTTAGGAGCATATTCTTTCAAGGAAGTTATAATTCCTTGTGAAGAATTATATAATTATATAATCATAATTATAAGAATTATATAATTCCTAGTGAAGAAAATTATACCAATAATTTTAGTACACAGGGGTAGATGAGGTGTGGCTTCAAGGGCAATAGTCTAATAGGAAAAGACATTTATACCAATAATATTGATACACAATAATGAAGTGGTTTCTGTAGGCACTAATGATATTAAGCAGAATATCCAGCTAGCCTCAAGTTTCCAAATCACAACATTCATCAGTTTTCCCTTAAGATGTCTTTAAGTCATGAGATACCAATTTATCTATTTTAGCGCCCCTAAACTTCTGCAGCACATAACCAGTTTGCCTAGTGCGTTTCAAAGGATTTTTTCTTTCAGTAAAGAAAAAGCAAAATTGATATTTTTAAAATTTCCACACAGAAATGAAAATGTACTTGGCCTCAGAGGAAGAAAACATCTAATTTATTTTACAATGTTTTCTAAATATTACTCCAGAGAGGCTTATATTTATAGAGTATTTCAACGTGACCTTTAAAATAATTGTTTTGGTAAAGTTGTTCTGAACAGACTATGAAAATAATAATATCTTGCAAAAGAAAATGCACTTTAAAAATGTGTGTGTGTGCGCATGGCACATGCAGGCATGCTGGCTATGTGTGAGGATCAACCAAAAATTCTGCAAATCTTTTCTCAAAATTAAGACTGTTCTCATTGCACTAGCAGTTTGCTATTTAAACCTAGTATGAATATTTATTGAAGGTCTATTCTGAGTAGTACTGTGCTGAGAACTGTAGAGATATGGTTAATAAGACAAATTCTTCATTCTCACACAGTAGGCCACTGTCCAAAAGGAGATGCAGAAATATACATAAATAAACAATACAGCAGCCCAAAGGATGTGAGGATGTAGGGGAGGAAAGAGTAGTTCTTGATGGATAAAGCTTGAAGGCTTCATTTGAATGATGGATATTAAGATTGGAAACATTCCAACAAGCACAGTAAGAACTCTGCTTGGGGTTGGGATAGGTTTTGGGAAAGGGAGTAATGCAAAGCAATAGATCTGAGAGGCTAGAAGAAAAAGCAACAAAAACCAGGGACACGTGGTGGGCTGTGTCATGGGATGCAAGGCCAGAAAAGCACACTGTGGATTCTTGCCCAGTAGATAGTCATGGTTTTTATTCAGCGTGCAAGCGCCATTGAATTTTTTAACATGATAGGAACCATTCCACCTGTGCCTCCATTATCATGGGAGAAGCTGGAGATGTCAGACTGAAGGCTGGGGACCAATTAGGAAAGGCTGCTGTATTATTTGAAGCAGAAAATCCTGAGCGCCTTAACTGAGGAGATGTGAGAGAAAGGGTCTTTTTCTTTTCTTTTACGGCAGCATCTTCAACACCTAGAACAGCTCCACATAGAGTAGACATTAAAGTGATCATTGAATGAGTGAATGAATAAATGAATGGTTTCTATTGACAAAAGGATGAATTCCACAAGTGTGTATTAGATGCTCCCATTGTTCATGCATGCAGATAATATAGTCACTGATATGGAGAGACAAGCAGCTTGCTAGGAATTTCTAAACAATTAATAAATTGTAACAAGGCCCCCCAAAAGGCCTTGACTCAACAAACATAACCTCTACAATACCTTCATAACCATGCTACTCAATTGTGTTCTAGCAAACTAAAAACTTTGAAGTGTAAGGTTAGGTTAGGAAGTGATCTTGGCCTTTTCCAAATAGCTAAAAATAGCAGAATTCACTTCATTGATCACGTAACAGTTTTTTTTTTTTTAATTTTATTGTTGTTGTATTACATTCATCCCCTTTTTGCTCCCCTCTGTCCCCCTCCCCATCCATCACATAACAGTTTTATTAAACAGCTACCTATATGCCAACACTGTGCTCTGGGAGTGCAAAAGTGAAAGATTATTCCTGACAATATATTCAAAAAATAAAAAAATTTAAAAAGACAAATCAGCCCGCGGTTAAAAATGTATGTGCTGTGTGCTTTGTATTTATGTTCTGTCAACACAGAAGAGGGACTGCTAACCCAGGAAAGATTCTGCAAAGAAGGTCAGGCTAGAGGTGAGACTTGAAGGATTATGTAAATTCCACATGAGTGGAAAAGGTAGGTGCTGGGCAGAGGGGCCCACTGCCTGAGCAGAGGCAGGCAGCTCTGGAGGAGTTGGTGGTAGGAAGCCAGGTAGCTCTGCATGGCTGATATATAAGGTATCTTCCAAAAAATGATGAAAGATGAGGATACAGGCAGGGCCCAGATGATGAAATAGAAGAGGATGGAAAATAAGTGTATGACGGTCATTCTGGTAGGGGCTCATTGCGATAGGATGGGGACCTGTCAGGAGGAGAGGGTCTGACAATGCATATACTGTATATTGCCATATTGAAATTTTCATTTAATTCCAGGTGTCACTTAATTAGTTTTTCTAAAAAAGATCTCAAGTAATATAGGTTAAGTTTAAGAGTAAATAACACTTTGGCTGTGATCACAACCAATTCTGATTAGATTATTTGATTTATAATTATAGACCAAAATTTACACACTTTTGTTTTATTTTTATCATTACAGTTCATGGACAGTTTGTGATTAAAAAATACTATTGTACTTTACTTATCTTTAAGTGTATTTTATTGATTATGTTTTTATAGTTGTCCCAAATTCTTTTCCTTTTGTTCCCCTCCATCCTCCCTTAGTTCATGTCCATGGGTTGTGCATATAAGTTCTCTAATTATGTTTCCTAATCCCTGCACCATTCTCCCGTTTCAACCCCTTCCTCCTCGCAATGATTCCCATACCTATGATTCTGGTCCTATCCTGGTTGTTTGATTAGCTTGTTTTTGTTTTTATTTTTCAGGTTCTGTCCTTGATAGTGGTTTGTTTTCTTTTTAATGTTCAAAATTTTGTTCTTCTTTTTATTTATTTATTCATTTATTTTATTTTATTGTTGTTGTATTACATTCATCCCATTTTCCCCCAGCTGCTCTGCCCTTCTCCACCCTCCCTATTTCCCCTCCTATAGTCAATCCTACATGTTGTCCATGTCTATGGGTCATCCATGTTAGTTCCTTGATTAAACTGTTCCTCATTTTTGCTTCTTTCTCCCCCTTCTTCCTCCCCTCTGCACACTGAAAGTCTGTTCCTTGTTTCCATGCCTCTGTTTCTACTTTGCATGTTTGTTTGTTTTGTTTATTAGTCTCCTGTATTGGGTAAGATCATATGGCATTTGTCTTTCGCTGACTGGCTTATTTCACTAAGCATAATACTCTCTAGTTCAATCCATGTTGTTATAAAGGTAGGAGTTTCTTCTTTCTTTCTACTGTGTAGTATTCCACTGTGTAAATGTATCAAAGTTTTTTGATCCATTCATTCACTGATGGGCACTTAGGCTGTTTCCAGTGCTTGGCTATTGTAAATGACACTGTTATGAACATAGTGGTACATACGTTCTTCTGAATTGGTGTTTCAGGATTCTTTGGGTATATTCCTAGTAGTGGAATTGCTGGATCAGAAGGCAGTTCCATTTTTAGTTTTTGAAGGAAACTCCATACTGTTTTCCATAGTGGCTGCACCAGCCTGCATTCCCACCAACAATGCACCAGGGTTCCATTTTCTCCACATCCTCACCAGCACTTGTTTGTTGATGATGGCCATTCTGATAGGTGTGAGGTATTTCATTGTGGTTTTAATTTGCATCTCTCTGATGGCTAGTGATGTTGAGCATTCTTTCATATGCATGCCTTTGGGCCCTTTGTATGTCTTCCTCAGAGAAATGTCTGTTCAGGTACTTTGTCCATTTTTTAATTGGGTTATCTGTCTACCTTGTGTTGAGTTGTATAAGTTCTTTATATATTTTGGAGATCAAAACCTTGTCAGAGGTATGATTGGCAAATATATTTTCCCATACTGTTGGTTCCCTTTTAATTTGGTTGATGTTTTCTTTAGCTGAGCAGAAACTTTTCAGTTTGATGTAGTCTCACTTGTTTATTTGTTCCGTTATTTCCTTTGCCCTTGGAGACATATTGGTGAAAATGTTACTGCATAGGATATCTGAAAAATTTTTTCCTGTTTTCCCCTAGGACTTTTATGGTGTCACAGCTTATGTTTAAGTCCTTTATTCATCTTGAGTTTATTCTGGTGTATGGTGTCAGTTGGTGGTGTATCTTAATATTTTTGCATGTCCCTGTCCAGTTCTCCCAACACCATTTTTTGAAAGAGGCTATTTTCACTCCATTTTATGTTCCTTCCCCCTTTGTCAAATATTAACTGACCATACACTCCTGGGTTTATTTTTGGGCTCTCTATTCTTTTTTGTTTTTTTTTTTTTTTAAGATTTTATTATTTTTCAGAGAGAGGGGAAGAGAGAGAGGCAGAGAGGGAGAGAGATATCAGTGTGTGGTTACCTTTCATCTGCCTCCAGCTATGGATCTGGCTGGGGACCTGGCTTGCAGCCTGGTTATGTTGCCCTGGCTAGGAATGAAACCAGAGACCTTTGGGTTCTCAGGCCAGCACCTTATCCACTGCGCCACCAGACAGGGTCTGGGCTCTCTATTCTGTTCCATTGATTTATATATCTATTCTTATGCCAGTACCAGACTATTTTGATTACAGTGGCCTTGTAGTATAGTTTGATATCCAGTATTGTGATTCCTCCTCCTTTGTTCTTCTTTCTCAAGATTGCTATGGCTATTCTTGGTTGTTTTTAGCTCCATATAAATTTTTGAAGTATTTTTTTCTAGGTGTGAAATGCATCATTGGCATTTTAATAGGGATTGCATTGAATCTATAAATTGCTTTGGGTACTATTGACATTTTAATCATATTAATTCTTCTCATTCATGAACATGGTATATGCATCCATTTATTTGTATCTTCCTTAATTTTTTTTCTTAAGTGTTCTGTAGTTTTTTGAGTACAAGTCTTTTACCTCTTTGGTTAAGTTTATTCCTAAGTACTTTATTTTTCTCGTGTCTATGGTTAAATGGGATTTGTTTTCTAGATTCTATCTCTGATGTTTCATTGTTGGTATACAAAAATGCCTTTGATTTCTGAATATTAACTTTATATCCAGCTATTTTGCTAAACTTGCTTATTAGATTGAGTAGCTTTTTGGTGGTGTCTATTGGATTTTGTATGTACACTATCATGTCATCTGCAAACAATGATACATTTACTTCATCCTTTCCAATTTGGATGCCTTTGATTCCTTTTTCTTGTCTGATCACTTTGGCTAGAACATCCAAAACTATGTTGAACTAAAGTGGAAAGATTGAACATCCTTGTCTTGTTCCTGATCATAGAGGAAAATATTTAAGTTTTGCCCATTGAGTATTATGTTGGCTGTAGATTTCTTATATATGGCCTTTATTATGTTGAGGTATGCTCCCTCAATTCCCATTTTGCTAAGTGTTTTTATTATAAATGATTCCTGTACTTTATTAAATGCTTTTTCAGCATCTATTGATATAATCATATGGTCTTTGTCTTTCATTTTATTTATATGGTGTATTATGTTTATTGATCTGTGAAGGTTGTACCATCCTTGCATCCCTGGGATGAATCCCCCTTGATCATGGTGTATGGTCTTTTGAATGTATTGCTGGATTCAGTTTGCCAATATTTTGTTGAGAATTTTACAATCTATGTTCATCAGAGATATTGGCCTGTAGTTTTCTTTCTTAGTTGTGTCTTGATCTGGTTTTGGGATTAGAATAATATAGAAAGAGTTTGGGAGTTTTCCCTCTTGCTGATTGTTTTTTGGAATAGGTTGAGAATAGGTGTTAGTTCTTCCCTAAATGTTTGGTAGAATTTGCCTGTGTAGCCATCCAGTCTGGGGTTTTTGAGTGCTGGGAAGTTTTGGATTACTACTTCAATTTCACTAGTTATTACTAGTCTATTCAGACTTTCTACTTCTTCTGGATTCAGTTTTGGTAGATTATACATTTCCAGAGATTTCTCCATTTCACCCATACTGTCAAATTTCTTGTCATATAGTTGTTTATAGTAATTTCTTACAATCCTTTGTATTTCTGTGGTATCAATTATGATTTCTCTTTTGTCATTTCTGATTTTGTTAATGTGAGTCCTCTCTCTTTTTTTCTTGATGAACCTAGTTAAAGGCTTGTCAATTTTGTTTATCTTTTCAAAGAACTAGCTCCTGGACTTACTGATTCCTTAAATTGTAGTGTTAGTCTCTAAGTCATTTAATTATGCTCATCTTCTTTTTCTGAAGTAAGCCCCTTTAACATTTTATATAATAATGGCTTAATGATGATAAACTCCTTTACCTTTACCTTGTCTGGGAAGCACTTTATTTGTTTTTCCATTCTAAATGATAACTTTGCTAAATAGAGTAATCTTGGTTGTAGGTCCTTGCATTCAATCACTCTGAATACTTCTTGCCAGTCCCTTCTTCCCTGCAAGTTTCTTTTGAGAAGTCAGCTAACAGTCTTATAGGAACTCCTTTGTAGGTGATTCTCTTCTTTTCTCTTGCTGCTTTTAAGATTCTCTCTTTATCTTTAATCTTTGTCATTTTAATTATGATGTGTCTTGGTGTGGTCTTGCTTGGGTCTAGTTTGTTTGGGATTCTTTCCCGAACTTGTGTGTCTATTTCCTTTGCCAAATTTGGGGAGTTTTCCTTCATTATTTTTTCACACAAGTTTTTGATTTCTTGCTGTCCTTCGTCTCCTTCTGGCACCTCTATGATTTGGATGTTGGTAAGTTTAAAGTTGTTCCAGAGGTTCCTAAGCCTCTCCTCATTAAAAATAAAATTTTTATTTCCTTTTCTCTATACTGGTTAACTCTACTTCTTCCTTATGTTTCAAATTATTGATTTGAACCCCACTTTCCTTCCCTTCACCATTGGTTTTGTGTGTATTTTTCTTCATTTCACTTAACCTAGCCTTCACATCTTCCCTTCTATGTTTGCTGTACTTGAGCATATCCATCAAGTCTGTGAGCATCTTTATCACCAGCATTTTAAACTGTGGGTATGTCAGGCTGGCTATCTGTTCATCTGTTAGGCTGACTATTTCTTCATTGCTTAGTTTGCCAAACTAAGCCATAGTTCTTTGCCTCTTCAATTTGCCAGTTTCCTGTTTGCCTCTGTGTCTTAGGTAGAGCTGTAACACCTGTTATGTTGTAAGGGGCAGAGCCTTAGCTATTCGCCAGTATAGGTGACTCAGTTTGCCAAGTTGTGGCACTGTATGTGGGGGAGGGGAATAATGATGCTTGCTCAGCATTCTCTCCTTCTCTAGGCATTTCTCCTGCTTCTGATATAGGACTAGTGACTCTCTAGCTGTTGCCCTAGCCATGGTTCCAAGAGTGGGTGGGTCTGTGGTTGTTCCAGGACCATAGTGGCCTCTAAACAAAAGGACTCTGCTGTGAGACAAGAAGTTTCTTCCTCCACCCCAAACTCCACTGGTTTTCAAAGTCAGAAGGAATGTGGCCTTATATTCCCCCCAGTGCTAGAACTGTGAGCCATGTGATATGACTGCATTTTCTGCTGGTTGGTCATAGTTGCTGTCGCACTGCAGCTGCTGCACCACCAAACCACATTTCCATCTTGGATTCTCACCCAGTTTGTGACTTTAAAGATTTACAAAATATGTACATTTTTCTGTTCAAGAGTTTATATTTCTGATTTTTTACTACTTTTCAAGTCACTTAAATCATTTTGACAGCTTCATATGGTCCTCCCACATCTGAGGGCAAGCAGACTACAGCTATAATTGCAAGATCTTTAGAAAAATACTCAGCCTTTGTAGCAGGACAAGAATCTCTGATGTCACCTACTAACTGATTGCTAGCAGCTGCTAGGGCACTGTATCCAGGATTCAGGATTGGCTGGAAAGAATGCCAAGATCATAGTGATACCTGCATGGGCATAAGATGGTCAGTGCTGGCATGAGTCTCTAACTAATGCTCTATCTGATGATGAGAATATATTCTGACAATTCAAACAGTGTTAGTGGCAAGACATTCAACAACTCCTCTTCACCTTCTCCCTGATGCCTTTCTACCTTAGAAAACTTTCCAAATCAATGCTTTGGTAACTCTTTGAACCCTTTGAACTATAAGAGACACAGGGGCTAAACTTGGGCATACACATGCATCCATGACCATGAGCTCTGAGATTTTTCTTTTTCTTGCTTCCAACTTCTGCTGTGCTTATGTCCATTCAGCACCCATTTGACGTAATTGGATGTCATACTTATTCCTCCACATGACATCAGGTAGGCTGTTTTCAAATGCTTAGTGATATGATAATTTTACACCAAAATTATGAGCTTTTGCTTAGATGAAAAAATAAAACCTAAACTAGAAGAAGTGGGGCTGACAGATGACAGATGAATAGTTTTTACTGAAAGAGAAAGAATCAGGGTTATCTGTGTGGGAGCTACAAAGTTCTAACTGCAAATTTTTAACCTGACTGAGATCCAGCTTGTTTCCTTTAATTCCTTTCTACAGCTAATTGGAAATCATCAAGTTGCAAGTCAGGGAGCAGTAGAGTAAAGCTAGCTACTCACACCCATGACAATATATCCAGAAGTCTCAGCAGCTCACCCTGTGGTCAAAGAGATTGGTGTTCAGTTCACTCCAGTAATTGGGCTTCTTCTATCCTTTGGCTGTGCTATATTTTACATATGACTTCCAGGGTCAGAGTGCCTGTCTATGTCAGGTAGCAGAGCAGAAGAGACACAGATTTGCACTTGGGAAGTTTTAATTGGCCATGTGGTAATGGCATTCATGGATGTTCCACTGGCAAAAACATTCATGGATCCAAAGCAAATTGTGAAGGATGCCAGTGCCCAAAAGGAAGAGGAACTAAAATAATACAGAACTTTCTTATTTCTCAAAGAAAATTGATATATCACAAATTTGCTTTAACCATAAGGTGAAAATGGGCTGGCATATAAAAGGGCTCTCTCTGGCTGGTCCGATGGTAGTGGGTTATCAGAACTAAAATCTAAAGTTAGTGTCATAAAAGGGCTCTCATTTTTATTTTATTTTAAAAATATTTTTAAAAATCAAGAAAATTTGAAGGGTGTCCTCACCAGTGTGGCTGAGTTGGTAGGGCAGCATCCCACTCAAAGAAAGGTCACCGGTTTGTTTCCAGTTCAAGGCACATGGCTAGGTTGCCTGTTTTATCCACAGTGGGGCATGTATGAGAGACAACCCATTGATGTTTTTCTTTCACATTGAATGTTTCTCTCCATATCTTTCTTCTTCTTTTTACTCTCTCTCTAAAAATAAATAAATCAAATCTTTAAAAAAAAAAGAAAATTTGAAAGGGAAAAAGCCCATTATTCTACTTTGTAATATATTTGTAGTTGCATCATTTTTCACTTATATCATTCTCAGATTTATGTACAGTAATTATAATTATCATTTAAAATAGCCACATCATATTTCATGGAACTGGTATTATTTACATAATTTCTCTTTTTGGGATATTAATTTGATTCTAGGCTTTCTCCTCCCAGTTCTTTTTAAAAAATATTTACTAATTTTAGACAGAGAAAAGAAGGGAGGGAAGGAGGTAAGGAGGAAGTGGAAGATGGAGGGGAGAGAGGGAAACATTGTTTGTTGTTTCCACTTAATTATACACTCATTGGTTAATGAATTGTGTGTGCCATGGCTGGGGATCAAACCTGCAATCTTGGCATATGGGCACCACATTCTAACTAACTGAGTTACCTCACCAGGGTTTCCCCAACTTCTTTAAAAATTTGTTTTCATTTTCTGTCTACATGCAATACTCTATAAATTTTAGGTATACAGCATAGTGGTTAGCATTTAGATAGCATGTAAAGTATTCCCCCTGATGAGTTTAGTGCCCACCTGCCACCTGGCTCCATATATAGTTGTTACAATATTATTGACCACAGTCCTGAAGCTGTGCTTTATACATCCTGTGATCTCCCCCCCACTTCTATAAATTAGGATGCGGTGAGCAACTTCTGCAGATAATTTTTATTTGTTGAATTGTTATTTATAGTTACACAGTTGTATTACTGTATAAAAATTCTGAAGTGGACACATTTTAGCAGATAGTTTTTTCTTCTACTGAATTATATCCTTAGAATAAATATCAATAAATTACTGCTTTCAATAGTACAAATATTTTAATAATTAATAATTCTATCTACAGTGTTTCCATCATGGTGCTTTTCCAGAAGTTTATATCAATTTTCAGTGCTATTAACTTTACCTTTTTTCCCCCAGCATCACCAACATTTATAAAATATTTTGAAACTAATTTAATAGATGTAAAATGATATTTCAGAGTTGTCTTAATATTGATTACTAAGATAAACATTTTTATTGTTTGAATCTGTGGAATTCTTGGTGTTTTCTTAATAAATTTAAAAGAGCTGTTTATCTGGCAGAGATGTTTGTCTTTTGTTTATTGGTTTTGCTGCAATTTCTCTTCCTCTCTGTTGTCACTTAAAATTGTGGGTTTCCACATGCTCTTTCCAGTGGATGCAAGTGCTTTGGGGTATACAAGCTGTTTATAATTTCATTTGTAATGTTTCTCTCAGTTATTTGAAAACATAGAAATCCATATAGGATCTGTTTGGGGATTTGCATTTTATTTCATTGGGTCCATATGTTTATCTTTGTATTAATTCTGCACAATAGAGAGTTAAAGGATATTACAAAGATGGAGAACAATACATGTATGATGAAAGGAGTAAACAATCACTTAATTCTCTGCATAGGATATTTTTTTCCTTAGCTTGATTTACATGTCTCAAATATCAGATAAGTGTGTGTGTTGGGGTATCTGTGGCCGGAAGAGGGAAGGGTGAGGAAGGACAAAGGGAGGTGGTGAGAAATTGTGGGGGAATTGGGATAGAACCAGTGAGCTGATAAATTGTTTGGGGTTTATGCAATAATTATTCTGTATTGTACTGTAATTGTTTCTCTATTGACTTCATGGATTCCAAGTGCTTCTGAATTGTCAGACTTGATAGAGCATAACTTTGTATTTGATCATTAATATCTGATTTAAACAGGGTTTCACAATGAATCATTTATGGTAATGAATTATATTCTGGCTCTATTTTCCCTAAACTAATCAAGCAAACAACCTAGCAAGGCATTAAAATTAAGGACATGCAAAAATGCTATCAGGAGGATGGCAGTGTGGTGTTTAGTAAAATAATTTTGTTTTTCAGGAAAACATGGGATGACATTTTTGAATAAACACTCATAATTGTGTGCAGAATTCATATTCTCTTATGCTGAAAGACAAAAAGAATTCAAGTGTGAAAAAATGTATAGTTAAGTTATGAGAATGCATTGAAAAGTAGAATTATAGCTGCCTGAGACTTATTTTAATTTATAATGAAGAGAATTCAGAAGGAAAGCAGTGTAGATGTGATCTACCCAATGTTGTGTTCATTCTTAAGACTCTTCAGATCTCTTGATATATAAAACTTGGTTGCAGCAGAATTATTGGAAGTAGGTAGAATATAAACAGGATCTAGTGCAGTCCAGGGCTGAAAGTTCTTTCATGTGATGAATTATATATATATATAGAGGCATGATACAAGCAAACCTTCATCTACTTTTTCTAGGTCATGGTCTGGTCGTGTGCCCTGCCAAAGCTTTTCTGGGAAGCTGTAAGGAGAAAAGGATTTGTTGGCTTGGCTTCTGACTTGACTTCAGTCCTCTCTGTAGGGGATCACTTTACATTTCCTTAATTGCTGGGGCAGTGTGTATGGTTGGCAGTTGTTTGAAATGAGAAATGGATTTTAATGAACTACAGTTTCTTTTGCTCAGCTGGAATTGAAGTAGTCACGGACTAAATTAACAACCATGGTCAAAGGCTAAGATGACAGCTGTGTCACAGAAGAGGTAAGGTGAGGGTTTATTTTGTGCCACTATGTTAGGATCATGCTATGAAAATAATGGCTGTTGCAACTTCACACTTTTTAGTTTGCTTTTTTTTTTTTTTTCTTTTTAAGGAACTACTTGCAAGGTAGTTTTGGAAGCCTCAGATATTAGGATAAGGAAAGTAACCTGGCTGAAGGACTTTCATTCTTTATCAGTTGCTAATTTATATTCATCTTATGTTCTACAGTACACAGTCTTAACCTTTTCTCATCATGATCAAATGCAGTAGGTCACTGACATTATTCCTGCTGAACATCTAAGGATATAAATGCAGATAAAGGTTAAGTCATATGGACCAACAGAATAAAAACTGGAGTTATATTCCCTAACATTTTTTTTATTATGAAGGTATTCTAGACATACAATATTATTATAGATGTACAATGCAGTATTTGGTATTTTTATTCCCTATGGTATTATAACCATAAGAAGACTAATAACTATCTGTCACCATACAAAGTTATTATTATTGACAATTTTCCCTATGCTGTACATTATATACCTAACCTTTAACTTAACAAATGGTAAAGTTTCTATTACCTCTGTGTAATTCACAAACATTTCTTCAGGCATTTTGAAAGAACTTTTTATGAGATGTTATGCAAATGAAGATTGTTAGTATTAACTTTGTTTTTTTGACCACTTAGTTTACAGCTTCTTAGGAAAATGAACTTGCTCCACACTTTTCCAGAAAACTGTTAATGATGTGTTTTAAATGCATTCCTACTCATTCATCATTTTGATAAATGGATTTAGATTAATATATGGTTTAGTCCCTTTCAACCTCTATAGCAAATTTGCAACAGAAAATAGGCTGTGACTTAAGTTTAAAATGCATCACCATTTCTAAGGCTTAGAAACAAAAATTGAGTGAGGAAAACCACATCATACAAAAAAACTTCTTCTGTGACAATTGGCATCTTATTCCTAATAATAACATTAAAAGATTTTTAATTATAAATACCTCTTGCATCTAGAGGGACTAAGTCACCCTAGTTTGCCCAGAACTTGGCACATTTTGGCACTAAAAATTCCTCATTTTTGGAAACCCCTTAACTCAGGCAAACTAGAATGGGTGGTCATACTACTTGTATATGAAAAGTTCATATGTAATGTAGGGTTCAGGAGTTGCTTGCTTCAGGGTTTAAATAATGTCATTTGGATCACACCTCTCAGATCTGCTTTAGGGTAGGCTGTATTCTCTGACTTCGCAAAGTTTCAGGCTCCTCATTTTTAGTCACAAAAAATCAAGCTTCTAATTTTATACCCTCACTCCATAAAAAACCAGTGGAAGATGAGGAACTGTCTTTATTTTAGAAACAGCCAGGCATCACTCAATTTGGTGGGCTCATGTGTCTATATACCATGGATGGAATAATCTCATTGGTTTTGCTAGTCAGTGTCCATTCCTGAACTT
The DNA here is from genome assembly GCA_004026585.1 of Noctilio leporinus. Classification (NCBI taxonomy): domain Eukaryota; kingdom Metazoa; phylum Chordata; class Mammalia; order Chiroptera; family Noctilionidae; genus Noctilio; species Noctilio leporinus. The sequence goes on along the minus strand of PVIW01002785.1, from coordinate 20,531 downwards.
GAAGATGAAATTTAAATCACCCAAACTATGTGGCTCAATCTAGTGATGAAATAATTTCCTAAAACCAACATCAATGTTCTCAAAGAGAAGGGAGATAATATGGGCTGTCACATAGCAATATTCTAGTCTTTTATCTTGCTAACAAAGTAACAAGAACAGGTGTAGGGAATTTTTGTTTCTGGGTAGGTAGTAAGTAGCTGCAGTTCATGGTTCTTGCCATTAACAATTAGAGAGAAGAGCAGATAAATTACAACAATAATATTTTCAGAGACTTTGGAAAGCTGATCAAACAGGCCTAAATCAGGGGTTCTTAAACTTTAACACGTATCGAAGTCACCTGGAAGGCTTGTCAAAACAGACTCTTGGTTTCCACTCCACAGAGTTTTAGATTCTGCTGTCATGAGTTGGGTCCAGGGAATTTTTATTTCAAACAGTTTCTCAGATACTTCTGTAGTTGCTGATCTGGGTACCACACTAGACTAAAGGAAATAACATTTGAGAGAGATAGAGCCCTTTCCAATAAGCAGAGATTGCTGGCCTGTGTTTCTGAAGGACCTTGGCTGAGTCTGGCTGTGGACTGAAGATTTGGTTTGGCCTAGGCAGAGAAATGCTACTAGCTGAAAGAAAAACCAGTGAAATTTTGAGTGCTGCATAGGTTTGCATGACAGAATGGACTGTAGAGGCACCCCAAACATGTAACCATTTTTACCTAGACGATATTTGTATGAGAGATCAAGAAACTGGGCTAGAAAGATAGAGTGAAATCTTCATTCTTACAATGCTTGGAATACAGAGTCCAAGAGGAAAGAGGAGCGTGTGAAAAAAAAAAAAAAAATCAAACACATTGAAAACCAAAGTGAACTCAAAATAAAGGTTAGACTAAGCCCTAAATCAACTCATCTTCTATTAAAGTAAGGTGATCAGCTCCTTACACTATCTGCCTAACAGGAAAATGCAAACAGAGAGACCCCCTAGGAGATAATATTAACTTTATTTTCTATTGTTTACAGAAGAAACAATATCTTGTTTGTATAGCTATGGTATACAATATATGTATCATAACATTAAAAAAAAAAAGCCATTCAAGGAGGTGGAAAAAATGATCAGTAATCAAGAGAAAAAGCAATCAACAGAAAAAGATCCATGAATTATACAGATATTAGAGTTAATTCTCTAAAACTTTAAGAAAACAGAATAACAATTTAAAGAAAATTGAGACAAAGTTGGCAAAAATGGAATAAAAGTTGAGGAATTACAACAAAGAAGTAATATACTTAAAAACTAGTCAAATCTATATTCCAAAAATTTAAGAAATTACATGAAATTAAGAACTCATTGCATAGGTATAAGTGAAGACTTGGCACAGCAGAAGACACAATCAGTTCTCTAGAAGCAGATGAATAGAAAATATCTAAACTAAAAGAGAGGAAAAGAGAATAAAAAATAGAGCATTAAAAATATAGATAAGTGGGAAACAAAAAAATATAATAAAGCATGTAGTTGAGAAACAGGAAAGAGAATGGATCAAAGCAGTATCTGAAGAGATAATGGCCAAAGTTTATTTTAAAATTAGAGATTAATATTAAGTCACAGATTCAAGAAGTCCAACAAATCCCAAGAGAATAAAACCAAACCACAACAACCACAACAAAAAACACCTCAAGGCACACAATAGTCAAATTGTTAATAACCAAAGTTAGAGGACTCCTATCCTTCCATCTTGGTGACATTTACCAGCACAACTTTTATCACCTGACCCTGACAAGGACATGTTGATAAAAGAAAGTTTTAGGTTAATTGTTCTAATGAACATATACAGAAAAATCCTAAATAAATTTAGCAGGCTGAACTTGCATGATACACTACGACAAAATGAAATTCATCCCAGGAATACAAAGTTTACTTGATATTTGAAAATTAATTGATGTAATTCCCCACCTTATGAGAATAAAGAAGAAAAATACTGTGACCATCTGAATAAATACAGAATAAGCATTTGCTACCTTCAGAATGGCTAAAATGTAGATAGACAATACCAAGAGTAGATGACAATGTAAAGCAACAGGACTCTCATACATTGCTGTTGGGAGTTTAAGTTGGTAACCTCTTTGTAGAGTTGGCAATGTTTTCTAAAAGTTTCTGGCTAGGGACTCAAGTGTATATGCCCACCAAAAGACATATACATTAATGTTTCTTGTGGCTTTATTTATAACAGTCTAAAACTGGAAACAACCCAATGTCCATTAACAAGAAATAGATGAATAAATAAATATAGTCATAGCATATAAAATTTATACCCAGCAATATCAAAGAATAAACTACTGCTACCCACAACATGGATGACACTTATAGACACTGAGTTGACTTAAGCAAGTCAGAAAAGAGTAAATACAGTCTTATTCCATTTACATGAAGTTCAAGAACAGACAAAATACTCAATGATTTTGCCTTATTTGTCCAATATTAATGAACTATAAAGGTGTGGGCTTACTTCTGGGCTGTCTATTCTGTTCCATCGATCTATATATATGTTTTTATGTCAGTTCCAGGCTGTTTTGATTACAAATCCTGTAGTATGTAGTTTGATATCAGACAGTTGATTCCTCCAACTTTGTTTTTTCTCAAGATTACTATGGCTATTAAGGATCTTTTGTGGTTCCATATACATTTTTTTTTGGAATATTTGTTCTAGTTCTGTGAAATGTGCATTTACACAATAGAATACTACTCAGACATAAAGAAGAAAGAAATCTTACCCTTTGCGACAGCATGGATGGATCTGCTGAGCATTATGCTAAGTGAAATAAGCCAGTGAGAGAAAGACAAGTGCCATATGATTTCACTCGTATGTGGAAGCTAATGGACAAAATGAGCTAACAAGCAAAATAGAGACAGACTCATAAATAGCAGACTGACAGTTGTTAGGGGGTCGTTGAGGGCTGGATGGGTGTGAAATGGAGGGATTGAGCAAAAAGAAAACAAAGAAAAAACTGATGGACATGAACAATGGTGTGGTGATTGGCAGGGGAAGGGTGGGGGGAGGTGGAGAAGGGTATGATGGGGGTGGGGAAAATGGTGATGGACAGAAACTTGACTTGGGATGATGAACGCACAATATAGTGTACAGATGATGTATTGTGAAATTGTGCACCTGAAACCTGTATAATTTTGTGTCACCCCAATAAATTCAATAAAAAGGAAAAATACCCACTCAATGACAAAGTCATCAGAATAGTGATTGCCATTGCAGAGAGTGGGAAGTTGACTGGGAAGAGCATAAAAGAGCCTTTGATATTCTGGAAATAATTTATATCTTGATCTGGGTCACAATGAGGTAAATGTAAATAGATGTGAGCTTCATTTAGATGTACACTTACCATTTTTCTTTTTACTTTATGGAGTGTATTCATATTTCAGTGAAAAGTAGAAGCACTTTCTCTGTTTTATTCTATAAACCTAGAGTAAAGTCAATAAGCTAACTGAACAAAGAAATGGCAAAAAGAACAAAGGAAGAGAAGACCTATGAGTTATATTATAGCTGTTTTCAAATAGTTCAAAAGATATTATTTGACAAAAGGATTGCCATATTTTATATGTTTTTGATTGAAGCCCAAATACCAAGGAAGAATTAGAAAAACTTATTTGAATAGATTGTTTAACATTTATGCATTTCATCCATCTTACTATGTGTTCTTGTTCAATGTGACATTGTCCTTCCCCTTTTCAGAAGTGGAGCTTCTTTTCTTTCCTGCTCTGTATTTGGACTGGCCTGTTAGCTTTAACCAAAAAAAAAAAAAAAAAAGGCAGAAATTATGCTGTTTTAGGTCAGGATTCTAGGCCTTAAGAGATCCGGAAGTTTCTGCCTTTATTCTTTTCAACATTAGCCTGAGACATGTAATAAAATCCGTTTAATGTGGAGGAGGATGGGAAGCAAATGGTAGAGAATCAAAGTCCTCCAGTCTGACAGGCCACACCATGTTGAATTTTCATGAATTGTCAGCTCAGACAATTCTTCATTTGAAATTAGGAACAAAATTGAGCCCAGGGAAAACTGGTCAAAATGAAATTACACAGGAAAAAAATCAGCCAGCTTTGAACTCATCTTTCCTCATTACCTTCTAATTTTTAGAGGGTATCAAGTATGGACCAATAAATAAAATATTTTCTATCTAAAACCACTTCTAGTTTATACATAGTTTTTCTACATTAAATCAGAATATAACAAAAAGTAAAAAAGATAATTCAAATAATATGTAATATTTATTTAAAAAATTTAAAATATTTTATTTATTTTTAGAAAGGGGGAAGGAAGGGAGAAAGAGAGGGAGAGATACATGAATGTGTGGTTGCTTCTCACTTGCCCCCAGCTGGGGACCTGGCCCACAACCCAGGCATGTGCCCTGACTGGGAATCCAATTGGCAACCCTTTGGTTTACAGGCCAGTGCTGATCCACTGAGTCACACCAGCCAAGGCTCTAAAAACTTTTAAAAAAATGTAAAGACTTTATTCATTAAATAACTCCTTTCATTAAGGAAGGAAGAGAAACATCAATATATGGTTGTGTTTCTTGTGCCTCCAGCTAAGCCTCTGTCTGGAGACCTGGCTTGCAACTCAGGCATGTGTCCTAACTGGGAATCAAACTGGCCCTTTAATTTTCAGGCCAGTGCTCAATCCACTGAACCACACCAGCCAGGGTTTAAAAAGATTTTTTAATTGTATTTTCTTCATTACCATCTATCCACCTTATGTCCCCCTCTCTCCACAATCTCTACACTGTTGTCCATGTTCGTGAGTCCTTTTTCCTTTCTGCTTGATCCTTCCATCCCTAACTGCACCCACCCACAGCTGTCAGTCTGTTTTTTCTGTATCAGTCTGCCTCTGTTTTGCTTGTTAGTTCAGTTTTTTTTTCACATATGAGTGAAATCATGTGGTATTTCTTTTTCTGACTGGCTTATTTCACTTGGCATAGTGTTCTTGAGGTCAATACATGCTGTTGCAAAAGGTAAATTTTTCTTCTTTTTTATGGCTGACTAGTATTCCATTGTGTACATGTACCATATTTATTTTATTCACTCATCAACTCATGGACACTTAGACTGCTTCCAAATCTTGGCTATCGTAAACAAGGCTGCAATGAACAGAGGGGTGCCAACATTCTTTCAAGTTAGCCTTCTGAAAGATAATCAAATAATATGTATTTTCTATGTAAATATTTTGGCATGACTATATTGGAAGAATTGATAAGAGCAGATGCTTGCCTTTCTGTCCAAGCTCACCATAGATATGATAGCTACACATGTAGCTGGATTCAGCTGTGTTGCATTTGTGACTTAAATAATATGCACAGTGCTGCTATCAGTGATATGCTTTTCTAAAATAGTGAACCACTCTTGGCAAAGTTTCAAAACAAAATTTAAATTTCCTTAAAACGTGTTGTCCTAGAAAATATAATGTGTTAGTTGACCCTTGAACAATACAGCGGTTAGGGATGCCAACTCTCTACATGGTCAGAAATCCAAATATAACTTTTGATTACTCCATAACTTAACGGCTAATAGCCTACTGTTGACCAGAGACCTTGCTGACATAATAAACAGTTGATTAACATAAATTTTGTATGTTACGTGTAGTATGTACTATAGTCTTACAATAAGTAAGCTAGAGAGAAGAAAATCTAAGAGAAAATATATTTACAATACAGGGCATGTTTATTGAAAAAAGTATCCACCTATAAGAGAACCCACACAATTCAAGGGTCAAATGTATAAAAGCGTGTAAAAACAATTTGGCTTTTATGTAAACCCAAGTGAAGTTCTAAGCTCATATAATTATCAATGAGTTTTTAGCTACATGAACATCATGTAAAACATAGGATTGTTCTTGGTTAGGCAAGACTCTCCCTGCATATGGGAGCTCTGGCTCTCCTGATACCTGCCCACCACGTGTTAGTGCTATTCCGTAACTGCTGTGACAATTTAAGCTCTCCCACTTTGATTTTCCCCCCATAAAGCTTGAGTGCGTTTGTGGTTGAAAACCAGTGATTAGAAAATTATTTTCTTCATTGTTGAGCTCTTTGCTTTCAAACTTGTAATGAGAAATGGCATCCAATTTCTCCACATAATAACTAAAGAACAAGTAATCTTTTTCCAGTAGTAAACATTGTAAACTTAAAACAAAATTTTATATAGAGGTTGAAGTTGATGATTACAAGGTGCTTTTCAGCTCTGAAATTTTAACAGATATTTCACTTTTAATATCACTATACCATAAGTCACAGTAGATGAAAATAAGGGTTTATTTTTATATTTGAAAGAGTCTAAATTATTGATGACTTTTTGACTCTTAAAGTATGTATTTATATGGTAATACGTGGTCATTGTAATAAAATTGTTACAATTATGACAAATAGAAAGATAAATTATTTGAAATAACCCAGAAACAAATCAACTAGAGGGTGTCAATATAATGTTTTAGAAAATTTCCTACAGATTTCTTCTTATGTCTAATTTATTTGTGGCTTTAAAAATACAAAATAAAGCCCTGGCTGGTGGCACAGTGGATAAAGGCACCAGCTGCGAACCCAAAGGTCACTGGTTCCATTCCCAGCCAGGGCACATAACTAGGTTGCAAGCCAGGTCTCCAGCCAGGTCTGTAGCTGGGGGCAGGTGAAAGGCAACCATACATTGATGTCTCTCTTCCTCTCTGCCTCTCCTTTTCCTTCTCTCTATAAATAAATAAAATCATATATATATATATATATATATATATATATATATATATATATTAAGCCATTTGCCTTTTTAACTTATGAGCATTTTCCTATTATTTCAAATAACTGATAATCTTAAATTTTTTCTTAAACATTTTTGTTTATTATTTTTAGAGAGAAGGGAAGGGAAAGAGGGAGAGAGACAGTATGGTTGCCTTTCACCTGTCTTCAGCTATGGACCTGGCTGGAGACCTGGCTTGCAACCTCCCTGTATGCTCTGGCTGGGAATGGAACCAGCAACCTTTGGGATCACAGGCTGGCACCTTATTCACTGTGCCACAGTAAATAAGGGTTAAAATTTTAAAACATCATAAAGTGAATATATACTATAACAGAGAGAGCTATTTGTTCCTCGCTGTATTTCTAACCCTTTCCCCATGGCATGGATCTGCCATGGTAATGAAATTCTACATTTGTAGCTATATACATTATTATCTAGAATGGACATTGGCAAACTATGGTCTATGATCCAAATATAGTCTGTTGTCTGTTTTTATATGGCCTACAAGCTAAGAATGGTTTTACATTTGTAAGTGTGTGCTATTCAGGGTTCTACAGAGAAGCAGCACCAATAGGATATGTGTAAATATATATAGGAGAACATTTTTATAGGAATTGGCTCAGATGATTATGAAAGCTGAGAAATCCCACATGTGCCATCTTCAAACTGAAGAACCAGGGAAGCTGATGGTATAATTCAGTCCAAGTGTGAAGGCCTGAGCACCAGGAGCTCTGATGTCTGAGGTGGAAGAATTGTAGTAATAATACTTTGGTGTATTTTCTTTTGATCATTAAAAGCATTTTTATATATGTATTTGCAATTACACTGAACCTATCATTATTTATCCCACTTTCTTACTTAATATAAGCATAATTCCATGTTATTTAGATTAGAATTAACATTTAATATTATATTAGTTTCAGATGTATAGTATAGTGGTTAGACATTTATATAGCATGAAGTGGTTCCCCTGATAAATATAGTAGCCCCCCAACACCATACATAGTTATTACAATATTTTTAAGTATATTTTATTGATTATACTATTATGATTGTCCCAATTTCTTTTCTCTTTGCTCTCCTTCACCCAAGACCCCTTTCTTCCCATAATCCCAAGCCCCTTAGTTTATGTCCATGGGTCATGCATAGAAGTTCTTTGGCTTCTTCCTTTCCTGTACTATTCTTAATGTCCCCCTGCCTATCTTGTACCCACCAATTATGTTTCCTAATCCCTGCACCACTTCCCTTTTTCTCCCCGCTTCCCCCTACCATCTGATAACCCTACCAATGGTCTCCATATCTATATTCTGATCCTATTCTGGTTGTTTGTTTAGTTTGTTTTTGTTTTTATTTTTTTAGATTCTGTTGTTGATAGTTGTGAGTTTGTTGTCGCTTTATGTTCATAGTTTTGATCTTCTTTTTCTTAAGTAAATCCCTTTAACATTTCATATAATAATGGCTTAGTGAGGATGAACTCCTTTAGCTTTACCTTGTCTGGGAAGCATTTTATCTGTCTTTCCATTCTCAATGATAGTTTTGATGGCTAGAGTGATCTTGGTTGTAGGTCCTTGCTTTCTATCACTTTGAATACTTCTTGCCAGTCACTTCTTGCCTGTGAAGTTTCTTTTGAGAAATTAGCTGATAGGTTTAGAGAAACCCCTTTGTAGGTAACTCTCTTCTTTTGCTGCTTTTAAGATTCTCCCTATCTTTAACCCTTGGCATTTTAATCATAATATGTCTTGGTGTGGTCCTCTTTGGGTCTAGCTTTTTGGGGACTCTCTATGCTTTCTGGACTTGTATTTCTATTTCCTTCACCAAATTGGGATTTTCCTTCCTTTCCTTCCTTTCTCTCTTTGTTTCTTTCTTTCTTTTTAAAGATTTTATTTATTATTTTACAGAGAGGGTGAGGGAGAGAGACATCAATGTATGGTTGCCTTTCACCTATTTCCAGCTGAGGACCTGGCTGGAGACCTGGCTTGTAACCTGGTTATGTGTGCCCTGGCTGGGAATCGAACCAGCAATCTTTGGGTTCACAGGCTGGTGCCTTATCCACTGTGCCACCAGCCAGGGCCCTTCATTACTTTTTATCACGCAAGTTTTTAATTTCTTGCTCTCCCTCTTCTTCTGATGTTTCTATGATTTGGATGTTGGCTTGTTTAAAGTTGCCTCAGAGGTTCCTAAGCCTCTCCTTATGTTGTTCAATTCTTGTTTCTTTATTCTGTGCTGGTTGATTGTTTATTCTTCCTTATGTTCGAGCCATTGATTTGAATCCCAGTTTAATTCTTTTCACCATTGGTTTTGTGTAGATTTTCCTTCATTTCTCTAAGTATAGCCTTCATTTCTTCCTTTCTGCATTTGAGGTGCTCAAGCATAACTGTCAAATCTGTGAGTGTGTTTATCACCAGCATTTTGAATTCTGCCTATTAGGTTGACTATATCATTTGTTAGGTTGGCTATCTCCTGGTCACTTAGTTCTCACACTGGAACCTTGATCTATTTCCTTTTGAGCTGTACTTCTCTGTCTCCTTAATTTGAAAAGCTCTTGTGTTTGCCTCTGTTTCTTAGGTAGAGTTGTCACACCTGTTATGTTATAAGGGGCTGAGACTTAGGTATTATCAGTGTGGGGTGACTCTTTCACCACATTGTGGTGTTGTATGTTGGGGAGGAGTCCAAAAGGGAACAATGCTGCTTGCTCAGCACTCACCCCTTTTCCAGGGACTTCTGTTTCCTGTATGGGACTGGAGCTATTTCTGGCCATGGTTCCCAGAGTGGGTGGGTCTGGAAAGGTTCTAGGACATGGGGGCCTCTAAACAGATGGAGTCTGCTGAGAGACCGGCAGTTTCTTCCTCTACCCCAACCCTCACTGGTTTTCACAGTCAGAAGCAATATGTCTTTATTTACTCCCTGGCACTGCAATTGAGAGCCTTGTAGTCTGATGCCAGGAGCACTCCCTAGGTGTCCCTACTTTTTTAATGTGTGACTGCACTTCCCACCAGCTGACCACAGCCGCTCTACTGCCATAGCTGCCACCAACCTACCTCCTCTCAGTCCCGGCTCCGCCCCTCCTATCTGTCTGGATGTGTATTTCTTCTTTATATCTTTGTTTGTTGGACTTCTGTGCAACCCAGTTTTCTGTAATTTCTGTTTGTATCTAGTTTAGAGGTAAATTTATTCCTTCTTAGTTGTGGGAGGAGACACAGTGTGTCTACCTATGCCTCCCTCTTGGCTGGAAATAGTAATTACAATATTATTGACTACATTCTCTGTGCTGTACTTTACATCTCCATGACTTTTTTTATAATCGCCACTTTGTACTTCTTAATCCTTTTATCTTTTTGTCACCCAGATGTTATTATTAGTTTTTAGAAATATTTGCTCACTCTGTAATATTCCATTATGTGATGATAAATAATCCATGCCATTTTCTCATTGATAATTTAGCTAACTAAATTAATAAACCTCAATGGAAGTTCTTGATCGTTTTAAATGGATGAGAGTCAAGTATATATAAATGGTTATGGAATCAACTATTATGCTTTCATGGTATTCCTTTTATTCCTTAAAATATTTTTTTAATCCTTAATAACAGTTGAGAAATTTAACTTCAGCTATTCCCAATAACTTTTCAAAAAAGAAGGCTCTTTCTTGACCTTATCAAATATTATTCTCTCATGCGCTTGATCACCGTCGTCCAGTTACACTTAGTATATAATTTTGCAATTGGTACTATTTTATCAAAATGCCTCCTAAAAAAATTGAGAGGACCTTAAATGTTAATGTTTAAATCTCAAGAAATATCCAAAGGGTGAAAATGTATTAGAAGTAAAATGAGGATCTCAGGTTAGATTATAGCTATATTGTCATATGAGAAGCTAGTGAAAGAAGTAAGTGACATGATTTAGTAGCATGTTAATAACTTTCTAAAGATAAAGCATAGAATAATGGACAAAGCCCAAAAAAGTATAGTACCTGAAATCATTCTATGCCAGGACAATTATTTGGTTGATGTTCCTTTTTAATATAAACTTCTGGGTTATTAAAATTTGGAGACAGCCTTCAAAGATTATCACTTGTTCAATTAAGGATTATGGCTCCCTAAAAGATTTACATGTTGTTGACTGTCAGGATGACCTGGTGGTGTGCTTACTGTCCCTCTCAATCCATTCTACTGCCCAAGGGAGGCTGAGCAATGAGGAGTACTATACTATGAAGCACTTAGCTCCACTCCACATGAATACCCTTCCTTGCTGTGTCAGGTAATGAGCACATAAACTGTCATGGGCCCTGAGAACAGAAATTGTATTTTCTGAGCCAAAATTGGGGGACAGCATATTTAAAATTTGGACTTTTGGGAAATCTGGAATCTAAGGTTGTTGTACATATGGCTCAGTGAGTAACAATTTTTAATCTCCTTAGTTGGTGGGTAATAATTTAAGCATTGCAGACGGCAGAGCTCCTTGTTTTTGCCTTCCTGATTAAGGACCATGAATCAATGCCAAATGTTTTCCTGTGGAAAGACTGGAAGTTTTCATTGTGTCTTCTGAGTTTAGCCTGAGTCCCCACAGATGGCAGTGCAGCAACAGTTGCTGTGGATGGCCACCCAGAAAGATATTAACAAAAGCAGGGAGCAGTGATTAAGTTCCCAAATGTGGAAGGCCCAAAGCTTCCTAGAATGCAACTTTCATGGTGAAGAATTCATGGGACCAATGTTTCATTAAAATACTGAACCTGGGGGGCAGATCAGCTAAGTTAGGCTACATGAGCTATAAACTGTGGTGACAGGGTACACATTGTCCAGTTACACTTAGTTAATCTGACACATATGGGTGGAATAGACTATTGTCAATAAACTGCTTGGTGATTAGGGAACATGGCAATTAGTTCCCATGAATGACTGTAATTAGTATTATTTGTACAAAGAGCCATTTTTAAACACTTGTTTTCCTCTTTTCATTTTGAGTTCTCCAGTATTTGGAATCAGTATCTGAATCACTGTTTACTCCCATTCCATGTGCTATTTTCTGTCTAAATGATCATATGTATCACTCTGCAGGGTGACAGTCTCAATTCCCCCAATGTTTATCCTGCTCTCTGTCACACAATGTTCCTGATGCTTCATTTTTTGTGTTTCTGTTCTCTCCTCAGTATTTCCCTCAATGCATCAAATGTTCCTGGGCAGTGAAACAGTGCAGAGGGCCCTTGATTTATTCTCCACATGCTCATATGGTTGGGAATGTCAGGGGAAACTGAGGCCTATCCTTTAGATAGGTGACAGTCCTGTGCAAATATTATCTGGAGTTCAGCAGCACACCAAGAGCAGGGTAGTGGTAGTAACCACCTCCAGGAGTGGGCAATAAGAGGTTGCATTGTTTGTAAAGAAGTGGAAAGCAGGAATAAAATGAACTAAAAAATATTTGGCTTTTTATTTTTACCATGTAAGAGCAATTTTAAAAAATTTTATTCATTATTTCCACAGAGAAGGGCAGAGCGGGAGGAAGAAAGGGAGAGAAACATCAATATATGGTTGCCTTTCACCTGCCTCCAGCTACAGACCTGGCTGGAGACCTGGCTTGCAACCTGGTTATGTGCTCTGGCTGGGAACTGAACCAGCAGACCTTGGGTTCACAGGCCAGTGCCAATCCACTGAGCCATACCAGCCAGTACAGAGCAATTCTTTTTAAAAAAAAGTTTCATTGTTATCCTATTTTTCCTTTTTTTCCCCTCCTTCAACCAGCCACCTCCACTCCCACAGCCAATTCCCACACTGTTGTCCATGTCCATGGACTATTCATACATGTTTTTTTGACTAGCCCCACCCCCCACCTTCTTTCACCATTATCCCCTCCCTCCTCCTACCTGCCAGCTGTCAGTCTCTTTCATGTTTCCATGTTTCTGGTTCTTTTTTGCCTGTTAGTTGATTTTGTTTGTTAGACTCCTCTTATAAGTGAGATCATATGGTATTTGTCCTTAACTGATTGGCTTATTTCACTTCCCATAATATTGTCCAGTTCCATCCATGCTGTTGCAAAAGGTAAAAATTTGTCCTTTCTTTCTGCTGTGTAGTATTCCATTGTGTAGATGCACCACACTTATTGATCCACTCAACTATTGATGGGCACTTAGGCTGTTTCCAGCACTTGACTATTGTAAATAATGTTGCTTTGAACATAGGCATGCCTAAATTCTTTTGAATTGGTATTTCAGGATTCTTAGTGTATATTTCCAGCAGTGCAATTGCTGGGTCAAAAGTTCCATTTTTAATTGAGGAAATTCCATACTGTTTTCTACAGTGGTTGCACAAGTCTGCATTCCCACCAACATTGTACCAGGGTTCCCTTTTCTCCATGTTCTCACCATCACTTACTGTTTGTCAATTTATTAATGATAGCCATTTTGATAGGTGTGAGGTGGTATCTCATTGTGGTTTTAATTTGCATCTTTCTGATGGCTAGCAATGTTAAGCATCTCTTCATATGTCCATGGGCCATCTGTATGTCCTCCTTGGAAAAGTGTCTTTTTAGGTCCTTTGCCTGTATTTTAAATTGGATTATTTGTCTTCCTGACATTGAATCATATGAAATTTTTATATGTTTTGGAGATTAAACCCTTGTTCGATGTATCATTGGCCTTTGCTTTTGAAGTCTATTTTTGTCTGATACAAGGATTGCTACCCCAGCTTTTTTTCATTTGCTTAGAATTTTTTTCCATCTTTTCACTTTCAGTCTATATATATCTTTCATTCTGAGGTGGGTATTTTGTTGACAGCATATATGTGGGTCAACTTTTCTTTCTTTTTTTGGTGATAAAGGAAAGTAGTTCTTATTCAAAAGCTTCACAATTTGGGAATAATAGCTATTAAGGCTAAACTCTTTAACACCTGCATTCTCCTACCATTCCCCCTGTTAGTTTTAATTATCTTATCCCTATAGGATTAGTTTACAAACAAAAATATACAATACAAAAGCTACAAAATTTTGGAAGATGCCAGGCTTCTGCCTTAGAGCCTGTCCACTCTAGGACACCCAAAGAATAAACCTGCCACCCTCTGCCAGGCCAGCCCCATCCTAGACTGTGCCCCATGTTCCTACCCACCCAAAATACCATCTGTTAGAAAGTGCAGGAAGTTGCAGCACCACCATCCAGGCATCCTCTAGGGAGAAGCTGTCTCATGTTTTCATATCTATTAAGCTACCTTATGTGTTTTGATTGGAGTATTTAATCCATTTACATTTAAGTTTATTTTTGATAAGTATTTACTTATTGCCACTTTTTCCCTTTGTACCTGTGTTCCTCTCTCTCTTGTTCTTAGTCTTCTTAAACCAGTCATTTTAGCATTTCTTTCAATGCTAGTTTAGTGGAGATGTACTCTTTAAACAGTTTTTCTTTTCTTTCTTTCTTTCTTTCTTTTTTTTTTTTTTGGGAAGCTTTTTATTTTGTCTCTTATTTCAAATGAGACCTTTGCTGGGTAGAGTAGTCTTGGTTGCAGACCTTTGCTTTTCATTACTTGGAATATTTTTTTCCATTCCTTTATGGCTTGTAGTGTTTCTGTTGAGAAATCAGCTGATAGCTTCCTTGTATGTTACTAGCTGTTTGTCCCTTGGTGTCTTTAATATTCTCCCTTTGTCTTTAAATTTTGTCCTTTTTAAATGGTGTGTCTTGGATTGGGCCTCTTTGGGTTTATCTTGATTGGAACCCTCTGAAGTCTGTGCTTCTTGGACTTTCATGACTTTTTCTTTCACCAAGTTAGGGAAGTTTTCTGTTATTCCTTTTTCAAACAGGCTTTCAACTCTTGCTTCTTTTCTTTCCCTTCTGGTATCTCTATTATGCAATTGTTATTATATTTGATGTTGTCTTTCAGCTCCCTTAAATTATCTTCATTCTTTTTGAATGTTTTTTTATTTTGTTGCTCTGACTGGGTGTTTTTTTTTTTTTTTTCTTTCCTACCTTGTCTTCCAACTCACTGATTCAATCCTCTGCTTCATCTAGGCTGCTTTTAATTTCTTCTAGTGTATCCTTTATTTCAGCTATTGTATTCTTCATTTCCTTCTGGCTCTTATTCATAGTTTCTATATCATTTTTCATGTTCATGTAGTTCCCACTAAGTTCCTTATAGCTCTCACTGATTTCCTTGGGCATCTTTATAACCATTATTTTGAACTCTATGTCTAATAGATTTCTTGCCTCAATTTCATTTAACACTCTTTCTGGGGATTCCCCCTTTTCTTTCAAATGGAAGTTGTTTCTTTGTATCTTCATTTTAGGTGACTCTTTTTGTTTCTTTTTGCATATTGGATTGATCTTTGACTCTTTGTCTTTGTGGGGTGGACTTCTGTGGCAGGAGATCTGTGGGACTCAGTAGTGCAGTCTCCTTGATTTCCTGAACTGGATGCTCTTGAGATGCCCTTTATGCTATTTACGTGGGTTTTCTTATTATAGTTGGGTTTTGGTTGTTGGGTTGTTCTTTGGTGGGTACTTCCTTCTGGCTGGCTGACTGAGAATCACACCACCCACTACATCTTATGCAGCTGTACAGGTACCTCAGAAGCAAACAAAGCAACCCAGGAAACAAAACCCACACTCATAACCACACTATCAACAACAAATTAGCAAATATTAGTAAAGATGGAAAGAGCTTAAGACAAAGAAAGAAAGAAAAGAAAATTTACATTGTAAATAAAAAAGGGAGGTAGACAGGCAACATGCAGTAAGAAAAGAAAAAGCTATAATTTAAAAAAAAAATTTTTAAAAAGTGAAAAATAAATCCTGGCTGGTGGCACAGTGGATAAAGCACCAGCCTGAGAACCCAAAGATTGCTGGTTCAATTCCCCAACCAGGGTACATAACAAGGCTGCAAGCCAGGTCTCCAGTCAGGTCCATAGCTGGAGGCAGGTGAAAGGCAACCATACATTGATTGCTCTCTCCCTGTCTGCCTTTCTCCGTTCCCCTCTCTCTAAAAATAAGAAATAAAATCTTTTTTAAAAATAGTGAAAAATAGGAACAAAACTGAAGGAAAACAACAACAGCAATATCAATGACAAATGAGCAAATATTAATAAAGGCAGAATGAGATTAAGAAAGAAAAAATGAACAAAGATTTTGAGACATCTGTATGAAAGAAAAGTGATTTTGAGAAGACTGAGGGAGTAGAAATAAGAGTAAGGAATAAAATCCAGGTAAAGAGGGGAAAAATAAAATTTAAGGTAAAAAAGAAAGGGCAGGAAGAAGAAGAGAGGGTAACAGTACAAAATGAGAGCTGAAATACAAAAATAATGAATATCAAAGACTAAAATTGAAAAAATGCAGCAACAACCACCATCTCAATCACAAATGAGCATAGATTGATAAAGATGGCAAGAGAATAAGGATATTATAAGAAAGGGAAAAAGTAAGAGATGATTAACGGCAAGAAAAATGGTTTTGAGAGGCTGGAGGGAGGAGAAATAGTAAGAGTGCAGAATGGAAACAAGTTGCAGAAAGGGAAAAATAGAATGTAAAACAAAGATAAGAAGAGGGAGGAAGCAGGCAAAATGGAGTAAGAAAAGGGAGGAATAAATATGAGATTTAATATAAAACTAAAGCCAAAAAAAAAGTAATACAGGAACAAACTTGAAGAAAAAGAAAAAAAAATGTTAAAAAGCTATGCCGGAGAAAAATAATGCAGATAATGAAGACTGAGGTAGAATTAATCTCAGCAGAGTTTAGTGTTTGTCACTGTTTTCTTTTCCTGGATTTGTTCCTGGCAACGTCAGATGGTGTCATATTCTAACCTTAAACTGCCTGTTCGAGGCAATACATGATCCAGTCTGTGTCTGTCTCTTTCAGGCCTGGTTGGTCTTTCTGTTCTGCCCTGAAGGCTTTCCATCAGCACAAGTCCCAGGACTGGCTCATGTAATGTCCAAGAGCACTGCAAACACCACCTCCAACTGCCTCCAGAGGGGTCTTCTGGGAGGGTGGAATCTTTGGGTCACCCCTGAGAGCTGCTGTTCTGTCTTTGGGGAAGATGTTGGGAATGTTTCACCAAATTCCCACCATAGATCTTGGTTTGTCCTAGATTATTTCTGGTAATCTATAGTTTCTGGTGAATTAGCTATCTGCTTCTTGTGAGAGGGCCAATCTGTAAAAGAGGCAGCTCTTCCCTGCTTGGCAATGATGGCAGCTCTGTGTGAGAGCCAAGGCTGGATGGGGCCCTGAAACCTCTTGCTGTGCCAATTTCTATCTCTCTGCTCTGCTGATTTCAGCGGATTAGAGCCCAAGGAACCAGCATAGCTGGTAGTATCAGATAGAAGCTCAGAAAGAGTCCTTTCAGAGCTTCTCCTTCTTTCCCTGTGGATATGCATTGAGCAGGGGACTCTTGAGTCTGGCCTCACTGATGTGCAGAGCCAGCAGTCTTGCCAGTGGTAGCTGAGCATACCTGCCTGTGAGGGGGATCTGCCCGGCTCCAAAGAATATCAGGAATTCAGCTCCTGGCCATCCAGTCCCCAGCCTGCTGCTCTCACAGGAGACTTAGACCCAAACTCGGCATTCTGTGCAGCCCCCTGCTCCCCAGCTGCCCTGGGTCAGGTGCCACTGTTCTTCCTGTGCAGCTGACTTCAGTGAGGACAAAGTGCATTTTCCCTCTGGTTTCTTTGTTGTCAGAACTGCTGTGTGGTTGAGCACAGGGTCCCTGCCCTGCTACTCCTCCACTCCCCTTTTTAAAAAATCTCTATTTGGCACCCACACTGGAGCCCCAAGCCATGGGCCAGTTCTCTCTGCACTCCACCTCCCCCCAAAAAAGAAAGGCTCTCTCAGTCAAAGGCTGTCCACAGCCCATCAGTGCCTCTGACAGTTTTAGGAGCGTTTCTCTCTGGAACTCTCTTGTCAGGCGCTGCAGCTAGGGGCGTGCTGCTCCCTGTGTGTGTGCAGCCTGTCTCCCAGACTTTGTATATCCAACCCTCTCCCGATTAGGATTGGGGGTTTTTCCCTACACAGGCCCAATGCTCCCACTCTGGGAAGTGAGGGAGCCACTCATTTGTGTTTTCTGATTAACTTCCCCTCTGCTGGAGGTGCCTCAAGCAGGGCATTTCCTCTCCCTTTATAAAATCTCTTACAGGATGGTGCAAAGTATACTCTGTACCCTGGCTTCAAACATTGCTATAGCTGAGATTCTGTTGATTGTTCAGGTCACTGGTCAGAAGATCAGATGAAAATACACGCTGGGGCACAAGCAAAGGGGCTCAGCTTGCACCTACTCAGCCCTCATCTTCTATCTGGAAGAGCAATTCTAAACAATGTCATTGACACAGTGGTAAAACATTCCTCCTCCCCCAAATCTTTTATTGGTCTAGGCTCTAAACAATTGCTCTGGTGTACCGTCATGTTTTAATTCTATAAAGGTATGCCTCAAATAATAAAATTTTTACTTTGTATTATAAAATATGCACTGGATTCTACAAAAAGAAGTTAATTTGGAGAACTCCCAGTTTATAATTGCCCCGGATACACATGGAATCAGTTACATATGCTTGTTTTGTTTTTATTAAATATTTAAGTTTTTTGAAAGAGGGGATGGGAGAGAGAGAGGGAGAGAGAGGGAGAGAGACATCAGAGTGTGGTTGCCTCTCGAGTGCCCCCAACCCGCAATCCAGGATGTGCCCTGACTGAGATTCCAACTGGCAGCCCTGGGGTTTGCCAGTTGGCACTCAGTCCACTCAGCCATCCCAACCAGGGCTAGGAATGCTCGTTTTGAGAGTATGTCATCGTTTAGAGCTGCCGGATCACATTTCAGATGGAGTTTGTGGGTCCAAACCCTGTGATACTACATATTCTTGTATTTAAACAGTAAATTAAAAATAAAAAATGTAGTACACTGATTCCAAGGACAAAGACAGGGAATTGAATTGCTTCGATCTGCCATTCTACTTGACCAGTTGGGAGATTTAACTTTGTTTAAAATTTCTGGGCTGCAGGCACACCTGAGGGCTGCGAGTTGTAGCTAGGAGTTGAATTCTTGGGTCATGAAGTAACTTTACATTTAGCTTTGTTAGAAATTGCCAAACCAACTTCTCAAAGAGATTATGCCCTTTTAAACTTTCATCAGCAATGTAATTCTACCTCTTTCCTCAAATCTACCGGTGTCACCTTGAATCTGAAGATTTAATTTAGGGAGAACTGACATCTTAATGATATTGAGGCTTCCATTTCATGAAAATTGTATATTGCTTTATTTATTGTCTCATTTAATTTGTGTTGGCAATAACTTGTTTTCAGCTTTAAGGTCTTACACATCTTTTATTAAGTTTATTCAAAAGTACTTAATGTTGTTTGATGCTATTATAAAGGGTAACTTTGAAAAATTTAATTTTCAGTTGCATGTTGCTTGTATATAGAGATGCTATTGATTTTTTTGTGTTGACCTTGTATCCCACAATCATGTTAAACTCAATCACTCCTAGAAATTTATTGATTCCCTTGGATGTTTATGTACAAAACCATCTTATCTCTAAATAACAGTTTTACTTCTCCCCCCCCCACCCCAAATTATTATGCCTTTTATCTTTCCTTTTGTGCCTTATTGCACTGGCTGGAACCACAAATACAGCACTGAATAGGGTCATAAGAGTAGACATCATTCTTTTTTTCCAGCTTAGGAAGAGAATATTTGAATTATAGTAGCTGTAAGTTTTGTATAGATATTTTATCAATTTAAGAAAATTCCCCTCTATTACTGGTTTGCTGGTAGTGTTTATATATAACTCAATATTGACTTTTATCAAGAGCTTTGGATTCATCTACTGAAGTTCATATATTTTGCTCCCTTTTTCTGTTAATGTGGAGATTTGCTCCTTTGTTAGTTTTTTTAATGTTAAGACTATTTTGCATAGGAAAATAGTCAGTTATTTTCCAGGAATAAACTTCACATTTTAGTGAGGTATTATCCTTTTCATATATTGCTGGGTTTAATTTGCCGATATTTCATTAAAGATTTTTGTATTTATGTTTAGGAGTAATTTAGTGTGTATTTTCTTTTCTGGTAGTGTCCTTGTTAGATTTTAGTATCAGTATTATATTGGCCATATAAAATGAGCTGAGAAATGTTCTCTCTTCCTTTATACATTGAAAGAATTTGTGCATTATTGTAATTTCTCCCTAAAAGTTCAGTTGAATTTATCAATGATTTCTGGGCCTAGAATTTTCTTTACAGGAAGGTTTTTAATAGGCATTCCAAACTCTTTCACAGATATTACTCGTAAGAGTGTCTATTCCTTTTTGTGCCACCTTTACATAGTTTTATGTATTTTTAGGGAATTTGTCATTTTTAGGGAACTTCTCAAATTTATTGAGGAAAGTTTTATAGTGTCCTCTTATCATTTCTTTATTGTCATAGTATACAGTGATGTCCTTTTACTCATTTCTTTTTTTTTTTTTTATAGTTTAAATGGCCTCACATTTATTAATGAATCAACCCACTACTACAGAAAAAAAAATCATGTTTCCAATAATTCCCTAATTAAGACACCCAAGTGTTCAGGCAGTAGTGATCTTTTTAGTGATTTCAAGAGGCCGACAGCAGGGATAGAGCACGAACATGTAAGCCATTCTGATGTGGTCTTCCTTATAGACCCAGTTTGGTTCTTCTCCAATGTCTCCTCTTGGAGTTGTACCTGATTTTATTACCAGTTTTCATTCTAATCCATTGGGGAATGGGGCGGTTTTGTTTTTGTTTCTTGGCCAGGAACCTCTTGATCCTGAAAGTCTTGTGAGAAGACATGGCGAAGAAGTAT